>CM076581.1:1128920260-1129432512 GCA_034641835.2 Pinus albicaulis | reverse complement strand
ATAAATTTCCCATTTGGTACATTACAGTGGTATCAGAGCATGATCTTTGGCTCAGCCTGTGGCTTCAAGCCAAAATGCTAAACCCCTAGAGGAGGAAGATTTAAAACTCTATAGATAGATTCTACAGAAGGCCAGGTAGCCTCTAGATCTCATCTTTTGTTCAAAGGTGACATATCCAGTAAATGCCCTTGCAGTCAATCTCTGGAATAGAATTTTGATATTCCTAAGAAGGGAAATTTACAGCTATGCAGCCCAAGATAAAATTCCATTAGAAGGAGAAGCTCCTAATTTGGAAGAGGATATGTATAGAGAAATCAAAGAAAGAGGAATGATGGAAGAGGAGGTTTCCCTTCTTCTTTTCCAGACCCTAGAGGGTATCATTGAAGACCTTGAAGAGAAAGAAAGGGAAAATTGGAAAGATTTTCTGAAAGGGTTTGTGGATGGAGAAAGCCCTAGTTATTCTTATGATGGGTGTGAGAATTCAGCCACACATGCATATCCACAGCACATTTCATTGCCCACTTGCACTACCGGAAGGATGGAAGGAGGAGATGAGGCCATTGGAGGAGCAACGCTGCAACTCAAAGGTATGGCTCATGGTTTATGGTTTGGAAATTCTATTTCATGCTATCATGAAAATGTAAAATCACATGATGGATTCACAAAAGGGATGGTGAGAGGATTTGATGAAAATCATTGTGAATCTCTTTGTAACAAAACATCAAACACTTTGCATGCATGGGAGGGAACCATGAAACAAACTCCATTCCATATTTCTGAAAGAAATGGAAATGTGTATGATGACTTGCTAGAGGCAAGATCCCTACTATATAGAGGGACCTCTTCTATTTGTGATAACATGGAGATCCCTTTTTCAGAAGAAGACCAAAATCCATGGTCTCTCATTGAAAGGGAGAAATGCTCATATATTGATGAAGAGAATGTGCATTACAGAATCCACAACGCTGTCATAATAGAGGAAGATACATCACCACATGAAGATGAGAAGGGAGCCATTGCTTCCATGGGAGGAGTCCTTGTTTCTATGCAAGGTATTCTAAGTATTTTAACATGTGGGAACCTTGGCAAAATTCTAGATTCATTTGCAGCAACTTGTGGGGATTGTCAGATGGAGGAGGAAGAAGAGGATCAGCATCAAGGGTTGATACACCCTTATCTATTCTAGAAATTCTGTGCACATGGGAGAAATACTGTACAGCGTAGTGAAGAGAGGGACAAATCATTCCTCTTATACATACAATCCACTTCCGAGCTTGATGTCCCACTATATGGAGGCATTCCACCTAGGAGGCCACCTGATCTAGAAATTATGAGAGGCATCTTGTCAGTTGGTTCACCACTCTTGGATTCCGGAGAGGTGAAGACTTTGGAGGGGTCTATCACAGCGCAGTGAGTTTGGGATAGACCCAAGGAATAGAGAGACACTCTCTCATTTTCAGCATCACCCACTCTCATCAGTTATACTGCGCTAAAAAAATTTGTTGCAGGGATGGAGGATTTCATCTTCATAATGCATGATGACTACTCCACGTATTTGATGAGGAGGAGGATACTTCCTTTCGGGAAGGACTCTTCCACACATGGAAGTAGATGGAGGTTACTCATGCTTACATTTCCCAGGATCGGGAGATTCCTTTTGGATGACAGATTCTTATGGGAGACTAGCTTCCCAGGATCACCACTATTTGAGCATGAGCAGCTGCATGACTGGCATGGAATCATTTTGGAGGTTGAATTTGGCATAGTGGATGTCAAAGTAGTAGGCAGTGGCATGAGGGGAGCACTACATTGCAGATTACCAGCGTTGTCTATGAGGAGGATGGATCCAGGTTGGAGGGCTCAGCTTTTGGTTGAGTATTCCCAGGATCTTGGTGCATGCATGTTTCTTGATGACCAGGAGGGAGATGACAGATACATGGTGAATGATATGGTCATCTATTGTTATGGCAGAATCTTCTTGGCTAGAGTTTCTAGTCTCAAGGAGAAACTATTGCATGCAACACATGAGGACTTCCTAGTTATGCACTCGGATGCATATTCAACTTTGCTAGAGGAGTTTATTTGGGAGGGAATTTAGCATGATTTATATTAGCATATGGACAGATGCATAGCCTGGATGATTTTTGAGAGGTTGGAATAACCATATCCATACTCATTTGAGGTGACGGAGAGCATTCGGATGAGCCCTTTCAGCTCAAGGACCAGAGTGCATGGTAAAGAAGGTATATGTTCTCATTTTGGTTTACCTTTCTTTGTATGAGTTGTATATTTCCATGTCTATATATTGACATATTCCAAAAGAATTTATCTCTAATAAAATTGTGCTGTCATAACCTTGGGCTTTTTCTATGTAGCAGTGATCTTCATTTTTTTCATGTACATGCTTTCTTAAGGCTTGTAGTGCCTAACTTGAGTGATTATCTCCTCAAGATATTGTATACATATTTTTTTCTGTAACATTAATATGATGGCTATGTGCTCTTCTTACATTTTGATTTATCACTGCTACTCCAGTTTTATGTTCATGTATTTCTACATTCCTAATTTGGGATATTACAGTGGTATCAGAGCATAATCTTGGCCCAGCCTATGGATCTCAGCCATTATGATATCAGAATAATAATAAGACAAAGAGGAAGATTAGAATGATGGAGAGAATGAGTTTTATCTCATCTCTTTTCAAATATAGAAAGGACCTCAACAAGGAGGTCAAGCAAAGAAGAGAAGAAATAAGCAGTGGGACTATACCCTTTCCTTTTGAAAATAAGGAAAAATTGCAGAAATATGGAGGACACTTGGATCACAAGATCCTAAGTGAATACCTTGCTGAGTACAAATCTAAACCTAGATACTTCAAGGAGACTCTAGCTTTACCTTAGTTCATTCAGCTAGAGGAAGAAAGGGCTTGGGAAAGGATACTTGATGCATTCTATAGCAAGGGCTTGGGAAAGGATACTTGATGCATTCTTCCTACTACATCCAGTAGTAGAAAGAGAGGCTGTAGAAATTATAGCGGTACACCTTGAGGTTGAAGCACACATTTGGTGGTTCAGCCAATTGAGTCATGCAATAGTATCTACTTTTGCAGAATTTACTCAAAGGTTGATTAAAAAATTTTAGAAGGAGAAATCAGAGGAGGAAAATCCCTCACCATCATTGGAGGACACTTGTACCAGCGTTGTCACAACCTTGGAGGAGAAACCCTCATCTTCAGAAGTTAGGGAAGCCAACACATTGGAGGAGGGAACTCTTGCAGCCATACAAGATACTTCCAAATTTCACGAAGGTATGCCTAAGTTTCCATTTCCTATTGTTACTTCAAATCTTATGGAGGGATGTATATCATTGCATGCTGCTAATGAGGAGAAACATAATTGTACCATGCTGTGCAACCTTGACTTGTTCAAGGAAGGGATGAACCATCATCCTCATGTGCCTTTTTTGAGTTTCACACAACACTTGAGGTTGGGGTGTGAACTTTTGGAGGATAGGATGAACTTTCCTATGTAGAACCATATATTCATCCTTGATATAGCAAGTACACCATTTAAGAGTTTTAAAACGCTGTCATTAAGTAGCAGTGAGGAGGTTTTTCCTCCAACACACTTGGATTCTTATGGATTCAAGATGATAATTGATGTGAGATCTTCTCTATGAGAACTCCAAGGAGTTTCATTTCAACATCCCATGAAATGCAAGAAGAAAAATCTGATTTGGGAGGATGGTATTCTTCATTGGATGGGTACCAAGATAGAGCATGATGGGAGACACCTACATGTGGATGAATGGGTGTGTATAGTGAGCAAGAGGCTGGAAATCTACTTGAAAATATATGATACTGGGCAGCAGGAGGCTTGGCTACATTGGCTACTCTTGAAAGAGTTTGGCCATCATATGACATATCCTCTTTCAAAGGGTGTGTGGGTGGAAAAATTTTGGCAGGATACTTGCATCATAGGGCAGCAAGGAGTATGGATACATTGTGTTGATATGACATTCTTCATATCAATTATTATGTTTTCACCATATGATTTGTATGATGGGGGTATGAGGAGGCAACAAAAACTTTTGTTTCTTTGGTTGTTCTTGGGAGAGCAAGGGAAGATTTGCTCTCACACTTTGCATGATGTTTCAGGAGTAGGAGATGGCACTATCATGGTGCAAAGGATACTCCTTAGCCTTGGATGATCAGGAGGTACTTCAACTTTGGAAGGAATTTCCTATATGTATCAGCATTATGGGAGATGTCTTTGACAATAAGCATGTCAAAGAATAGAGCTATGAGTTAGAAGACACCTATTTGCATAGCCCAACAGCGTTGTCACTTGGGAGCTTGGGTTTATTGATGGAGTGTCCCCAGGATCACTTCACAATTGATGAACTTGGTGAACAAGGAGGAGGTGAGATTGATGGAGTAGTGGATGGAGACATCTATTACCGTGATATATTCTTCTTGACTTGGATTTCCAAGCATAAGAAGGAGGATCCCCATGTAGCATATGATTCATTTCTCTTCATGAGAGTATGTCATACCACTATGGAGAGCTTGTTCATGGATCCTATCATCATCTTACTTCTATTAAATGGTAAGAATCTTGCTCTTGCATTTATTGATTGTCTAACATAGTATTTGCATACTCTTACCATTCTTATTCAGTGCATTGCTCCACAAGAGGGCAAGCTTTTCTTTGGGCTCCATGGTCAATTTTGGGCCAAATTATATGATGGAGACAGCCATATTTTGTGTGGCCTTGGGAAATTTCTATATTATTTCATGTATGCTCAGTTGATGTACCAATTCATTTACTATTCACTAGTAGATGTGATGACATACATAACTAGCAATTTGTCAAAAAACAACTTGCCATGTTATTTTCTAAAGCAGCAATTAGGAAAATTTCACTGCGACCACTTGGGAAACTGTTGGTACCTTTCAGCTCCACACGAAACCTTTAGTATCCCCCTCATTTTTATGCCATATGGTGGTGATTTTCTATTCATCACATATGGGATGGATTGGGGTAGCATGATTCATAACGTTGGAGAGGAGATCTTTGGAGATCCAGTCTTCTTCTTGCCTCTTGAAGGCAACATTATTGCAGCCCAAGATCAGCAGCTACTCTACACTTATCATAAGTGGAGAGAAGGACAGCATGGGGTAGGCTACTTTATCTACCAAGATCATATTTTCAGCCCACCTACATTGCAAGAGCTCAAGGTGGAGGAGAATTTTCAGGAGTTGCCATGTTGGGAGGTAACTCATTTTGTATGGATGATAGCTTGGGGATGGAGAATCCACATGGGAATGATGATTCCCCATAAATTTCAAATCCCATGCCTCAAGGGGACCTCTGGACAACACCTTATTTCCTCCTTGATTATTTTACTTCTTCATGATGATAGCTATCTAGCTAGCTTGCATGCTTGGGAGGGGCAATATGGAGTTTTATTGATGAGACAGCATCTCATTCCTTGGAGGAGCATATCATATGTGGATTCTACAGCAAGAGGAATCCAACAAGAGTAGGGGAGACTTATCAGTTCTATCCTTGCAGTTTCTTGAAGACAAGTAACATTTGGGAGGGGAGGACTGTAATATTCCAAAATTAGCATGCAGCTAATTGGAATATTGATTTTTGTTGATTTCACCTAGGAGATGAATAAATGGTAAGGAGGCCCATACATTTCAAAAATGAATAAAATACCTCATAATGTGAAAATGGATCATCATAGGAGTTTTATTTCACACCCAGGCCAAGCTACCTCCTTCAGCTACAACGTAGTTTCTGTTTAGAGCTGGGTTGTGTTGCAGGGTGTTGCAGTGGAGGTTTCACAACACCACTTCCAGAGCTTATTTTTCAGAGGAGGAAGCTTTATTTCCTTTGGGAGATCATTGAGGAAGCCCTTGGAGCATATTTCACATCTTGGCACTTGGCCAACATATTTTCTTTCACCTACAGCATAGTATCCCTCAGTGACTGCGTTATTTCTGTGACCATTTACAGTGAGTGGTTGCAGTGTTTGTTTGGAGGGTGAGATCTTCAGTGTTAGAATCAGCCTTTCACTTGGAAGATCCATTGGAGGAGGCTTATTTAGCTTTTGCATCATCTTCATCCATATCCATACAGTTCTTGAGTTGCAACTGCTACTCAGTCTTAGGACTGTAACTCCGGCATTTTGCCAATTTTGCATATTTCAGGAAATCCTTATAGGATTGTCTTGAAAATCAGTTTGGGGATTAGGTCTTTTATCCCAAAATTGTATGAGTTGTATTTCTCCATATCTATATATTGACATATTCCAGCAACAGTTGTCTCTAATAAAACTGCATTGTCATAGCCTTGGGAATTTTCTGTGTAGTAGTGATCTTCATTTTTTTCATGTACATGCTTTCTTGAGGCTTGTAGTGCCTAACTTGAGTGATTACCTCCTCAAGATCTTGTATACATTTTGATTTTGTAACATTAATATGATGGATATGTGCTCTTCTTGCATTTTATGAGTTGATTTATCACTGCTACTCCAGTTTTATGTTCATGTATTGTTGCATTCCCCATTTGGGATATTATAGTTTGGAGGGGTATTTTTGGCCATTTGAGGGAAATTTGCAAGTGAAGAGGGTTTTAGGCCTAAGCGCAGCACCTGCCGGTGTGCAGGCCAGTCGGGCTCTTGGGCGCAGCATTGCACGAGTCGTGCAGGCTTGTCGGTCTCCTGGGCGCAGCACCGGGCAGAAAATGGGCCAGTCAGGTCCTCTTAGGCACAACACTCCAGTGTGCAGGCTTGTCGGGCCTTTCCTCTGCCTTTCGAGTCCTCCTGCTGGGTGAATGGGTAGTGCACATGAGGTGTAAGCATAGTGCGCTCCACTCTAGGCACAATGCAGTGTAAATTTACACTACAATTTCTCCTCTATGCATAGCACCAAGTAACCTAGGCGTAGTGCCTACTCCAAAACGTAGTGTCGGGTGACTTTGCCCAGAAATTGACTAAAACTCAAGCATTTCTTCCTTAAAGTATTTTTAGCTCTTTTAAAATGCAAAATGATTTAAGTGATAAGAAAATTGACTCTTTATAGTCTTAGGAAAACACATTTATCCTTTGCAAAAACCCACTTTATAATTTTTTAGTCCCTTTATCACTTCACTGATATTCTTTGTACTTTTTGCAGTGGGTGACTTAAAAAAATAAAAATGGCCCCCTTGTCCTCCTAACCATTTTTCTTTGTTGCTCTTTAGTTTTCTGACAATGTGAACTCTAACTCCCTTTGGCCTATTGATGGCTTTACAACTTTTTTTGCAGATGCTTGTTTGAGTTATATGATTCACTGTGTTTTGGCTTGTTCATGCCTTTCAACCACTTTCATAACTTTTTAGGAACTTTGCATGGTGACAGCATCCTTAAGACTTCCTTTTTTTTATCTTGGAGATCAAATGGCCCTTGGCTTGATGGGTGACTAAAAAAGTTGTTTTTCATCTTTCTAATTTACCTCCAGGCATGATAAGTCTATCTTTAACAAGAATCACATATTTCACCATCCTGTATGCTAACTCTCTTTGGCTACTTCTGATTTGCAGGTGCCATGTCATACTGATTTGGACCTTTCTATCACTCTTGGAGTTTGAAACTTTCATAACAGTGACCTCATGATCAGTTTGGCATTCTATCTTGAACCTCAACCCTATGATTTGATTCCTCTGATCATTTGAGGGAAAATGACTGAAAATGAAGGCTTTGACCTTCCTTATACTGATACTCTTTCATGCTTTCCCTTTGAGGCAGTGAAAAACTTTACCTATGAAAACGCTAGAAGTCACCCTTAAGAGCCTCTTCAAACTCTATTTCTGTTTTCATCATGGATGTTCCTCATCTTCACTTCACCCTCTTTTCCTATCTTTCCAAAACCTTAGGTTTTAGGGCTGTTACAGAAAAATCATTAGTGTTGTCTTCTAAGTTCTCTATAGCCCTTTCAAGTTTATTCATTTCTGTTTCAGTTCACCTCACCTTTTCCCTTCTTCATTTATAACTTCTAAAAATATTCAATTCATGCTTGGTTGTGCTGGTGTGCCTCTATCCTTGTGATTTTCTGCATTGGCTTTGCTTGGCATACTGCTGGTCCAATCAGTCCTAGAAACCCTAATTTTCCTTGAACATGGGCTACTTCTGTTAGGGTCCCGTGATTTGGCTGATTGGCAAGCCAAATGACAGTGTAACATCAAACCAATCTTTGGAGCCCAAGGACCTAGCCTTCCTGGACTCAGAGAGGGCTCTCTCTATTTGTGTAAGGGATATCTGTGTGTTTGCTTATTGTGTTCCGATTTTAGGCTAGTTATGAAGTAGGTTTTTTGGTTTTGGATTTTAGGTTGTGAGGGATGAAACTGATCAAAGATATAAGATAGGTAAAAATATGTCAGATCAACTGGGCTATGGGGTCGAAGAGGTCAAGAAAGCTATCAGATGGTGATACAAGGTTGTTGAAGGGCCGATTTGATTCGAGGTAAAATGGATCTTTGGGCAAAATGGAGTAAGATGGACATCAAGTTTGTGAATAACAAAGGATTTCAAGCACAAATAGTTTAATAGCTGACATAAACATGGTAGGGAAAACCATTAATCATGAGAAATGTAACTTTAAGCTAATCAATGCATAGAAATAAACATTCAAGCCATGCATAGAGATATATAACTCTCTAACTTTAGGGAATGGCTATCAGACTTTGGGGAAATACATTTAAGACAGACAAACAACTCAAATCACTATGTCGGAACGCCTAAACATAGTACTTCAAGCTATTGGGCACTTTGAAAGCAATATTGCATAGTCTTAGGCAAAGAGCAAGATCGGAACAAGACCTCCTTGGTTCAACAAATGACAATCTAATCAGTCAAAGAGAAGTTTCATAGATGGAGCTATGGCTAGCCATGAGTAAGCAGGGCATACCGTAAATCATACTTAGCATGCATAAAACTATGAATGAAACAAGCAAACAATATTCTTAAGTTATTAAAGAGCAATCAAGAATTCTTTAATGTGACTAAGAATGAAGAAAACATGGAAGCTATGAAGAAACAGGAAATTTGAGGTGCCTCCAAGGGCATGTCTCAAATTTGTTCTCTATTGTCCTATAGCAAGCAATAACATGGATTTATGAATGAAAACTAAGAAACAAAATAGAGAGAGAGACACTATACCATTCTACCAAGTCATGGAATCCAACAACAATCCTCTTTCATCATCCAAGAACATCCAAGAAACTATCCAAAAGCATGACACAAGTATTTCTTTCAAAGCTTATATGACCATATATTGCTTATATTCATCAATTTCATCCTTGTTTACAATGAAATCCTTTGGAATATATAGGCCAAAGTGAGGAAAACCTCTTGGTTCAACTTGCAATCTCATTGGCCTATCCAAAATATCTGATTTTTTCCTTGAGGCTTTGCAAAGCACAAGGCACAAAATATCTAATAAAATATCTAAAAAATGCTAAAAAAGGGAAATAAATTGACTTTTCATAACTTATCATGTACAAAAATAGCTAAACGCACATGAAGAAAAGTCACTTTTGAAAGGTTCAATTTTTACAAAAATACTCAAAAAATACATCAGCAAAAGGTCCCCTGACTTGCCGACAACTTTTGGAAGCCTTCCCGATGTCAAAATGAGGCTCATGATGGCTCGTTGGAAAGCTCTGATTTTCTTCTTTCTGAAAATTTTTATTTTTCTCCAAACTAACCAATGGAAGTCCTCCAAAAATAGACTTGTGTGTAAAAAACCAAAAAATAGGCCTTGCTGATAAACGGGGAAGTGTAGAAAAAGCGAGTGTTTTTCGCCATTTTGGGGAGAAAATGATCTTCAATTGATCTGAAAATCGTTGATTATGTGCCCCTGAAATTATGGCATCCAATGATACCATTTTCATCCTTTGAGGATGCCCCAAACTGAAATGGAAATGCCCATGAGTTTTGGCCAAAAACCCAAAAATGACATAAAACCAAAATTTGTCGAATTTCGCCCAAACATGGCGAGCATGACCCTCAAGGGTTTTCAAAAATATGTTGTGAATCTGAGGCAAAAATTTGGAGACTTGAGGTGTCTTTCCTCAATTTTCGTGACGGGTGCTTCCCTTTAGCCTCCTTGAGTTTTTCCTGAGCAGCCTTCAACTTCCACTGGGAAAATTGATTGAGCTTTTTATAATGCCCGATCGTCCTCCATTGAAGGTCCAAGTCCCTATTTACCTTCTCCATTTTCTTCTCCAAGTGAGCATTAACTCTCTCAAGCCATGCTTCCCGATTGTTCTCTATCTCTTGTTTGAACAAGGCAGTGAGAGGGGTAGATTGGAGAAGGGCATCTTCTTCTTCTTTTTGTTTCTCAAGGGCCTTTTTGAGCCCCATGGTTCTTGGCCTCTTTCACCTGGGTTGATCTTCACCTTCACTTTAATCGAACTCACCCATGAGTTCTTCCAATATCACTTGTGCTTTGGAGGTCTCCTTTTTGTATTTGATGGCCCGTGTCTCATATACAGCCATATGGACACTCATCTGCTTGTTTTGAACTTGCAAAAAGTGATTGAAGTTCCTAGCCCGATAAAGATCGGTCCTAAAAGCATCAATTTGGATTTCTCTATGGATCAAGAGATTTTCTAGGATCTGGGCTTCATTATCACTATCATCACTTTGGATTTGGATGATGTTGATTTCCCTTTCCTGTTCATGACTGCTTTCTTCCTTGTCCTTCCCTTTGCTTTGGGTGGCTCTTTTAGTCTTCTTCCTCTTGGGCAATTCGACCATGGGTTTCTTGGGCAATTTTCCCTTGCTTTGGAGGGCCCTAGTCACATTTGGAGTTACAACTCTAGGCACCCTTTTCTTTGATGTCCGGGGCTTGGCCACTTTCAGAGAAGAGAGCATGGCCCCTTGCCTAGGAGAGGCAACTAGCACATGCTCCATGGGCTCTTTACCCTTGTCACTTTGCTCCTCATTTTTGCCACTGTCTTGGATTTCTTCATGGATGCCTTGGTTTTCCTTTTGCACTTCCTTTTGAGGGTTGTCCTCCTCACTGTGTTGCACCTGTTTATCCTACTTCCCATCTTCTTCATGAGGTTGCTACTCATCATCCTGTAGCTTCCTATGTTCATCATGTTGTGGTTGTTGTGTATCATGTTGTGGCTGTTGTGTATCATGTTGTGGCTGCCCCTATTCAGCATCTTCATGAGTCTGCTCACCCTCACTGTGTTGCACATATTCATGTTGCTGCCCTTCATCATCTTCCTCATCATCCCCTTGCTGCCTTGTTTCATCCTGCTACTGCTCATCCTCACTTCCATCTTCTTACTCATGCTCTTCTTCCTCATCATGGTCATGCTCTTCTCCCTCTTCAGGCTCTTTTGTTTGTTCTATGGTAAACTTGAGTCTCTTGGGAACATGTTTGCTAGAAGAAGGCGAAGGATGGTGAGTAGGAGGTGTAAGAGATGTATGAACTGGAGGGACAGTGGAGAAATCCAGATGGGTGATGAAAGTATCCCAAGCGACCTCCCTCTTCTCAAGCTGATGAAGAATCATGACTTTGATGAGGGAGGGATGGAAGAGGCAGGTTGTCTACTATGAGGGAGGCTTTTTCTAAATAGTGGAGGCCATTTTCTCAATGCTTCTATGTAAGAAGAAAGGAAGATTTAGAACTTTGGCCCTCGTGAAATGCATGAGCAATCAAATGTGATAGGCATATACTCGGGAGAATCTTCCCTCACAAGTGAAGTATTTCATGATGATCTTCATGAGGGGGGCGTAGCTAATCAAAAGATATGATAAGGGGAAAATGGAAGGACATGAATCTTTGTGCTCAGGATTTAGAAAAAGCTTGTATTCTTCTGAGTCCATGTGGCTTTGTTTAAACCACTTCTCCCTGACATACGGGATTTTAGTGGCCTTGGAGATGGACCTTGGAGAGAATTTGAAATCTAGGCCTGCCAGCTGGAAATGCTTCTCTTGAAACCTCAAAGTGCAAAGATGTGTCAAAGGGGAAAATCTCTTCACCTCTTGCACTCTTTGACAAAAATATAAAACCCAACCTCATGGAAATTGAACAAGACTGATGGGTGGGCATTCACTTCTTCAGTGGAAACAGGCTCAAATCTCTTATGCAAGCCACTCCTACTGTCTTTCCTGGGAGGCATCTTGTTTTGAATGCTCTCTGCAACACCAAGCTACCTCAAATGGCCTTTGGAATTTTTTCTCAAGCACACAACTTTGTCCTCTTTGTTAGTCATTGTTTGACCAAGGAAAATTTCCTCAAATGCTGTGTGAAATGGTTCTTTAATACCAACTCTCTGCTCCTTACAAATCACTGTGTGCCTTCCTTTGTATGCCAATCAACAATAGTTATCAAAATAACAAGCAAACAGTCAAATTGTTACTGTGTTTGCGTAAGGTTACAAGGATCCTTTGTGTTTTGGTAAAAACAAGACAACCTTGTATTTAGACAAAGACAAAACACCCCTCCCAATCAAAAAACACCCTTCTTGTATTCATTGTTTCTCATACACAGGTAGACAAAACACCTTCAAATTGAGTTAAAAGATCTTTCACCACAATCTACTTTATGGGATAAAGGAGGCAACCCTAGTTCACCGTTTTTTCACACACAGAGGAATTTTGAAGTGATAAAGTATTTCAGACTTGATCACTGTTGTCTTTTTACAAAACTATTTCACCTTAGGATCACTTTGTCTCTTATACCCAGGTAACAAAAACACCCTCAAATGACTTTGCAGAATCTCTCACCACACTTTGTTTTATGGGACAAAGGAGGCAGCAATAGTTTCACTGTTTCACTTGTTCAAAAGGAGACATTTTTTGAAGGTGACAAGGCATTCAGACTAAGACCACTACTTTTAAAATAGGCTTATTGTTTGTCACCTTATAATCACTGTGCTTTCCTTACGAACACTACTTCACCTTCTAACACTATTTTCACCATTACCCCTTGCTGACAGAGGTTAGCTTTGTCCTATCACAGTTAGGACACCTTCAACAATTTTTTAAGAAACCTCTAACACTATGCTTTCTTTGACTTGCAAGCAGTGTTATGGTTTATCACTATTTTGAGGGTAGCTTTAGGCTCTTTGAAACTAAAATGAACACTCCACTAGCCTCCCACTGTAACAATCCTCTTCAAAATATTTACCAAAACACCTTGATTTATACCAAGACCTTCTCTTTTTTAATCACCATTTAGCAACTCTAATACACCAAGGAGGCAGATAAAAATACCTTGAAGATGGATGGTAGCCTTTGCTTGAAGAGTTGAGCAGCTTTCAGAACTTGTTGAAGGCACAAGGAGTGAGCGTCACATTTGTTTGAAAGAATGTCGCGTTGTGTGGATGAGTCAGGTCGGCTTTCGGGCGGTTGTGACTGGTGCCTATAGGTGCGTCACGCGCCGCTACAGGCGCGCCATGCCACAATACAAACCCTTTGTAAACTTGATCCTGAACGTGCCACGCGCTTTTCCAAGTGCACCGCGTGGGCTAAAAAGCTTCAAACTTCTACAAATTTTGCTCGAAAACTCTCTTTTCTTCAATGGGCGACTAGGAGAGCGATTGTGAGTGCTTGTTTGTGTTTTTGAGTTGCCAATAGGCTCTGCAACGGTCTTTAACTCTTTTTTGAAAGCGAAAAAGTCAATTACCCTTGAGTTTTCTTTGTGAGGGTTTTGAAGGCTTTTTTGAAAAAGGTATTGGTTTAAACAAAATGTGAAGCTCATGTCCTTTTAAAACATAACCGAGACTCTTTTTTTCTCAAATAAATGACACAGTCGCAAGAACCACTTCTTTTACAGGCATGAATTTTTTTTGAGTAAAGAAGCCTTTTTAAGAATAAAAAAATTTCCACGGTTTCTCACTAAGGAATGAAAATTTGTTTCCTTTTTTGATATCTGTATTGTAGAAGGAAATTCTGCTTCGAGCCATGTGAATGACTGTAGATGTGCCTTTTGAATGATACTGCTTTTCGACTGGGGGAAAAAATTAGCTGCATTTTCCTGGGTTTGGCAACATATGCTCATCAAAAATAAAATATTTTAAAGGCTTCTCCTGCACTTATATGCAACAGCTAAGTATCTTCATATGTCTCAAGATTCCTTTGTTTGTGATAGCATCATGGTTCATTTCTTCTAGTGTTGCTCTTGAAATTGAAGCACTTGCCATATCCTTTTTCCCACCTCTTGTCTTTGTGTTGTTCATTTGCAAAGTCCCCTTTAGAAAACAAAGCTTAGGTTACCTTTTTGTCACTTTTGACAAGTTTTGAAAAAGATCTTTATGAATAGGAAGATCAAAACCTTTTTGAATATCAACATCACTCTTGGGCCTCTGTTAAACGCAGCTGATTTTAACTACTTTCAACTTTTTTTTGTGAAAGGAACAGAGACTAAATTTCATGCTTGTTTATCAAGGAGATGGATCTTTGGAACCTTTAAGGAAATTACATCCCTCAGCAAGGTTTTTTCATTTTGGCTCCAGACTGCCTTTGAAAGAAATCTCTGATAGGAGATAAGTCAACTTCTTTGATCATTATAGTACCCATGCTTTCTCTTTGTTTTTACCACCATTTATCTATCCATAAACCTTTAGTTGCTTTCCCACTGCACCTAAAATTTTCCTTTCAGTCAGTGAAAATCTTAAAATCAAACTTTATCCTTGGCCCTCTGGTTATAGATGAAGGAGGCCTTTATCACAGTGCCTTCAACCCTCTGCTTGTAAAATGGAGGTTTTCTCAGTCTTCAACCCTCTTCTCGTGTATGGAGGAGGTTTTCTCAGTGATGCCATTTCATCAGTTTTTAAACGGTGTTATCTTTCCTTTCACTGCCTATTCATGCTTTAAGCAAATGAAGATGACAAACTGTCAATAATTCATGATGGGCATTTCTCTGAGACATGTAATTATACTTTCCAAATACCTTTGCGCCTCTTTAGACATCACAAGAAATTTTGCTAGTATTTGCAAAGCATTTCTTGTCATTCATAATTTACTGACCTTTGACTGTGATTGCAGGAGCTTAATGAAACAACTCTCTGCCCTATAGCTGCATCCCAGGCTTAAAACCACATGAGAAGTAGTTGTCTTCTCATGAGGAGTTAAATACTATCTTCTGGAATGCTGGTACACTTCTGCTCTTGAAATATCCATTGAAACACTGTAAAACTACCTAATATCAGTTTGACCTATGGCACATGCATTGCTGAGACTTCAAGGCTTGTTAGTGGCGCGACTTACGGGTGTAACCAAACTTTATTTGTGGAATATGAAGGTCTGTTAGGACTGGTTGATCATAGATAGAGGTTCTTTGGCTTTTAGGATAGTTTTCCAAGGGAGAAATGCCTAAAGCGCCACTACCTAACTTAGGGGGGACTTCTTGGACAGATTTGGATTGTTTTCTTTGGAGCTGATGGACAAGCTAGTATGGTTGAGGCTAGGTAGGGCTTGATAATGAGGTTTTAGCTCATCATGGGCTGATTTAAAATGTAGGAGGGAAAAAAAAATTATGGGCATTTTCCAGCTAGCAAATTTGACAATTTTTTAGATCAGCTGCTAGAAAACTTGGCTGTATCAACTAGTCATCACCAACAAGTGAAAAATATTGATGACTAACAACTTCCTCTTCCATTTGTTTGAGTATACCTTTTAATGAGGAGCAGGCCCCTTACCTTACCTATTCTCTACTGATAGCCACCTTGACACTCTTGTAGAAATGTCAAAAATGAATAGTTGCCTTTTGCAAAATTTTGTCCTTGGCAAAGTAGTCTTCCTTGGAGATTTTCTTGATCTAACTTGGACAAACAGGTGCTGATATTTTTCACATTTTGATTCAGTTTTCTAGCTCATGGACAAAAGTGATTTATCACACCAAGATTAACCCTATAACCTATGAAACCCTAGTGACCTAGTGGAAAGCTATTTGACTTGGTCTTTGACTGAAATCTTGGCTTAGGGTCTTCAAGTATAAAAAATAGAGTTTTTGACAAATTGGTGTATTGAAGATCAAAAATACAATGTACTTAATTTATCTAAAGAGCCTACAAAGATAGTTTTGATACCATCAATGCTTGAGGCATTTGATGAACATGGGAAAGTGTAGGTTGTTTGGCAATCCTAGATGGAAAGTGGAAGGGTTAAGCATAGGAAAAATAGAGTATTGAGATTATGGGTGTGAAAATGGGACAGAGATGAGTTTCATAAGCCCATGAGGGGTCTTCTAGGAGTGATAGGCTAACCAGGGAAAGGAAGAGTATTAAAATAGTGAAAATTTTGTTTTAAGGATAATGAAGGTAGTGAGATTTCTAAAACTCACAATATTCCTGAATCTTGTTTTTAGAAATCTAGGACAAGTATTTAGTCATCTACAAAATGGAAAAAAAATACTGATGACTAACAGTAGAGAAAACAATAAGGCCACTCATAAGGAAAACCTCCCATTACCATTCATCAACCAAGTGCTAGATACCTTAGCAACAAAGAAGTATTTCTCTTTCCTCGGTGGATTTAGAAGATGCAACCAAATTTATATTTCTCCTTAGGACTAGGAAAAGACCATGTTTACTTGTCCCTGTGGGACATTTTCCTATCATGTTCTATTATTTGGAATTTGTAATGCTCTTATGACTTTCTAATGAGTTTTAATTGGAATATTCTTTGACCTGATCCATGAATCTGTGGAAATTTACACGGATGACTTTTCAACCTATGGTGATGAAATTGAAGTAGATTTGGATAATCTAGAGAAAGTATTAATAACATGTAATGAATGTCACATATTCCTCGGTAATGAAAAATGTTTAATTATGTTAATTGAAGGCACTGAGCTAGGGCATCATATTTCATCCAAATGCATAAAAGTAGATCCAACAAAATGAAGGTAATATCAAATTTCCTAACTCCAAGAACTTTAAAAGAGGTACTTAGATTTCTTAGGCATGTAGGTTATTATTGACACTTCATTGAAAATTTTACACAATTTTCTCATCCTTTATTTTCATTTCTTACTAAAAATTTTGAATTTATATGGATAGAGAGTTGCTAGGATTCCTTTGAGGAATTAAAAGCAAGATGATCCAGGGCTCTGATCTTAAGAGGGCCCAATTAGTCCCTCACATTTCATACATCTACAAATTCTCTATTGGAGTTTTCCTAAGAAAATAAGAAGAGCATCATCCAAATTAAATATACTTAATTGGTAAGAATCTCTCCCCAACATAACTAAATTACATAGTAACCAAAAATTAAATTCATGTTATCAATAAATTTTGGCATTAAATAATTGGAAATTCCGTGATTTTACATTCTAACCATTGTTCCATTAAATATATAATGAAAAAAATAATTCCTAATGGTAGGGTGACTAGATGTTTGTTACTATTGCAAGAATTTGACACAATTATCATTAATAAACCAGGAAAACACAATGTGGTAGAAGAATTTCTTTCAAGGGTTACCACAAACAAATATGAGTCACATATCAAAGATTATTTTCCTTATGAACATATTTTTGCAATGTCTATTAACTCACCATGGTTTGCAAATATTGCTGACTATTTGGTTATAGGGAAGCTTCTACCTCATCTATCTCCAAAATAATGACAAGATAGTGTCAAAAAAAATTGGAGGTTTTCATAGATCAATTGGTGCCTCTTTTACACAGGGTCGAATCTAGTTATTCAACGATGTGTAAGAGAGTATGAGATACATGATATATTAAAGGCTTGTCATGATGGGACTTATAGGGCCATTTCGCAGATAAGAGGGCCATATCTAATGTACTCAATCAAGGGTACTATTGGCCCTCCATTTTCTAATATGAAAAACAATATGTAAAAAGATGTGACGGTTTCTAGTGTAAGGGAATACTAGTTCGTTCAAACGGAATGCCATTACAAATATAGTTACTAATATAATGTTGATGGTTGTAGCTTGAGCAAGTACTTCTGCATATACTTATGTATCTAGGTGTGCAGAAGTCACCCACAATCTCCTTAGATACTTTATTTAGTGTGAACAAGTTGCTAATGTAACTTAGTGTAAGTCTAACTTAGGAAAATGCACATATTATTATATTTACTTATTGAGCTAAATAAACTTAGGAAAAATAAAGTAAATTAATATTTTGAATATGTTTTTAATCTCAGTTCACTACAAGAAAAAGACCCTCTAGCGGAGGTTATAAAGGAGCTTTTTAGTGTTATAAAATTGGCCAAAATTGTCAAAAAAACATATGCTACCACATCCGTTTATGGTTACAGAGGTTTTGGCAGAGATTTTAATGGAAATTCAACACAAATAAAAAAAATGGGCAGCCGGAGGTTATTGCGGATGTTTTTTTAATCTGTGCGCTAATCAGGATTTAACGCACCAGTGCGTACCTGTAGCCAGAGCCCCGCAGTGGTCGAAGGAGAATGCACCAGGTCGTTAAGGTATAAAATAGCACCAAACGTAGTGTTGGTGATACAATGCATGGGGCCATTCTAATTGGTCTTTGGATTTGAGTGGTGCCCATAGGTCATATCAATGCGCCAGTGTGTAGACTTATAGAAACGCACCAATGCGCCTTTCACACAAATGCATCGAGATTTATAATTGGTATTGGTATTCGTGCGGTGAAAATATGTCATACAAATACACTGGTGTGTATAGACACATAAACACCCCGATGCACAGTATCACACAAATGCACCAAGATTTATAATTGGTATCGGTATTTGTGCGGTGCCTATAGGTCGTCCAAATGCACCAATGCGTATAGACACAAAAATGCCCCGATGCATAATATCACATAAACGCAGCGAGATTTATAATTGATATCAGTATTCGTGCGGTGCTAATAGGTCGTAAAATGGCACCGGTGCGTATATATACATAAACGCACCGGAGCACCGTACCACACAAATGCCTTGATATTTTTAACCGGTTTTGGTATTTGTGCGATGCCCATAGGTCGTAAAAACGCACCGGTGTGATTAAGAATACAAGTGCACCAGTATAAGAATACATGCACCGATTTTCATTTTGTATTTTTTTAGAAACATCAACCTGTGACAGTGCAATTATTGCAATTGTTTTAAATTCATTATTCATCAAAATTCGACACATATTATAACAATATTCATATTAATTAAATTTTTATTAATGCATTTGAATGTGATGTTTGGATTAATTTGTTATATCATATCATAATTATTGTGGTTTTCTAAAATTCATTATTCATCAAAATTCGACACATATATATCTTATAAAAATATTCATATGAATTAAATTTGTATTAGTGCATTTGAGAACGACAATGGAGAACGCAATAGTGACAATAAAGAATGCAATAGAATAAATTAAAACATTTATTATATATATATATATATATATATATATATATCTGAATAAGAAATTATTTTTCATACAAAATGGGATACTTATTGGTATCCCTTTATCTTTCAATTGGGACACTATGTCCATTACATTGAAGAAAATGTCTGATTTCACAGACATTTTTCAAAAAATACAATGCCTTGCTTTGATATCCAAACATAGTGATCATCATTCTTCGCTTGAACTATTGTCACTGCTAGAGCTGCTTCCATGACTTGGGTTATTTTCAGGAATGTTTTGTTCACGGTGTTGATTGTTTTCTTCTTCTTCACCTTCCATTTGTTATCATGTGATCTGAAACCCAGGCTGAAAAAGGGAAATTAGGGTAACATCTAAACCACGCTCAGCCTTGTAGCTAGCCCTACAAGGTCAAGAGAGGGCTCTCTCCGTGAAAGGATTTTCAACAAAGTATAATTATAAACTGATTTTAGGCTAGGTATAATAATGGGAAAATGTTTTAATAAAATGAATGAATTTTTTAGGGATGTGTGGGACAAATGGGACAGTTTGAAATGGGGAATTAAATCATGGATACAAGTTATATCATGGGCCAAGGTAGGCAGGAAAATTTCGAAATAAAGTTTAAATAAGGATGGAATGGAAAGACTGGTGAGGAGCTAAAAAGGGCATAGAAGATGGATCCTTTTCAAACAGAAGAAAACACAGAATATTGAATGATTTCCCAGGGCAGAACATTAAAATGGATTCTACCTTTATATTTTGAAAGCATTCAACCAGAAATGTTTATGAATGAATGATACACATAAAAATTGAAATATGAACACAAAGGAATAAACAGATGCTAAAATTCATACCACATGGATCCCACAAATCAGATTTGCATCTCTTTATTAATTCCCTGTCCAAAACTGTTACAATGGAGCGCAGAGCGTTCTTATTGATTTCCCCACTATTCCCCTACTTACTGATTTACAAACTGTCTTTCAAATTATTTAAAATTACATTAAATAGACTGAAATGTGGGAACATAGATCCACAGAGAAAAGAAGTTGTTTTACTAACTCAGAACTGAAATCTGAAGATAGAAAAGAGAACCAAAAATCTGCCCTAAAGAAGGAACAACATTACATTTGACCACTTTGGTAGATTCACTGTTATGCTGTTGAATGAAAAATAGGCAATTTGAAGAGCAGATCCCTATTTTTTCTGTTGCTGTAGACATCTTTGTCTCATATTAGCTCCTAGACTTTGACTGTCGCTTTTCTTTCTATTATTACTCTCTTGAAGAAAAATCCACCTTTGAAGAAAACGCCTTTAAAATGAATTAAAATGAAATTATGCCTTTAATGAAGGAAGATCCCATTTTGAATGAATATGAGCGAAAGGGGAAAGGAGGTGGGGTCCATAAGTGATCGCAAATCACAATCGGAGGAAAGGAGGGGACGCAAGATATAATGGAGTGTTTCAAAATATATGATGCAATGGTGTAATCGCAATCGGGATCAGAGGAAATGGGGAGGTGTTATGAGGCTTTAAAAACTTATGATGCCATTGGGATTAGTGTATATGGATAAGCCAGAGGGTAATGAGCTAAAACGAAATTAAAAATGTTTCAGTGTTTTGCAAAGGAGTAAAATGATTTTACATTGAAAGAGCGGAGGGCCTTTAAGGTGGGACCCGGGGACAAAATCACAATCGCAATCGGGGAAGGGGAGCAGGGTAGTGAACATATTGTAATAATATGCGATGCGATTGAATAATACCATAGAGCATGGGGAAAAGAAATAAGGGGGGGAAGTTCTTTGTATAAAACAAAATAAAACGAAATTTAAGATTTACAAAGGAAAAGGCCCTTTGTTTTTTATGAAAGGGCGGAAGATTAAGTGGTGGGACCCAAAGGTCCATCGGCATCGGGAGATCGGAGGAGAGTGGGGCAAAATGTAATGTGCAAAAGGAAATCGCCGATTGCAACAGAGCGATGGAGTATGGGCCGTCGGATTGGAAGGGGTGATCGACGACAAAGGTGTGATCGGGGGTTGTCAATCAGGAGGGATTCAATCAGAAGGGACCCTTTGAAAGCATCAATCACGATGATGTGATGGCATGTAGACCGTCGGATCATTGATTAGATCAACGTTCAGGATGTAATCGGGCGGGGTTTAATCGGAGGCATACAATCAGGAGCTCTCAATCGCATCGAAGTTTTTTGTGAACATGAGGACCAATTGGAGTGCACATATTAAATGTTGCGATGCAATCGGGGAAGGGGAAGGTTTGGATCAGCGGGGATTTTTCAATGTAGAACTTAAAATTTGTTATAAAGTTTAAGGGGTCATGAAGGGGAAGTGGTTTATATATTGCAATTGCGACCGGAGGGGTTTTATAAAAGAAAAACATAAAACTTTAATGAAATAAATTTTAGGAAGAAATGGGAAAAGGGGTTGGTTTAAGGTATAGGGGGAATTTATTCACTTAGGCATAAATTTCAATCCAGGAGTCAATTTTTAGAGTGTAATATATCGTTGGAAAGCTCTTTCCGGGCTTTTTCTGCTAAAAATACTTAGAACATGATTTGACACTGAAAATGCTGTAGAAAATTTCTCTGAAAGCAGGGTGATGAATTTGTGTAGATCGCAGCTTCTGAAGTGTGACTTATTACATATGGTGACATTAAATTACATAAAATATAATAATAATAATAAAGTATCAGGCTTTCACCTCAAAACATCGTTTTGAGGTGAAAATTACACCAAACTGAATAAAACATTTCTTTGATCTTCCCAAGTGTTGTGACTTTGAATTTATTGACTTCCTCATGATCTTGTTGATATTTATTGACACTTGACTCATTAATTTGACCATGATGAGACCCTATAACCTAATGAGACCAACCTTATGACCTACTGACATGACTTACAAAGTTAAATTAATTCATGACTAAATACCATAGAGAGGAGAGTCAGCAAGTTTCACATGAGGGAAAACTGATGAAGAATCACTACCATCAATGGGTCCATGACCTAGCGGAATGGTGAAAAATTATTGGTATGGGACTCATAATATGCAAATGCAAAAGAGAAATTTTGATCACTGATGGAAGTATGACTAGACTGACACTAACACCATCTACAAACATAAAAATAAATTTTAATGTGTATATACATTGGTGAGAATAATGAAAATTGCAATATTAAATAATATACATCAATGTAAATCGAAAAGAAATGATGTACCAATGCAACAATTGACTCATAAACTATACACATTCTTTCAAAACCATGTAACATGCCATCTTTCAAGATTTTATCTGTTGGCGCAGTGCCATACTTTGTTTCCTGTAATTTTTATACCCCATAACAAATCATATATTTAATATAGAAAAATTATTTTTTCTATTAATTATAGACAGAGCTAAGTAAAACAAGATCGATAGATGCTTACAAATTCCACAATTAAGTTCTGATATGCCAACATATACTCACAACCCATATTTAACCCAATTTCAATCAATTCCTCTGATGGTTCTTCTTTGTATGTTAGCACCTATTTGAAGACATTCAATGATGATTTTTTTAAAACAACTTAAAAAACACAAAAATAAAATCTAGTTAAATTGTTATGAGGAAGTAACAGTTACTCACAAACTTAGATATCAACCATTTTCTTCCTTGTCGTCCTGTTTTATGTGTTGAATGGGTTCCATTTTCTTTTCTTTTCTGCAAGAAAATACTTGAAAATTAATATTTAATGCTAAATTGTTTATTTATTGTACCTAATGATCGAAAAATTCAATGATTACATATTACATTTGAAGCACGTTATTGTTGAGATGACTCCTCTCGCGATGCAATTTTGTCCATTTCTTCGACCATCTCCTTGTACACCTTTTTGGACATTCCTACTGGCATATTTCTGATATCAGCTTGTTCATCTTTTGAGATTTTCATAATCTTCCTAAAAATGTAACATGACAATAAACTATTTAATTTTTATATTGATATATGAAAAGTAAGTATAACAAAAGTGATATTTATAAATAATTCTAGACAAACATCTAAAGGAATATTACTTTTTCATTCCTTCTTTTTTGTTGTTGTACGTTTTTGCTATTAAAAGCCTGACATGCCTCATTGACCAATTCTCTGGAAACTCTTCCTGTAGCTTAGATAAAATTTGGTTCTTGAAATAATTGGATTGGTTTTTGTATTGTAAGTGGAAAAAATGCCTATATATTCATTCCACTAGATCCCTCAAACTTTTGTAAAAGTTTTCCCCCCTTTCGTTAACTCCAACACCACTCCAAATGAGCTAAGGAGCAATTCATTTTCATTTGCATGTTCTGTTTTTTCTCTTTTCTTAGAACAACATTCCTTTTCTGAGTTGTTGGTCCCTGTAGAACATTAAACAGATGTGAATTAATAGATTGTTTCACACATGTTATCTAATAATTTTAATTATATTATTAATGAAAACTAAAAAAAGAAACTCATATTGGATCGATAGTATTTTTTCATTCACTTGATTCATCCTTTTGCATTAATTTTTCCATCAAGCTTTTACGCTCTTCTGGTCCTAGATTAGAAATAATCTTATCGAGCTTCATCATTTTGTGGCTCTGCATGATACACAGTAAACAATACATATTAGTTAAACTTACATATAGTTCAAAAATAATATTTTTTTTTTTAATTTACAGAGAACTTGCCTTTTTTTCTTTTCTTGATGTGTTATCAGTATTTTTGTTACTTGATCTCTTGTCAATCATTTCTTTATCAATCTCAAACATGTATCATATCATTCATTAATATATTTATAAATAAATTGTTAACTTTTCAAGTAAAAAAAAATCTTAAGAAACCGGTGCGCCATTCATGGTGTACGCACCGACGTCGGTGCGTAGGTGTCTTCCAAACGCACCGCACAAACAATATAATAGACCATACGGTGCTCTATGTCAACAAGGAGCACCGATGCGTTACATGTCAATCACCGAACCAGTTAACCATGATAAAATAATAAAAATCGTCCAGTGTTAATTTTTGTAGCATAAACTGATGCCATATTTTACATATGGCGCACCGATAAAAAAAATTGTTTATTACTTTTTTATCACATTACTTATGCGGTGCGCTTGTATAATACAGATCACCGGTGCACTATGTTACGCCCGGAACACCGATAACAAAATCTATTTTTTTTTAAATTCATGAAAGGGCCCACATGGATTGGGATCCGACTATGCTAATCGTCCTGTTGGTTGGATGTCTTAGGTCTATATTTAGCAATACAAATCCTATAAATATAAATTGAAAAGCCCTAATTCTGAAATCACAGAAAGAGGGAGAAGAAAGGGCAGAAACAAAAAGAATGTAAGGTTTGTATTTTTTGAAAGTTTTTTTTTCGAAACAGAACGTTCACGGTGCGCCATAATGAAATAGCGCACCAACTGCATATTTTACAAATGGCGCACCAAGAAAAAATATTTTTTTTTTCTAATTTTTTATCACAGTACTTGCATGGTGTGCTAGGATAATAGAGCGCACCGGTGCGATCCGGTACACAGGGCACACCGATTTTTTTTTTTTTTTAAATTTACGCAAGGGTCAACATGGATTGGGATTCGACTATGCAGGTCCTTCCGTGGGTTGGATGTATTAGGATTATATTTAGCAATACAAACCCTATAAATATAAATTGAAAAGCCATAATCCCGAAATCACAGAAAAATGAAGAAGAAAGGGCATAAACAAAAAAAAATGTAGGGTTTGTTTCTAAAATGGTTCGTTTTATAAAACAACACGTTTGTGGTGTGCCATAATGAAATAGTGCACTGGTGCCATATGTTACATATGACAAAATAATAAAAACATAGTTTGTTTTTTTATTTTTTATCACTCTACTTTCGCGGTGCGCTGGTATAACAGAACGCACCGGTGCACTATGTTACGTAGGGCAAACCGACGAAAAGAAATCTGTTTTTTTTAGATTGACGCAAGGGCCAACATGGATTGGGATTTGATTATGCAAGTCGTCTCGTGGGTTGGATGTCTTATGACTATACAAACCCTATAAATCTAAATTGAAAAACCCTAATTCTTAAATTACAGAAAGAGGCAGAAGAAAGGGAAAAAACAAAAAGAATCTAGGGTTTTGTTTCTAAAATGGATTTCTTTTTTCATTTTGTTTATGAAAACTACAGAAAATGTAAAAAAAACTGCAGAAAAAAGTAAAAAAACAATAAACTTTGATTTTTTTATATTACTTCATAAAAAAACTACAGAAAAAGTTAAAAAAAAACAATAGACTTTGATTTTTTCTTTTTATCGCATGTAAAAAAAAAACGTTAAAAATATGAAAAACAATAAAATTTACTCACATCGTTTGAAATTCTATGGTACAAGGTTTGGAATTTTGGATTGTCTAAATAGCCTTTTTCGAACATATTTCCCTGCTCCATAGTGCTCTCGTGCTCTGTTTGCTCTAGGTATGTATCCTGCAAATCTCTCGCTGAATTTTTTTTCAAAAATAGTGAAATAATGAAAAGTATTTAGTATTTAAAGAAATGTTTTATAAAATAAGATTTTAGAAAATATTTTGCCACCAATTTTTCAATTTACCGCTTTTTTTTCACTTAAAGAAAATAGAGTTGCATTTTTTTATTTGCAGTTATTCATCACCGGTGTTTCCCTTAATCGAACCACACCCATGTGTCTGGGTATAAAACGACACTGGTGTTTACTACCAAAAGTGCACCGGTGCGGTGATCTGTACATTACACACCGAAATTACATTTAGGTTTCAAAGAAAAATTTAAAATCTTAGGGACAGTGCTTTCAAATGCGGTGGAGTAAAAATATCATATACATGGAATGGACACCAAAATCCGGTACTGCTCCATAATATTTCTCAAAGTCCATCGCGGAGTTCTCCCTATCCATGTGGAGATGTAATATTTACTTCAGATTTGTTTTATTTTTTCACTATCTAATTGAATTTATGTATGTTTTTTATCCATGTAGTCAATCATGCACAACCTAATTAAATTTCTAATGTATACACATTTTCAGGTTCATGCAGATTCATCATCGAGTTCTATGTTACAGCTATTCAAACTACTCCAAAATGCTTCTAAGTTCTTAATGAGTTGTATACCTAAAGGCGCATTTGGTAGATGAAAATAGACAGCTACTTCACCCTGCCATTGTAACAATAATGCATCTTCTAGCCACAATCCCGGGACAATGATGGTAATTATAGTTATAATTGTTTGGTATATATATTGATTAATATGTAATTATTTCAACATCAAACCAATTTATAATCATGCAATATTGTCAACGTGGTTACTAATTGATATCATATATTTTGTACTAATCATGTTCAAATATATTTTTTTAAATTATTAGGATTCTAGTGATGATGAGCGACCTACCTACCATCTTCGGTTGCACCCCATGACAATGTCAAATCGAGAGAAGACTGAATTAAGAGAAAAAATCAGAGAGGAACAAAACCAATAATGGTTGAATCAACCATGATTCAATTCCCGCTACGTCATTTATCACCAATTAGGAATGACTACAACAATAGTAGTTCTTCAAAAGTTGGCAATGGAGGCAATCAAATAGAGGTTGGTATCGATGATTACATAAGGGATACGACTGCCATGGAGACAACGTTGTTAGATGCATTCCAAAATGATGATCAGGTAGGGGATGATGCTCATATCGCTGACACCTTTTTTGAAAGCCTTAAATTTGCTTCCACCACCCCTCTCTTTGGACCTGGCGGTCAGCCAAAGTCTACCCAGTTGGGGACAATGATGTTACTATACAACTTGAAAGAAAATTTTGGCTTGTCGAATGCATGTTTCTTGGAAATTTTTAGGTAAGTTAACATAAAGTACTCCCCTTATATAAATTTGAAATATAATCAGTACACTGCAATGAACATTACAAATGGTAAATTTTATGAATGTTAATAATTATATCGACATTAATGTACATTTATTAATATATTTTTCCATGATCACCAACTACAAGTTATTCAAAGATAAGGTTCTTCCGAGTGATAATGTCTTGCCTGGTAGCTGCGAAGAGGCAAAGAAATTGTTGAAAATGTTGAGTGTTGAGTACATATCATATCATATATATCCAAATGATTGTATCCTATATAGAGGAGAATATGCAGATAAAGATATGTGTCTGAAATGTGGGCATGACATGTATGATAAATCAAAAAAGAAGGGTAAATCACGTACTGGTCCTCCTTTTAAGATATTGAGGCACATGCCTATAATCCCAAGGATTCAAAGGCTCTTTCATTGCAAATAATTAGCTATGTTGCAGGGATGGCATGCCTCACACAGAAGTGAGTTGGGAGTTATGTGAATCCCAACTGATTCAATAGCCATGAAGCATATAGAGGATACATGGCCCAAAAAATTCAAGGATGAAGTACGAAGTCTACGACTTAGCATGGCCATGGATGGCATCAACCCATATTCCTCTAGAACACCAGCTATTCTATGTGTCCTGTAGTAGTGATCAATAAAAATATCCCCCCATGGTTGTCCATGAAGAATGAACATCTTATGTTGGCTCTCATAGTCCTTGGTAGAATACAAGTGAAGGATATGGATGTCTACTTACAACCACTGGTAGATCAATTTAAGGAATTATGGGATGGGATAAATGTATACGATGTATCAAGACCCATCGCAGTAGAGAGGAGTTTTACTTTGTATGGCATATGTGCTTACATGACACATGATTATCCAGGCTTAGGAGTTTGCTATGGTAAATCACATGTTTAATTTATTGATTTGTTTATATATGTAACAATATTCTTTCACATATTAGTTATTTAATTCATTGTAATATTTGTTATGATCTTCATGATATTCTTTAATGTGTCATGCATATTAATTAATGTATACAAATATAATATCATAGATCTTATAACAAAAGGTAATTTTGGATGTAAATGTTGTGGACCTTCTCTGAAAGCTATATGGTCCAAGGACCTACGAAATCCAGTGTATGATTGCTCTACAGTATTCCTACCAGAAGAACACCCTTACAGAAGAGCAGCATCCGCTTTCAATGGTAAATGAGAGAGAACCCAAAGGCCTCCAATAATGACACCAGCTAAATGGCTTAGAGCATATGAGAGAGAGAAGGAGAAGGAGTTCATAGAAATTTTCGATTCAAATGGGGAGCCTATGTTCAATGATCTAGATTTCTTCGACACCTATGTTGAGAAATTTCCCATTGGGATGAAAATGAAATCTATCTTTTATGACCTCCCATATTGGGAGCATCTTAAGATTGCCCACTTATTAGATCCCATGCATATATTTAAAAATGTTTCATCTTATTTATGGATGCACATATGATCCAGGTGGATATTGGTGGCCACCTGCCTATTCCACTTGGGCCCCCACCATTGTCTCTTTCATTTTTTCAGTTTCGGCATAACTTACTATTTTTAGCAGTTTTTCGGGTCTTGAACTTCCGAAGCCGTTTTGAGGCCCTAAACGATGTTTTTTGGGCATCGCGCCTCCAACAAATATCATTTCGTTCTAGAATGATATTCATGGGGAAAGTTGTAGTCCTCGAATAGAGATTTCTAATGATGTATCATGTGCATGAAACGGAGATAGTATGCCAAAGTTACATCCCTGGGAAGTTGAAACACCAATCTACCCAAACGGGGCCCATAGTTTTGGCGCTTCATCTCCTAGGGTTAGGTTTTTGGATGTTTAGGGTTCTCCATTGTTTCTCAATAATAAATAGGCCCTCAAGCCTCATTGTAACTCAGTTCATAGGCCTGTAGCCGCCACATCTCTTCTCAGAGATAGCTACCAATGCCCTAGCTAGTTTTATTTCCATTTTGTCTGTAAGCAAATTTCAGTTCTTTGATATTAATGAAATGAAGTGTTATTTCTACTGCATCTCTGTATCTACGGTTATATTTTTATTCTCTTGCGTTCCTGCATAAATCTGGATCAACATATCATCGAAACAAAGTGACACATTGGTTGTTAGGAAAGATCTCATTACTTCAAAAACTAAAAAGAAACATTGGCCAAGATTATTAGAAAGTACGGGATTAGAGGTAGGCATTGGTCCCTCTAATTCATGGTTTTTCAAAGAAGGTGATGTCCCATGGATTTTTAAAAAATATTATATATCTTTGGCAAAGGAAGTTATAATGGATGTCAAGGTGCTAACTTCATACGGGTCTTCACTACGACGTTGCTTCACCATGGATGACCATTTGTCGGGGTTGAAATCGCATGACCATTTGAATCTTATAAGAGTACGTATAATGTCAAAAGCATGATTTTATTATTTGTTATATTAATAAATTTTATCCCATGCGGGGATCATAAAACATAACTAATTTTGTATATTATTGCACTCGTTTATAACTTTGCAGTGTCATTATCCTTTGTTCGTGCATGGGTGTGTGAAACATGAATTCCCTCAAGACTTAGGATGCTCCATATCTAAATTATCTGCATTTGTATGTTGGATCACGTCAAAGGAGATTCATGTGGCTAGCATTCCACGGTGGTGTAAAGAGAAAGTTGAGATTGTTTGTATGTTTAGAAGGAACTACTGAAGAGTTTCATGGACTTACAGGTTCATCTTCTAATCCACCTGGTAGATGAGGTTGAATTAGTTGGGTTTGTTTCTTGTCGTTGTATGTTCTTCTTAGAGAGGTACATGAAGAAATTGAAAGGTTTTGTTCGACAAAGGGCAAAACCCAAGGGGTCTATGGCAGAGGGGTACATATCGTATGAGTCCTTCTATTATTCCAGTGAGTACATCAAGAAGATCAACAACAGACCATATGTGGTGATTTGGGACGAAGAAATGGATGAAGACAAAAGACAAGGAGAGTTGCTCCAAACGAGTGGAAAAAAACGCTTGATAAAGAGTAAACGACTTATAATATTTCAAATTTACAAAAAGTAATTAATATTCATGTGGAACTTTGAAATAATGTATATTTTGATCTCTAAGTACTATATATGTTGGTTTGATTTCATCAGTGAATACAGAAATTCAAGCAATCAATAAATTTGTTCTTTACAATTCTGAAGTGACACAATCATGGGTCGCAATGTACGAAAAAAACAGGATGAAATGGGATAGTGACAGGAAAGAATTCATACGGTTGAATGGTAGAAGTGTGCCTTATCCTGATCATTTAAAAGAAAATATTCCAAAAATATGCCCCAACAGTTGGGTTGCTGACCAAGTCAGAGAGAAATACAGTGCTACCGGTTGTTACCTGTGTGCTGAAGAAGATGCGCTAAATGTAGGTATTGGGTGCAAAAACTTGGTACACTACAACCAGGAAGCCTTGTGCTTTCCCTAAACACGGAAACCGGGCGTTTTTTTACCCAAATGTGTTGGGTAGGGATTGATGGTTCGTATTGACACATGACCCTAGATCAAAACATATTATTGAGAACAATAGTGTTATCATGCCATGCGAGCTAGAAGATAAAGAGGGTGATCATGAGAACCGAGAGTGATATGGTACATGTGTTATTTCATCAATATGTATACCTTTTAAGATGGGTTTTTCGAAATATTAATATACTATGTATTTTGAATGAATTGGTAATTTGCATTTTGTTAATGTTAAAATCAATAATTCACTTGATAATTTGCAATTATGTTGATCTCAAAAACAATGGCGTACTGTATAAATTAATTCCTTTTTTTTTGTATCTAAGATTGTAATAAAATAATGATAATTCTAAAGTACATGAATTTATTTGCATTATTTTCTAAAATTTATTATGTTACAATAAATCATATTATTCTAGATTTATTATTTTACAATTATTTAAAATTTACAAATTTACAAATTTAAAAAATTTAATAAATTCATTTCACATTAATACAATTAAAATTCAAGTATTGAGGGGTTTCCACAGTGCATTATATTAGATATCATTTTTGGGATTCAACTGCACTAATAATGTCATTCAACTATGACCATTTCCATGAAAGGTAGTCGTAACTGACTAATTTCTCATGATTTTTGAATAGTCCACTAAGCACTCATTGCATCGGGTGATGCTCACAAGGGTGAAGAAGTGGGATTGAAACTAGTGAAATGAATCACATAGCGTCAATCATCACTTCCGGGACTTTCACCCGATAACCAGGACTTCCCAGGTGGTCACCCATCCCAGAACTCCTCTGGCTCAAGCACGCTTATAAACTGTGGAGTTTTCCCCACAATCAAGCCCACTTAGCTTGCTACCCCATTTGCAAAACCTTAGCAAGTATTGTGCCTCATGAAACATTCAAGTAGAGCTCCCTTTACTCTTTTGTATCCAAGTATTTAGGGGTTTCCGCAGTGCATTATATTAGATATCATTTTTGGGATTCAACTACGTTAATAATGTCATTCAACTATGACCATTTCCATGAGAGGTAGTCGTAACTGACTAAACAATTAAAATTTTACAAATATTTTACATACAATTACAATTATAATTTTACAATTTCATGTACAATTACAATTACAATTACAATTTTACAAATTACAAAATTACAAAAAACCATCGTGTTAGCCCCCTATGAATTTTTTGACAAGTAAACAGGGGGCTAAATTTTTGTTTGAGCCTTCAAGGAATGCATATCCTATGAAAACACATCATCCTTGAAGCCTCCTTAAACCTTTGTCCTTTGATAAATCCTCATTGTTGTTCTCAATTTTAAAGCCTCTCTGTTTGTAAAGAAGAATGCCCCAAAAGGCCTTTTCCCTCTTATTTTATTCCCATTAATCCTCTGCCTTCACCCCTTTTTTCCCTTCTGCAAAGTCCTCCAAATTCCCCACTTACCCTTTAAAATCATCCCAAATTCCTTTTTAAGCCTTTCAGATACCCTTTGTTTGTTTTAAAAAGCCTTTATTTCGCCCACCGTTACCCTCTTTTGGCCTTAAAACACATTAAAATAAGCTCAAAACCCACTTTTTAACATACACAGGCTTAGGCCCTTTTGGCCAGCCCCCTCAACCACTTCCCCTCCATATGCCCTGCGCCCGAGACCAAGAGCTTAAGGCCTGGGTGCTAATCGCAATCGAAAGAAACAGAGAACGCATTCCTTGTCACATTTGATATTACCCAATGCGATAAATTTTATACAGTGGACCCCCACCGCGATCTAAACCATCGATCTTTAAAAGATCTGATGGTCAGCGCTCTCTCCGACGCGCCCTTGTTTCCTCTCTCCTATCACCCCCAATTGCATGCCGACCGTCGATCTGTTCTCTGATCCGACGGATATCACGCAATCGCTCGCCGCCGATCGCACCAATCGCATTGTTTTTGAACCTCCCCGATTGGCGAGCTCCGATCCAATCATAACCATTGGTCTGCAGATAATCCAATGGGTCAAAGCCAATCGCTCCATCACCCATCGGATTTTTGGTCCTTCCATCGCTCCCCTCCGATTAGATCGCAGCTGTCCATCCTTGATGATCTAACGACTCATTTTTCTCCCACCCACTAACCATAATCCTCTGCCTGTGTTTCTTTCTCCAGATCTTGTCCGCCCACCTACATAATCCAACGGTCCATAGTGAACCTAATGGCTCCATTCACCTATGCATCTTCCCATTTCACACGCCATCTCCCACCATCCGATCTACCCTCTCCTGATCCGACGGCCATCGTCAATATGGCGCAGTTTTCATGTCCGAACTTTAATGCCTGAAAGTTACGCGATATAAGCGGTTTTCCAGGGCCACGTGTCGCTCAATGATGTATATCTCGTTATTTCAGGATATTTTCTAAACTGCCTTGGAGCCACATGATACTGGTGGTTTTCCCATCCAAAACCACTTTTCCTCTTTTTGTCCCCATGCCTCCATATTTGATCGCAGTCGTCCATTGATTCCCGATCGACGGTCCACATTGCATCCCGTGTTGCCTTAATATTTTCTCATAGCCCGACCAAAGAATCCCATCAGACCATCATAGCCGTCGATCTCCTCCTAATATTTGAAGGTCCAGGTTAAATCGCCCTCTTCCATTGCCAGGTCCCACCATGTCAGCCCATTTCATCACATTTTTTCTCATTACCTTTGTAATCCACCTGCATTGAACTTTAATGTTTCATATTAAATTTTATTTCAATTCTCTACCTAACTGCATATTGACACCTCCACTACAGCCACTGTTTCCACATTTGCGCCACCATTCCTCCAGGCCTTCAAAGCATTCTTCCGCCACCGCCCTGGATTTTATAATTGGTTTGTTTTATTGTGCAGGGTTTTCACCAGAGTGGTATTTCACTCTATTTTTCATGATCACAGTTACTATGATTCAAAACACAGAGAGGACATTACAGCAGCAAAAGTGTATCAGCAGCAGATATTAAGGTGTTAAAGCCCGAAATTGAAGATTAAAATGCTCTAATCCTTATTCAAATAATTAAGGCGCAATTTGAAGATTAAAAGAGCACATGAAGCAAGCCATATCTGCTTTCATGTCAGCAGTACATTTTCTTAGGCAGTACACCCTCAGGCAGAAGTCTCCATGCCTCCCCGAGCTCCCAAAGGCCATTTCACTGACAGAAAAATTCAAAAGACTGTCAAGACAGCAATAATGGAGGTATGGAAGCACAGAAGACCTTCAGTCACCTTTCTTTCTTCAAAAGACAGAACAGAGTGCCTTACAGCCAGAAAGGACATTAAAGAACACAACAGAGGTCAATCTCGACCTGACAGAGACTCTGAACCAGACTACAGAGTACAGCGCAGAGCTATTAAGCAGAGTGGGCGTGGACACTTCCTCTAATCTGTCTTAATGAATCGGTTTAATGTACATCATCTACTCCTGATATCCATTCTCCTATAATAATTCCCAAGAACATATTGTAAAAGGTTGTTGTTGTTGTAGTTGCTATTGTAGGGATTTCATTTTTTACTGTTAGAACATTTTTGGGAGAGAGTAGCAGAGTAGTTTGTAATGTAGTAGGCTGGGAGGAGAAATTGGGACTGTAATCAGCCATTGAGCTCAGTGTATATGACTGGTTTTGCACATCAATTAATCAAGCTAACTTCACAGGATCCTGGTCTATTACTACAAGTGATGTTTCTCTTATTACATCATTTTATTACATTTTTCATGTTGTTCATTGGTCTTCTGGTACGCATCAGAAATCTGGCATAGGATATACCCTTGCATGGTACCCTATGTTTCTGCTCTCCCTACCTTTAATGTTTTCTGTTGAACGTGAGTCTAAGAGAAAATTCATGTAATTTAACTAGTGTAGTAGCTGCTTTCACTACTAGCTGATGTGTGAATTTGGGGTTTGCTGCTTATTTGTTCTTGTTGGGTTCGAGCTGCAAGAATTGGGATACTGGGAATTTAGTGTGAGCCCTGTCCACTGGGGTCCTTTTCAAATGGATTGGCCTTTAAAATATCTCTTGAACTAGTGTCAAATCATTGAAGGTTAAAAGTCCTCCTCTGACCTTAGGCCTTGTTCTGTGTTTAAATCTCAGTGTTTTCCCTTTGAGAGTATGCTGAAGCAGATCTGGAGTTAGATGACCTCTGGTCTAATCTCAAGCTTCCCTCTGTGTTTCGCCTTTTTTTCTTTATTATTCCATTTCACCATCTATTTTAAAGATCCTTTAGTATAGATGACTTGCCCTATGAAAGCCTTGCCTAGTTGTTTGCAAGTAATCTCCTTTCATGACTCCATAGCCCAATGGGTGGCACATTCCTAACCTATCCTCTTTTACCAAAATGTCCTATTGCTCTGCTCCTTTCTTTCCATTACCTTCTCAGTCTATGATCTTATGACCAACCCAACAACTGACCAAATCATTTTAAACCCCCTTTGTGCTTCATACGTAGCCTAATACCTCATTTTTGAGCTTCAAAGATATATCATTCTTTGCTTTATTGGAGAGATCCCTCTCTAGGTCCAGGAGGGCTAGATCCTAGGGCCCCAAAGCAGTTGTGATGTTTTCCGGTCTTTTGGTTTTGCCAATCTGGCCAAAACATTGGAACCCCAACATAATGGCGACTCTGCTGGGGACTTGAGTGCATTTTATCTCAGACACCCTCAGGCACTCAAAAGACCCAAAATATCTGGTTAGGTTGGTATCTGTGCTGATGGTGGACAACAGCCTGTTTCAAACTTCAAAATTCATCCACCTAGTGACTCCACACCCTAAAATTCCCAATAGACCAAATGAATCCACTGGTAGAAGACTCTGAACTGGTTGACAAGATGCAGTGACCTTCTTTGCAGAAACATGGATCCAAACATGGACAGAGATGAAAAGCTAGATGCTTTGGCAGACCAATTAAATGGAATGGAAAACATGTTTGGTAAAGTGCTGGAAATGTATATGGCTAATATGAATGCAAATGATGATTATTTAGAATATCCCATGCATTTTCCAGAGCAAGGGCCAACTCCAGACCTAGACAATGAGAAAGACATGTATGATGATCTGGGTCTGGAGTTTACTCTTGCTCTGGAAAATTCTCAATATGAGGCTCACAAAGATATCCAGACTCAAGATCAGTTCGTAAAAGAAGCAGAGGACTGCTGCTCTTCTGTCTGTGTTAACAAAGAAATGTCTCTGTTGACAGAAGAATAGATGGACCGAATATTAAACACGCAGCCCACCTCTGAAATCTTCTACAGGACTGATACAGATCCAGAAGACTCCTCTATGGACCAGAATGAAGAAAGACCTGCTAAGAACCTGACAGGTTTGATTGGTGACATCGCTTTCGATTATGACTTTCCTAGTTATGATCTTTTTGATCATAGAAAATTTTAGGGGCTAATATTCGCAGGTTGGCTAATTTTCCATGGTTTTTCCAAAAAAAAGATTCGCCAATTTCCATTTTTTTTATAAAGGTGATTCGCCCAAATTTTACAATACAAAATTATTTTACCTTAAAAATCGCCAACATTATATAGAAAATATATATAATATCATTATAAATTTGAATAATTTTACAAATAAATCAATAAATATTTTATATTTTCCACATTAGGGACTAGTGAGATTCGCCAATTTTTTAAACTTCAAAATAATTTTCCATCCTTAAAATTTTCCCTGTTTTTGATGATGATTGTTTCCAGAAGGAGGACCATCATCAGTAGATTCATGGGAGGAAATTCAGGGCCAGCAACTCCAGAAAAGCAGTGAAACTAGTCAGCCTATCTATGACACTGATGAAGAAAGTTATGAGAGCTTAGTAATAGACAAGGATTCATTGAATTTTCACTCTGTTACGCCTCAGATCATTAGTGATGATTTTCATGATCAGCAGCCTTTCCCCTTAAGAGATGAGGAGGAAATCAAAGAAGAGATTCTTGAGCGTGATGAGAGTAAAGAGCCTTCTCTTGAAAAAGAGGAAGTGATGGAACACACCCCTGCTCAAGAATACATGGACCTTTTCATGGAGCTCAACCCATCAGAGTAGAATATATTAGAGCTCTGAGAGGAAACAGCTGCAATATACGATGAGTCCTCCAGTTCAGAAGATGAAGGAGACACTCTGTCTCAAGAGAGTCTTTTTCTTAATCCATTGGTAGAAGAAGAAATCCTGGTCAAAGCCTGTCTGCCGGATATTCATGATCAGGTATCATTTAATGATCCTTATGTTTATTTCCTATAAACATTTGAGGAAGGATCAAAGGTATTTTTGAGCAGCATGTTGCAGACAACAAGAAAAAATTTTGCAGTTGTTGTTGTGGAACCAAAGGAGTGGGAGCATCCCTGCCTATCCAGCATGCTCAAGGAGTTGAGCAAGAAAGACCAGCCATGGGATCACTTGATGGACTGGTTGCATTGGAAGACAATTTTTGTGAGCTAGACTTGTAAATATTCTAGTTAGAGTAGGGTAGGTAGGAAAATCTAAATAAAGCTCAACTTGTGAGCATTTAATCAGTAGTTGTGAATTTCTGCAAATTTTTTAGACCATGAGTAGTTTTTTATTTGTGCCATGGTCCATAGCAAGCCAGACAGTCTAATCCTAGCTTGACTATTTTCAATTTATGTCTTAGAATGTAGAGAAGAAGTCTGCTAGACAGTTTAATCCTAGCAGACATTAGTTAGGTAGAGAAATTATGAGGCCAATAGTTTAATCTGGTCTCATCGAGTAATAAGGATAGAAGTAGAATAGGTTTCTTTTTCTGTTTGAGAAAATTGATGATGTAAAGGGTCTGCAAGTCTAAATGCACCTAGAAGAAAAAATGTTAGGAATTTAGTCTGGGTAGGTAGTTGTTGGAGAGAATTTCTACTGATATGATGTCTTCATGATTTGTGGCAGCTGATCCAAAAAGAAATGGATGGTTCAAGTACCAGGCATCTGGCCTACACCAAAGATCATTCTCTGAATTCTTGACTCCTTCAAGAAGAAGCCATCCCCATGTGGAGCCCTTGTTAGCCCCCTATGAATTTTTTGACAAGAAAACAGGGGGCTAAATTGTTGTCTGAGCCATCAAGGAATGCATCTCCTTTAAAAAAACATCATCCTTGAAGCCTCCTTGTACCTTTGTCCTTTTATAATTCCTCACTGTTGTTCTCAGTTTTAAAGCCTCTCTATTTGTAAAGAAGAATGCCCCAAAAGGCCTTTTCCCTCTTATTTTATTCCCATTAATCCTCTGCCTTCACCCCTTTTTTCCCTTCTGCAAAGTCCTCCAAATTCCCCACTTACCCTTTAAAATCATCCCAAATTCCTTTTTAAGCCTTTCAGATACCCTTTGTTTGGTTTTAAAACCCTTTATTTCCCCCACCATTACCCTCTTTTGGCCTTAAAACACATTAAAATAAGCCCAAAACCCACTTTTTAACATACACAGGCTTAGCCCCTTTCGGCTAGCCCCCTCAACCACTTCCCCTCCATATGCCCTGTGCCCGAGACCAAGAGCTTAAGGCCTGGGTGCTAATCGCAATCGGAAGAAACAGAGTGCGCATTCCTTGTCACATTTGATATTTCCCAATGCGAGAAAGTTTATACAGTGGACCCTCACCGCGATCCAAACCGTCGATCTTTAAAAGATCTGACATTCAGCGCTCTCTCCGATGCGCCCTTGTTTCCTCTCTCCTATCACCCCCGATTGCATGCCGACTATTGATCTGTTCTCAGATCCGACGACTATCGCGCAATCGCTCGCCACCGATCGCAAAAATCGCATTGTTGTTGACCCTCCCCGATTGGCGAGCTCCGATCCAATCATAGCCATTGATCCGTAGATAATCCAACGGTCCAAAGCCAATCGCTCCATCTCCCATCGAATTTTTGGTCCTTCCATCACTCCCCTCTGATTAGATTGCAGCCATCCATCCTTGATGATCTAACAGCTCAGTTTTCTCCCGCCCACTAACCATAATCCTCCACCTGTGTTTCTCTCTCCAGATCTTGGCCGACCATCTACATAATCCAACGATCCATAGTGAACCCGATGGCCCCATTCACCCACGCATCTTCCCATTTCACACGCCATCTCCCACCATTCGTTCTTCCCTCTCCTAATTCGAAGGCCATCATCAATATCACGCAGTTTTTGTGTCTGAACTTTAACACCTGAAATTTACGTGATATAAGTGGTTTTCCAGGGCCACGTGTCGCTCAGCGACGTATATCATGTGATTTCAGGCTATTTTCTAAACCATCTTGGAGCCATGTGATACCAGTGGTTTTCCCATCCAAAACCACTTTTCCTCTTTTTGTCCCCATGCCTCCATATTTGATCGCAGTTGTCCATTGATTCCCAATCGACGGTCCACATTGCATCCCGCGTTGCCATCATATTTTCTCATCATGTGACCAAAGAATCCCATCGGGCCATCACATCCGTCGATCTCGTTCTGAGATCTGACGATCCAGGTTAAATCGCCCTCCGCCATTGCTGGGTCCCACCATGTCAACCCATTTCATCGCATTTTTTCTCATTACCTTTGTAATCCGCCTGCATTGAAATTTAATGTTTCATATTAAATTTTATTTCAATTCTCCGCCTAACTACATATTGACACCTCCACTACAGCCATTGTTTCCATATTTGCGCCACCATTCCTCCAGGCCTTCAAAGCATTCTTTCGCCACCGCCCTGGATTTTAGAATTGGTTTGTTTTATTTTGTAGGGTTTTCACCAAAGTGGTATTTCACTCTGTTTCTCCTTATCGCAATTACTGTGATTCAAAACATAGAGAGGACATTACAACAGAAAAAGTGTATCAGCAGCAGAGATTAAGGTGTTAGAGCCCGAAATTGAAGATTAAAATGCTCTAATCCTTATTCAAAGAATTAAGGTGCAGTTTGAAGATTAAAAGAGCACATGAAACAAGCCATATCGTCTTTCATGTCAGCAGTACATTTTCTCAGGCAGTACACCCTTAGGCAGAAGTCTCCATGCCTCCCCAAGCTCCCAAGGGCCATTTCACTGATAGAAAACTTCCAAAGACTGTCAAGACAGCAATAATGGAGGTATGGAAGCACAGAAGACCTTCAATCACCTTGCTTGCTTCAGAAGACAAAAGAGAGTGCCTTACAGCCAGAAAGGACGTTAAAGAACACATCAGAGGTCAATATTGACCTAATAGAGAGTCCGAACCAGACTATAGAGTACAGCGCAGAGCTATTAAGCGGAGTGGGCGTGGACACTTCCTCTACTCTGTCTTAATGAATCGGTTTAATGTACATCATCTACTCCTGATATCCATTCTCCTATAATAATTCCCAAGAACATATTGTAAAAGGTTTTTGTTGTTGTAGTTGCTATTGTAGGGATTTCATTTTTTACTGTTAGAACATTTTTGGGAGAGAGTAGCAGAGTAGTTTGTAATGTAGTAGGCTGGGAGGAGAAAGTGGGATTGTAATCAGCCATTTAGCGCAGTGTATATGACTAGTTTTTCACATCAATTAATCAATCTAACTTCACAGGATCCTGGTCTATTACTACAAGTGATGTTTCTCTTATTACATCATTTTATTACATTTTTCATGTTGTTCATTGGTCTTCTGGTACACATCAGAAATATGGCATAGGATATACCCTTGCATGGTACCCTATGTTTCTGCTCTCCCTACCTTTAATGTTTTCTGTTGAACGTGAGTCTAAGAGAAAATTCATGTAATTTAACTAGTGTAGTAGCTGCTTTCACTGCTAGCTGATGTGTGAATTTGGGGTTTGTTGCTTATTTGTTCTTGTTGGGTTCGAGCTGCAAGAATTGGGATACTAGGAATTTAGTGTGAGCCCTGTCCACTGGGGTCCTTTTCAAATAGATTGACCTTTAAAAGATCTCTTGAACTAGTGTCAAAGCATTGAAGGTTAAAAGTCCTCCTTTGACCTTAGGCCTTGTTCTGTGTTTAAATCTCAGTGTTTTCCCTTTGAGAGTATGCTGAGGCAGATCTGGAGTTAGATGACCTCTGGTCTGATCTCAAGCTGCCCTCTGTGTTTCTCCTTTCTTTCCTTATTGTTCCATCTCACTATCTATTTTAAATATCCTTTAGTATAGATGACTTGCCCTATGAAAGCCTTGCCTAGTTGTTTGCAAGTAATATCCTTTCATGGCTCCATAGCCCAATGGGTGGCACATTCCTAACCTATCCCTTTTTACTGAAACATCCTATTTCTCTTCTCCTTTCTTTCCATTACCTTCTCAGTCTATGATCTCATGACCAACCCAACAACCAACCAAATCATTTTAAACCCCCTTTGTGCTTAATACGTAGCCTAATACCTCATTTTTGAGCTTCAAAGATATATAATTCTTTGCTTTATTGGAGAGATCCCTCTCCAAGTCCAGGAGGGCTAGATCCTAGGGCCCCAAAGCAATTTTGATGTTGTCTGGTATTTTGGTCTTGCCAATCTGGCCAAAACATTGGAACCCCAACACATCGTACAAACATCAAATTTGACTAAAAAACACATTCTACAAAATCGCTAACAACATCATCGTGATCATGATCATCTAAAAAAACACAATTAACATTATATATTAACATCATCACAACACAAACATCAAATATACATCTCATGTCAAATAACTCATACTATCACATACACATCTATCTGCAAGCTACACATTAAATGAACATATCTAACATGACCTAACAACATACACATCATGATGATCGCAAACATGTAAATTAAGTACAACTGCAACATGAACATAAAATACATGGACCATATATATATATATATATATATATATATATATATATATATATATATATATATATATATATATATATATATAAAACTAAATAATGTTAAAAATATACAATTGTAATATAAATGTCATGGATCAGCTGGTGGTAGTACAACATCAATATCAGTACCAGTGGCCGATGGTCCAGCCTCATCTCCATGATGACTCCTGCTAGATGCTAGTGGAGGCTCATGCTCATCTGGCACGGCACGTGGTGAATGATCATGAGATGATGGTACGCTACACCTCGCAGACTGTCCATCACGTGTTGCGGCTCGATCGTAATGTGAAATAGTCCTCATCAGTCGCGTAAAAGTTGTCGTAACTCCTACGAAATGCCGCACCAGGTTGTACATGTCACGTGGCATGCCTCTCCACATCTGTAATAGCCTATCATCAGCTTACATGTCTCTGTAATGAGTGGGCTTGATTCCCACCTCAACAATCAATGCAATGAGTTGGTCACCCAACTCCATCCTGTATCTAGCATCACCAAGTCGACCGCACACCGGTGCACTAGCATGAGCAAGTATCTAATCTGCACCAGCCTCCTGATGATCTTCGGCATCTGGCATGACCTCATCGTTATCAGGATCCACACCTGGATCAGGTGGTGGTGGCGGCATCTCCTCGCCATCAAAAGAGTCAATGTCTGCAAAATATATACAAGTACACAACAATAATTAGACAATTTCATTACACAATTTAATAAAAACAAGTTAAAGAACATGTTAAAATAAATTTAAATAAAACAATAATATTACCTCTATCATCTGGCGACTCATCAGTTGTGAAGAGGATGTTGGCACACCCTCGCCAATCCAACCCCGCATAAGGTCAGGGGACCATAATGAAGGGATGCTCATCAACACTGGCTAGCAACTCTAGTGCATCATCTGATATCCTCATTGGAAAAAGAGTCTCCTCCCTCTTAGGCATCATCTGCCCCCACATGTGCATATGTTCCTTAGTAACCAGCGTACAAGGCTACCGAAGAAAACTAGGTCTCGTCTCTGGAAACCTCTCAAAAAATAAACAAAAAATCTCTGAAGCAAAAGGTAAGTTGACCCTCCCTTGTGCATAAGCATGACATCTATCTAATGTTGTACAGAACTGCCGCAAAAAAATGGCATACCACCTAAAAAGTCGTGGCTACTGTAGTAAAGAATCAACATAATATAAAAGCGAGAAACTAATGCATTTCATGTCACTGGTGTTGTGCGAAATGGTCGAAACGATAAGTGAGAGACACTAGACCTCCTCATGACCAAACGCACCAATACGTAACTACCCTCCAGCAACCTGAAAATCTGTGGGAGATACTAAATTTGCTCCAATGTGTCTCTGGGAGTAAACTAACTGACTCCCTGCCACACAGCCAGCTGGAACCTCAAGGAACAAGGGAAAATCCACCCCTCTCCTTGATAGCCCTATAATAAAATATACACCCTCCTCAGTGGGCGTGTACCACTGGTTGATTCCAACCTGGAAAGCCTGTCACTGGGCATTCCACCTTCGGATAAGATGTCTCAAAAACAAACTATGGGACTTTAGGGAAGTATCCTTCTCATAGAACTTGAGGAGGCCTACCTACCTTAGGAGCCCCTGCGTCGCTGTTGTAATAGGGCGAGGGTACGCATCTCTCTCCCTCTCTCTTGCCTCCCACAGGCGAACCATGCCATACTGCTCCACCTGTTGTTGTTGTTGTTGCCCCTCTTCTCTTCTTTCATGTCTCTGAATGATTGACATATTAAACACAATTTTTTTATTAAATGACACATGTATTTATAAATATACGTATATAAATATTTTTTAAAAATAAATAAAACAACAGTCGGTGCGCAAAAAACACAGTCATGCACCATTCCCAATGCGTCTTTCAATATAGTGCATCGGATACGGTGCACCTAATTATATTCAGTGCACCAAGGGCGGTCCTCCAGAAATTTTTTTTAGCGCATCTTTCAGTATGTGCGGTGTAAGGAGGGCGGTGCGTTGACTACACTATATGCCTCAGGCCGTATAACTAGGTCAGTGCACCGCCCTCCTGCCACTGTACATAGTCATCGGTGTGGTATTTTAAAAGGCCACACCATTGACGCAAGCCAAATACGATAAGTCATGTGCTGACAAAAATAGTCATCCCGAGGCGGTTATTTCGGTCAATGCACTGCATCACCACTATTCAACTAGGTCAACGGTGCAGCTAGGTAACCGACCGCATCGCTCTTTATAAATAAATTTAAAATAACATGGTGTGCCTTTGGTACTGCCCCGGAACCGGTGCAGATACCCTTAGCACCGGTTTACCAGGCCGAACCATTGACAATTTTAAATTTTGATATGCAGTGCACTAACCACATTATACACCCCGGGGCGGATAATTCCATCAATGCATCGAGTTGCTGCAATACCACATTATCAACAGTGCAGCCTAGTAAACCACCACACTGCAATTTTTAACATTTTTTAAAATAACACGGTGCACCTCGTGGTACTGCCCTGGAACCGGTATGGATACCATTAGCACTGGTTGCGGTGTGGCCTGTAAATTTATAGGCAGCACCGCAAATCGGTGCGAGTTGAACGGCTCGAGCGCACCACGCGATAAATTGTTTTTTTTTTAATAGTTAATTTCAAGGTTTTTTGAAATTCTAATCTCCTAAAAGGTTTAATTATTGGAAAACAAGAAAAATACCTGTACATTTACCCATCGAGGAGGCATATTGGCTGTAGAATTTGCAAAATAAAATTTGTCCACTGTTTTACAAAATTCAAGTTGGAGATTGGTGGCAATGCACAACAGCAGTGCGTGCAATAAGTACAATGGGAGCACAGATGTCAGGGCAGCTCAAAAAAGGATAACTTGCACCTGTGTTTGAAGCTCTGTAGCACTGAAAAAAGTGAAAAATGCGGTTTTTTGGCCGTAATTTTTTTTTTATTTAACCCTGGGCAGCATATCTGAAACGCACCGGGGCAGCGTATTTGCAACGCATCGGTGCTCTACAGTAATATGACGCACCGAGCACAATGTCTGGTGAGCCAATGATTTATACGATTTTTTGGCTGCAATTGTTTTTTATTTAACCGTTTTCCGGTGCGCGGCGTTTATGGGGACCCCAGTGTGTTTCCGTCATTCGCCCCGGGTAGATTTTTATGAGACACCGGTGCTGATGAGTTGACATGCCCCGGTGTTGTTCCTTTATTAAAGGCATCGGGCGAGTGTGTACGGAGCCCACATTTTCCAGTGTGCCAATGTTTAGTGTGGCGTTTTGGCTGTAATTATTTTTATTTAACCATATTTCGGTGCGCGGGGTTTATGGGTGCCCCAGTGCATTTTATTTATTCCACACTGGGTGGTATCTATTTTCGTGCATGTTTTCAGAAGCACCAGTGCGGTAGATATGTAAGGAATCGATGTTGTACAGGAATATGATGCATTGAGAGAGTGTGTTAGGAGTGCACAGTTCCTGGTGTGCCTATGTTTTGTGCAGTTTCTTGGCCATAATTTTTTATTTATTTAACCATGTACCAGTGCGTGGGGATTTCAGGGCAGCCCAATGTGTTGGCGACCCAGTGCGTTTAAGGGCGACCTGGGCGGTTTCAGTTTTCGTGTGTTTTTTATGAGGTGCTAGTGCACAAGTTATGTAAAGTACCGATTATCTATAGAAATAAAACACACTGGGCGGGTGTGTACGGAGCGCACGGTGTCCGGTGTGCCAATTTTTTAACCACACCAGTGCTTTCTTGTGTTGAACGCACCGGTGTGTTTTACGGTGATAAGAGCATCGGACAAAATACATCCACAAAAACCTCTGCCCTCCAACCTCCTCTAGGAAATTCCGCTAGAAATGGATGTTTGGGGTATTTTTATAAGGGGTTCCTCAAAAACATCTGCTAGAGGGTCTTTTCCTTGTAGTGGTTGTTTATCTCAAGTGAGGTGAGATATAATCTCGATTGTTAGTTACTTTGGATATTAGGGTTAGGGTTAGGGATTTAGCTCAATGTAAAGTTATAAAATTAAGGCTATGGATATGGGAAAGACACACATACGACAAATGAGATTTGGAGAGGCATCTTAGTGAGTGTTTGGTCTGAGGAAGGGAAGCAAGAAGATATGTATCATCCAAGGATGTTTTATCATCTAGATCAGAGACACAATTGTAATTAATTCTTCAATTGGGCCATTATCCCAAGGTAAGAGCCCAAGTAAGTTTGGATTATTAATGAAAAAATTTGACTGGGAAGAATTTGATTGTCATTTTGTGAGATTAGTTATATTTTTATTCTACTAACTAAGTTAAGAACCTAGTTATTTAAGTTATTTAGTAGATATGTAATTTGCAAGGTTAATGATATATTGGGTGGTAGGTTTAATAGAATCTAACATAGAACCCATTGAAAAGTGGACTCTTGATTCCATTAGACCTATTAAACCTCCATATTTATGAAACTCCTACATCTTGTTCCGCATAGATTATGTTACAAATTGGATGGAAGCAAAAGCACTCCCAGCCATAATATAATTAGCAGTAGCAAACTTTCTCCATGGAAAAATAATTATCCAATTTCAGGTACTACGAGATATTGACACTTATGGAGGATCATATTTCACTTCAGGACTCATTCAGGATATCATGGAAACAAAAAATATTAAAAACAAGGTAACAATGCGATATCATTCATGTGCCAATGTGAAGGTGGAAGGGACAAACAAAATCATTGAGACCATGATAATAAAGACTTTGTAAATCCATCTCAAAAACTAGGAAAATAGACTACCTAAAGCATTATGGTCTATAAAACCACATCAAAAAATACCACTAGTAGTACTACATATGAGTAAATATATGGAAAGAGAGTTATTTTACTGATAGAGAAGTAGAAACCCTGAGGAAAACAGTGCAACTTGGCATAAATATTTTTGAGGTGCATCAAAAAAGACTTCTCTAATTCAATGATCGTGATGAAATTAATCAAGTTTCTCTACATCAAACAATCATTTCCTAGCAATAGAGAGCTCAGTGGCATGAAAATTTCACAAAGAAGAAAATATTCAAAGTTGGATATTGGGCCTTATTGTTTAACTTAAGATCTAAGGAATTTAAAGGAAATTTTCATATTGATTAGCTTGGTTTGTATTAGATAGATACTATATATGACAATGGGTCCATTAACATTTGTACCGGTGATGAGGAAATGACTCCACTAATGGCATATAGGCATAGGCTTCAATTGTATCACAAGCACCTATCCAAAGAAACATTTTTAAAGAGGATCAATGAACTGGAGTAGGCATCATGAGTGGTTCACTAAATTTCCAAAAACCCTTTGAGGTTCTCCTCCTACAATCCTATGACCATATTTGGGCTATTGTCCAAATCATAGAGTGGATTGAGTATGTCGAAATAGTTCAAATATGTGACGATGAAATTTCACTTGAGATAACTATAAACATGCAAAATGATAGAACAATGATAGGAGGGACACAAATGTTCGTAAACGTGGAAACCATCTATAATATTCCAAAATTTGCATATAGAAAATTGGAATATTGATTTTTGGTTGATTTCACCTAGGAGTTGAATAAATGGGTAAAGAGGCCCATACAAAATAAAAACATGAATAATTTCCATAATAATGTGGAAGGAGATCACCATAGGAGCTGGATTTTACACTTTCAAGTGTGAACAGGGGCAAAATAGATGTGGACAAAGTCAAGTTTGACTAAGTCAACATGCATTCTTGAAGAAGAGGAGATCATCCATGTAAACTAGCTCAATGTGAACAAGGATCAGCCTAGACAAAAATATGAGAGCTAGATTGAAGGCACTTGAGTGTGAAAAGGAATGAAGCAGGTTGAAGAGGTCAACATTGACCAAATCAAACAGCGCAGTTTAGAGGAGTGGCTTGATGAAGAAGCAACATAATATTGGAGGGAAATTGCTCATGTGGAGTTGGAAACCCTAATGGGTGGGACCCAAGGTGAGGAGGCTCACAAAGTTTATAAGGAAGAGGATGTCGACCTTTTGAGATTAGCTTGATGACTATAGAATTTTATCTGTTTAGACTATTGGCATTCTTTTGTTGTTTAGCAGAATTTTAGTGTTGTTTAGCACAAGGATCTCCTGTTTAGGAATCCTTCTCCTTCATTGAGTAGCTCTTGAAGGAGCTTGTACTGATTTTCCTCACATCCAGGCTTGAGGCCAAGCATCCTCCTTCAACTACAGTGTTATTTCTGCTAAAGGATAATGTTGTGTTGCAGGGTGTTGTAGTGAGGGATCACAACACCACTTCCGGAGTTAGTTTTGTAGAGGAGGAAGCCTTTCTTTCTCTAGGAGGTCAGTGAGGAAGACTTTGGGCTGATATTCAGATATTGGCATGTGGCCAATGTATTCTCCAACTCTTCCAGCACATTTATTTGCAGGAACTGCGTTATTTCTTTGAGTGTTGCAGTAACAGGGTCAAGACCCTTGTTTGTGAGCCTATTCCTTGGAGGAAGGGCCAACCCTTCTCTCGGAAAGCTTTGTACATAATTATTCTTCTCTATCATGTATTATTCATCTATTTTCTTATAGATCTATAGTGTACTAAATTTTCCAGATCCAGATTCTGCAAATCTGACATTCTTACACTTGTATTTTCATGAAACCCTTGTCGAGTCATTTATAAAATGTGTAAAAGAGGCTGATACTCTATTTTTCTTCATGATCTAATGTAATAAACTCCATATTTGCTGTTTCCATAATATTTCATCATAAACCCTCTAAAAAATATGTTGTGAAGGCTTCAGCAAATTCTGTATAAACTAAGTCATGGGGTTTGGGCCCTTTTGAGCCATATCGAGACCGGGAGATCTGTTTAACATAGCTAGAGTGATTTTTTTTTCTCTAATTTGTTATGTGAGTCCCCTATAAAATATTCTAAGGAATCCAACCGTCACTTTCCTCTTTTATTTCATAATTTGTTGGGAATAACGTTTTTGGGGCCTAAAATGCTGTTTTTCCCCAACTTTTGGATCATAAAATGAAGTACAATTTGATGTTGTAGCTTGGATTGATGGCCATGTGTTTTTAACACATCCTATGAGCTTATTTAATGCTTCATATCCATTATTATTTTTATACATTGTTGCAGCCCCTCATTGGGCATTTATCAAGCCATACTAGGTGTGGGAGGCCTGTTTGCCTCACCTAGCTTGATTGGTTTATGATCTCCTCTTGGATTTGGGTCTTAGATTATCAGATATAAGGGATCCAAGGGCTAGTCTTGGTGGCTGAAGCACACATTCCTGAAAAATGTGTTTTTCAGGCATGTCTTGCTAAGTAGTCCCTTTTTGGGATATTACAGTGGTATCAGAGCATCCATCTTGGCTCAGCCTGTGGATTTCAATTGTGATGCAGTCAAGAAGATAAGAATAAGAGTTCAAAATTATGGATAGAATGAGATTAATCTCATCACTTTTCAGATCTAGGAAGGACCTCTCTAAGGAGGTTAAGCAGAAGAAAGAAGAAAGATGTTGTGAGACCTCTAGAAGGTTTCAAGAAGAAGAAGGAAGACCATGCACTTCCTATTCTCATAAAGAAGAAGTAAAGAAGCATGGAAGACACTTGGATCATCAGATTCTAAGTGAGTACCTTGTTGAGTATAAAACTCAATCTAGAGCCTTCAAGGAGACTCTAGATTTTCCACATTTCATTCAGCTGAAGGAAGAGAAGAGACCATGCAACAAAAGAGAAATAAAAGGCAATAGATTTATGTTTTCTACATTTGATGGATCATATACAACAAGAGCTTGGGAAAGAAAAACTGATGCATTCTTCCTACTGAATCCAGTGGGAGAAAGAGAGGTAGTAGAGATTGCAGCGCTGCACCTAGAAGGTGAAGCCAACATTTGGTGGTTCAGCCACTTGAGGCATGCAAGGGTGTCTACTTTTGCAAAGTTCACTCAAGGGTTAATTAGAGCATTTGGAAAATAAATATTAGAGGAGGAGAAGCCCTCACCACCATTGGAGGAGATTTGTATCAGCGCTGTCATAACCTTGGAGGAGCAGCCTTTAACATCGACAGTTGGAGAAGCTATTACCTTGGAGGAAGGAGTTCTTGCAACCCTACAAGGTGTTCCCAAGTCTCATCAAAGTGTGAAATAATTTCCACTTTCTATTATTTCAGCAAATCTATCAGAATATTGTGGAAATTTGTCTTTATATGACCAAGGGCCAACATACATTGCTAATCTACAGCAGCAGGATTGCACTGCATTGTGCAAGCTTGAATGGTTCAAGGGAGAAATGAACCATCATCCTCATGTCTCTCTATTGAGTTGCACACAACCCTTGGGTTTGGGGTGTAATCTTTTGGAGGATGTAATGAACCATGTCCAAGACGCTCCTATAGAAAACCATATGTTCATCTTTGAGATGGTATTTGAGATAGGCACTATATCATTGGAGAGATTAACAGTGTTGTCAAATAATATCAGTGAGGAGGTTTTGCCTTCATCACACTTGGATCTTTATTGGTTCAAGGTGGTCATGGGTATGAGATATTCTCTAAGAGATCTCCAAGGAGATTCATTTCAGCATTTCATGAAATGCAAAGAGAAGAAAGTGATTTTGGAGGATGGTAGCCCTCATTGGAGGAATAACAATGTTACCAATGAAATAGGTAACCGCAATGTTACCTACTTTTTTTTGGTAGCATAAAAAGCACCCGATTTTGAAAAGTGGTGATGCAGAATCACCATTTTTTTTTTTTGGTGCACATTTTTGACACTCTAAAATTTTTATTTATGAAGTATGAATATTTGTTTTAAAATGTTTGTGATTTTCATGCTAATTTTGAAATGTATTGATGCAGCATCAATTTTTTTTTTTTTAGAGCGGTGATTTTCATGCTAATTTTGAAACGTATTGATGCTGCATCAACCTTTTTTTTTAGAGCAGTGATTTTCATGCTAATTTTGAAACGTATTGATGCTGCATCAACCTTTTTTTTTAGAGCAGTGATTTTCATGCTAATTTTGAAACGTATTGATGCTTCATCAACCTTTTTTTTTTAGAGTAGTGATTTTCATGTTCGTAATAAAACACAAAACTTAAATAAAAAAAAATATATAAAAACAATAAAAAAACTAACAAAAATGTAAAAAAAAAACAAAAATAGCTCGTAAAAATAAAAAATTTAAACAAAAATAAATAAAAAAAACAAAAATATTTGAAAATTATATCAAAGAAAATGACAAAATTTGAAAAAAAAAACACATAATTTAAAGAAAAAAAACTAAAATTGACCAAAAAAAAATAAAAAAATAAAAACCTCAAAACCATTTTTTTCTAACTTATTAAAAAACACCATATAATAAAAAAAAATATATATTTAAAAAAAAAAAATTAAAAAAAAATAAAATTACAAAATTAAAATTTACATAAAAAAAAATTAAATTAAAAAAAAAAACTTTAAAAATTTAAATTAAAAAAAAATAATAAGAAGAAAAAAAAATACAAATTTTAAAATTAACAAAAAAAAAAAAACAAATTAAAAAAAAAAAATTAAACTTGAAAAAGAAAATTAAAATAAAAAAAAACTATCATTAGAAAACAAACAAAATGAAAAAATCCCCGTGCAAATAAATAAAAAACAAATATACATAAATTTAGTGTGTTTTTTTTTTTTTTAAATAAAACAATTTATAGATTTTAATCTATAATATTAAATATAACAAAAAATTAAACAAATTGAATTTAAAATTAAAAAATTGAATAAAAAAATAACTTCAAATCTTTTCAAATTAAAAAAAAAAAAAATTTAAAAATCAAATTAAAATAAAAATATTAAAAATAAAAAAAAATAAACAGTAAAAATAAAATCAAATAAAGTTATATATATATATAGATATATATATATATATATATATATATATATATATATATATATATATATATATATATATATATATATATATATATATTAAAAATTTTAAAAATAATAATAATAAAATTAAAAAAAAAAAAAAATACAAAACAAATTTTATTTTAAATAAAAAAAATTTAAAACAAAAAAATAATAAAATTTAAAAAAAATAAAAACAAATTAAAAAAAAAACAAAACAAATTTTATTTTAAATAAAAAATTAAATTTAAAAAAAAAAAAAAAATTAAAAAAAATTAAAAAAATTTAGTTTAAAAAATGGTGGTGGGGGCGGCGGGCGGTGAGTGCGTGGCGGCCTCACGGCCCCGCCCGCGGAACGATGGGGAATCGGCCCTCGGCGGGCGCCGTGAGGCAACTCGCCGCTTGTGGCGCCGCTTGCATTTGGCCCTCGGCACCCAGATTATGCTTCACCACCACTGTTGTTTTTTTTTTTTTTTAATTGATTTTTTTTTTTTAAATTGATTTTTTTTTTTTTTAATTTAATTATTTTATATAAAATATAATTTTGTTTTGTGTTTTTTTTTAAATTTTGTTTAATTTTTTGTAAACTTTATTATTTTTTTGTTTTATTTTTTTTTTTAATTTATTTTGTTAGTAATTTTTATTAAATTTTGTTTTTTTTTTTTATTTAATTGATTTTGTTTTTTTAATTTCATAATTTTTATTTATTATTTTATAAAATTTAATAAATTTTGTATTTTTTTTAAATTTATTTGAATTTAATATTGTTTTTTAAATGTTTTACTTTTTTATTAATTTTTTTTTGTTAATTACATAAATTTTTTATATTTTTATATTTCAATTAAAATTGTGTATTGAAAATTAGATTTTTTTTTAATTAAACGTAATTTTTTTAAATTAATTTGCTTTTAAATATTTTTTTATTTAATATTATTTTATTTTTTTTATTTTTTTCAATTTTCCATTTTTAATTGATTTTTAAAGTTTTTATTTTAACAATGTTTTTTCTTTTCTTTTCTTTTATATTTAAAATTTATTTTTTCTTTCAAAATTTATTTGTTTATTTGTTTATTTATTAAAATTTAATATTTTTGTTTTTAAATTTAATTTGTTATTTTAATATTTTTTTTTTAATTTAATAAAATCTGATATATATACATATTTAAATTTAAGTTCATATATATATTTTATTTTTTATACTTTAAATTTAATTTATTTTTTATAGTTTGTTTGTTTTTTTAATATATATTGTTTTAAATTTAATATTTTCATTGTATTTTATTTTTATTTTTTATTTTTAATTAATTTTTCATTTTTTTACTTTTAATTTAAATAACGTTTTTTTTTTTTTTTTTTAATTTTTAAATTTATTGAAATTTAATATATTTCCTTAAATTTAATTTTTTGTTTTAATTTTTTTTTTTTTTAATTTAATAAGCATTTTCTTTTTCTTTTTTAAATTTAATTTCTATATTTTATTTTTTATAATTTCCTTCTTTTTTTAACTTGTTTTTTTTTTTAATTTAATATTTTTATTTTGTTTTTATTTTTATTTTTTAATTTCTATATTTTTTTAAATTTTAATCTTAATTTTTTTTTGGTTTATTTTTTAATTTTTTTTCCTTAAATTTTAGGTTTTTTTTAATGATTGAATTAAAATTTTTACTTTGTTTTTATTTTTATTTTTTTTATCTTGATATATTTTTAAATTTTAAGCTTTCAAATGTTTTTATTTTTAAAATTTATTTTTTTTCTTAAATTTTAGGTTTTTTTTTAATGTTTGAATTTTAAAAATTAAAAAATGTTACTTCTATTTTTAAAAATGCCAAAAGTATGACACAATTTTTTTTTTTTGTTATTCCAGCATCAACTGGTTTTGTTTTGAGGGTGTTTTTTCAATCCTTTTTTCAAGAAAAAAAAAAAATTTACCATAATTTTATAAAATGTTGAAATTTGACCTTAAAAAAAAACGAAGTGCGTTCTGGAATACACACTTTTTGTTTTTGGGGTGTTTTTTCAATCCTTTTTTCAATAAACAATTTTGTTTTTACCATAATTTTATAAAATGTTGAAATTTGACCTTCAAAAAAAACCAAGTGCGTTCTAGAAGACACACTTTTTTTTTGGGGTGTGTTTTTTCATGTTTTTTGAGACTTTTTGGGCTAGAGTTCCCGTTTTGAGGTCAGGTTACCTATTTGATCGGTAACAGTGTTGAATACCAAGATGGAGAATGATAGGAGACATCCACATAGGGTTGAGTGGATGTGGGTGGAGGGCAAGAGGCTGGTGAGCCACTTGAAAATCTATGACATAGGGCAGCAAGAGGCAAAGTTGCGTTGGCTACTCTTGAGAGAGTTTGGCCACCATGTGACATATCCTTTTCCAAGGGGTATGAGGAGGAAAGAAACTCAGCAGGATACTCACATCATTGGGCAGCAAGGAGTATGCATACATTGTGTTGATATGACATTCATATCAGTCATTATGTTGTCATCACATGATTGGTATGATGAGAGTATGGGGAGGCAGAAAAGTCTTTTGTTGCTTTGGTTACACTTGGGGGAGTATGGGTAGAATATTTCCCATACTTATCATTATATTTCCAGAGAGAAGGAGGGCACATTCAAGGTGCAAAGAGGCTACCCTTCATCATTGAAGGAGAAGGAGGAGCTTCCACATAGGAAGAATATCCTCTCACATAGCAGCATGATGGTGGATGGCTTTGACATGTGGAATGTCAAGGGAGGAAGTCATGGAGTGACTAGAGCCTTATCACTAAGGCCTACAGCACTATCACTTGGGAGTATGTTCTTACTGATAGAGTATTCCAAGAAGAGTATGTATCCCTTCTTTTTGAAGATTTTTATGAGAATATTCTCATGGGGAGACTCCTTCATGGATCTCACTTTCATCCTACTCACTATATATGGTAAGAAATGCATTTATGTACTTATTGATTGTTCCATTGAGTATTTGCATCTTTTTTCCATCTATACACAGTGCATTGCTCCACAAAAGAGAAAGATTATTTTTGGGTTGTATGGTCACTTTAGGGCCAATCTTTATACTGATGATAACCCATTTCTACATGACTTTGGGCAAGTGTATTATTGTTTGGATCATGTACAACTGATATATATTGATGCTTAATACTTCATAGTAGATGAGCAAACATGCACAGCTGGTAGTCCATTGGAAGACAGCTTGCCACATGATGTTCTAAATCAGCAATTGGAAAGACTGCGCTATATCCACCAAAGAAATCTTTTGTATCATCCACACTTACACATAACCTTCAACAACTTTCTGATTTGGATGCCATATGGTAGTGATGTGCCAATCTCTTTGGATGGAATGGTTGGGCCAGCATGATCCATGATTTTGGAGAAGGGATCTTTGAAGATCCAATTTTTTTCTTGCCACTTAATGGCAACTTGTTTGCAGCCCATGATCAGCATACACTCTACACTTATCATGAGTGGAGAGAAAGATATCGTGGGGTAGGCCATTTTGTCTACCATGTTCAATTATTCAGCCCACCTACACTGCAAGAGCCAAAGGTGGAAGAGATTCTTCATGAGTTTCCTTTCGGGAGGGTGACTCATTTTGTATAGATGACAGCTTTGGGATGGAGGTTTCATGTGGGAATAACAGTTTCCCATGCATTTCAGACTCCATGCCTTGAGAGGACCTCTAGACATCACATAGTTGTCTCCTTGAGTACTTCACTTTTCATGATGATGACCATTTGGGATGTCTTACCAAATGCTAGCTTGTATGCTTGGGAGAGGCACTATGGAGTTTCATTGATGATACAGCATCATATTCATTGGAGAGTTTCATCACATGAGGATGCTACAGGAAGAGGGAAGGAGACTTTCCAGTTCTATCCTTTCCATTGCTTGAGGACAAGCAACATTTGGGAGGGGAGGACTGTAATATTCCAAAATTTGCATATAGAAAATTGGAATATTGATTTTTGGTTTATTTCACCTAGGAGTTGAATAAATGGGTAAGGAGGCCCATAAAAAATAAAAACATGAATAATTTCCATAATAATGTGGAAGGAGATCACCATAGGAGCTAGATTTTACACTTTCAGGTGTGAACAGGGGCAAAATAGATGTGGACAAAGTCAATTCTGACTAAGTCAACATGAATTCTTGAAGAAGAGGAGATCATCCATGTAAACCAGCTCAATGTGAACAAGGATTAGCCTAGAAAAACATATGAGAGCTAGATTGAAGGTACTTGAGTGTGAAAAGGAATGAAGCAGGTTGAAGAGGTCAACATTGACCAAATCAAACAACACAGTTTAGAGGAGTGGCTTGATGAAGAAGCAACCTAATATTGGAGGGAAATTGCTCATGTGGAGTTGGAAACCCTAATGGGTGGGACCCAAGGGGAGGAGGCTCACAAAGTTTATAAGGAAGAGGATTTCAACCTTTTGAGGTTAGCTTGATGATTATAGAATTTTGACTGTTTAGACTATTGGAATTCTCTTGTTGTTTAGCAGATCTGCAGTGTTGTTTAGCATGAGTATCTCCTGTTTAGGAATCCTTCTCCTTCATTGAGAGGCTCATGAAGGAGCTTGTACTGATTTTCCTCACATCCAGGCTTGAGGCCAAGCATCCTCCTTTAGCTACAATTTTTTTATGCTGAAGGATAACGTTGTGTTGCAAGGTGTTGCAGTGAGGGATCACAACACCACTTTCGGAGCTAGTTTTGCAGAGGAGGAAGCCTTTCTTTATCTAGGAGATCAGTAAGGAAGACTTTGGGCTGATATTCAGATCTTGGCATGTGGCCAATGTATTCTACAACTCTTCCAACACATTTATTTGCAGGAACTGCGTTATTTCTTTGAGTGTTGTAGTAACAGGGTCAAGACCCTTGTTTGTGAGCTTATTCCTTGGAGGAAGGGCCAACCCTTCTCCCGGAAATATTTGTGCATAATTATTCTTCTCTATAATGTATTATTCATCTATTTTCTTATATAGCTGCATTGTACTGTGTTTTCGAGATCCAGAGTCTGCAGATCTGTCATTCTTACACTTGTATTTTCATGAAACCCTTGCCGGGTCATTTATAAAATGTGTAAAAGAGGTTGATACTCCACTTTTCTTCATGATCTAATGTAATACACTCCATATTTTATATTTCCATAATATTTCATCGTAAACCCTCTAAAAAATACACTGTGAAGGCTTCAGCAAATTCTGCATAAGCTAAGTCATGGGGTTCGGGCCCTTTTGAGCCATACTGGGACCGAGAGATCTGTTTAACATATCTAGAGTGATTTGTTTTTTCTCTAATTTTATATTTGAGTCCCCTATAACATATTATAAGGGATAGAACCATCACTTCCCTCTATTATTTCGTAATTTTCTGGGAATAACGTTTTTTGGGCCTAAAATGATGTTTTTCCCCAACTTTTGGATCATAAAATGAAGTACAGTTTGCTGTTGTAGCTTGGATTAATGGCTATGTATTTTTAACACATCCTATGAGCTTATTTAATGCTTCATATCCATTATTGTTTTTATACATTGTTGCATCCCCTCATTGGGCATTTATCAAGCCATACTAGGTGTGGGAGGCATGTTTGCCTCACCTAGTTTCATTGGTTTCTGATCTCATCTTGGATTTGGGTCTTAGATTATCATATCTAAGGGATCCAAGGGCTGATCTTGGTGGCTGAAGCACACATTCTTGAAAAATGTGTTTTTCAGGCATGTCTTGCTAAGTAGTCCCTTTTTGGGATATTACACCATCGCCATTGTATTTGGGATGCCATAGGTTGGGGAGCAACAATACTCCTGGAAAAATCCACAACCAAAATTGATGGAGGAATTATTGGAGATAAGGGAAGTGTTAGTGAATAAGGCAATGGGTTTGACAGAAAATCCCTCCCAGCACCATGGGATAATGTATCAATTTTCATGCAAAGCTAATTTACATATGAGGGATGCCAAGGAATTGTGTTTTAGCACCACCTAGATCTATTGGATCATTTGAGACACAAGAGAATGATAAATGTGCCCTTTTTTTTGTCAAGCATGCCACAAAAAATGGCAACTAATATTTAGAAGGCACATCATCCCAAGGGATCCCTCTCACATCACTATCTCATAAAATACTAGTTGTGTATGCACTCCAAAAATTAGGTCGAACATGGGATGACCTAGTGAACACACCAGAACCAAATTCGTATGTTACAACACCTGAAGAGGTATTTGAAGAGGGTTTTGCAACACCAAAATATTCATGGGCTGCAACACCTAAATAGGTAGTTGAATATGGTGCTACAACACCAAAAACATCCTTAGTTATTGCACTTAACCACGTGAAATATGGGCAGAGGTTGCAACACATGAAGTATATACAACTAGGGTAGTTATTGCAATGCCTAAATATTCCATCGCATAGATTATTACTTCAAAAACTAGGGCATCAGTAGAGCTTCAAAAACAAGAATAAGAAGTTGCCTTCAACTAAAAGGATTTGAAACGTGACCAAGGGATTGTCTCATGTGGCCATACTTGAAAGGGTGAGGAATAGGGATTCAAAAAAGGAAGAATCGACCAAGCCAATTGTAACTCAGATAAAGGTAAAATAGAAAGAGGAAGTCACAAAAATATTTGTTGTCACATAAGAACCATTAGGGAAAATGGAGGGAAATGGGGAAGAACAAGCAATATAAATTCCTAATGATACACAAGAACCAGTAGGGATAATGAAGGAAGAAGTGAAAACCCTTACAGACACATAAGAACCAGTAGGGCAGAGTTGGAAGAAGAAATTGATACCTTTTTTGACACAAAATAACCAGAAGGGGAAGGTGTGGAAAAAGTCTCTGCCGAGAAGCACAAAGAAGAAGGAAAGGCTACAACACCAGAAGGACTAGAACCACAACATAAATTGCCAACTCAACAAGCCACGACAACTATACAAGTCTTGGGGAAAGTATAAAAGGCCAAAAGGACACAAAAACTTGTAGGTACACTTTCCTTTACATCTTTGCATTAGTTTCTCATTCAAAGAGATAAGTTGTTGGAAAGAAACAAAAATACATTGTTAACGGACCTTTTTATTACCTTTATAATTACTTAGAAATAAAACCAAAATATTGTGCATTTAATTTTCAAACCAAGGCTTATATGGAATTTGTGAGTTACCATGCATTGTATATCCAAGTTACACTCTATAATTCCACTCGTTTTTTTAATGGTTGTAGTATCAATGATTACTTTTGCAGATGGAGTATAGACAGTGTTGAAAATGGAAACAAGAAGAGGCTTCTGGTTTATTTTTCCCTTAATTAAATTAGAAGTAAATTGTAATCCCACATCACATGACAACTTGTACGAGTTAACTAAGTAAGGAAGACTTAGTTAGTTTAGTTAATTCGAGTTGAGGGTCAAACTAGAGGCATGTAGAATGTCTCCTAATTTTTAGGATCCCTGGTTGAGTTTATTTTGAGTTGTAATTAATTAACTTAATTTATTTGAGTTAAATTCAGTTTAACTAGTTATAACTGATGGAGGAAGTAGTGAGAGGTCAAGTTAATTAAATTAGATTTAATTTGCATGCAGTGACCAATTAGATAACTGATAATTCACTCAAAAATAACTCATGCATGTCAATTCTGAGGAAGACCCAGTTGAGATTGGAGTTACAGGGAAGTGTAATATCAGTTGTATAATCAAAAAGTTGTACAAGTGGTGCATGGAGTCAGAGGGAAAACCTTGATGTATTGGGGAAATTCCTTGTTAATAAGGGCCTAGTTACCCAAGAAACTATGCAAGGAAATACGGAATCCTGAGGCCAAGAAATTGGTGAATTATTCAACCAATCTTGCCTAAGAATCGGTGAGACAGCCAGAGACAGTATAGAGAGTTCTCAAGCCTGAGAGAAGCATTATATTTTTATCATATTCTTTGAATGTGAAATATACAGATAGCAGTATTTTTAGCTAATTCTTTCCCCAAATAAATATTTGTGTTTTGCGATTGAAATTATTTATCTTTCTTGTTCATGTTATTTTGCGATTGTAATTGGTTTCCACAGTTTGTAGAGTATATTCAAGTATTTTTTTTTAGTTACAAATAAAAGTCTGAATCTACATGGATTTTCTACATGGTATTAGAGCATGAATCACTATAGAAGAGAAGAATATGATTTTATCTTAAGTAGGTGAATCAAATTTGCAGATCTACTCTTCAAGACCAGCAACAAGATCAAGATGTCTTTTTGTGGCTTGAGACTCGAATATGCCCTTGAGGCTATTTTGAATTACATAGCTTGGAAGGACATGATGGAATTATTTTTAGAAGACAATAGGTTGAAGGAGTTCATATATAGTGATATCCCCAAGGCCGCAATAACAAATGCTAAAAATTTGGATGCATGGAAGAAGAACGTAGCAAAGGCAAGAAGGATTCTATTGGAAGGAGATCAAGATCATATTTCCTCGAACCTCCATGGAAAGGAAACTCCATATGCTATGTGTAATGCCTTAATAGAATTGTTTCAGAACAGCAACGACCACTGGAAGCTAGTGTTGAAGGATAAGCTCAGAAAAATCAAGATGGAGAAGGGCTACATAATACCAAAATACTTGACCAAGTTCACTTAGTGTCAAGATGAGCTTGGAATTTTTGGTGTTACAGTTGCTAAGGATAATTTGGTGAGCCTAGCACATCTAGGCCTTCCCAAGAGTTGGCATAGCTAATAGGTTTTTCTGAATGGGAGGGAGAAGCTATCAGAGTGGGAGCGATTGTGGTTTGACTTGGCACAAGAAGAGATTCTTCGGCATACCATAGATGGATCCTCATCAAAGAATGATGATGAGGAGGATTGTGCATTGTGTGGAAAGGAAAATAAAGGGTAATGTAAGGCATACCATTCCAAATTAGATTGTGGTCAGGTAGGAAAGAAGAAGACTTATCGAAGATTAAATTCTTTCACTTTCATGATTTGGGACACTATTCCACAAAGTTCATGCAAGAAGGTCAGAAAGAATCCCTCAGGAGGAGCGACAGGTGAAGCTCTTGCTTCAAAATTCAAGTTGGATTTCACTCTCATCACATGCATGGTGTCATTGGTGATGGGTTCTATGTTATACCTGGATAGTGGAGCTTCATTACATATGACTAGCAACAAAGAACTATTCAGCAACTTGGAGGAGAAGTATCTCCAGATGCACATTGAGATGGAAGATAATAGGAGGTATAGCATGAGTGACATAGGTAGTGTTACCTTTCAGAGGGATTCTGGTACTCCTATCATATTAAAATATGGTATGTATGTTATTGGTTTAAAGAAGAATTTAGTTTCAGTTGCTAAGTTAGAATACAGTGGCTATGATGTGATATTTAGCAAAGGAAAGGTGTTACTTCATCACAAATCCATGGGACATGTGAAGAATATTGGGGTTCAGGTAAAGGACCTCTACAAATTGGATGTAGAAGATTTTTCTTCCTTGATCATGAAAGAAGAGAAGGTGCAGAGCTGAGACATAAGTGAGTTATGGCATAGAATATTAGGCCATATACACCATATCACTTTGAATATCATGCAGCAGATTTCTAAAGGACTTCCCAAGGGTGCACTTGAGCAACGAGATACATGCAAAGGGTGTAAATTGGGAAATTACACCAAAGCGATATTTCATGATTGTTTCGGGGAAATAACACCCTAGAGGTTGGTTGGGATACAACCTCCACAGAGCAGGGGCGTACTACTTAACAGAGACTCACACTACCATGCACGTTCAGAAAAACTAAATAGAGCAGAATGAGAGAGTTACCCGTAGGTCCTACGTTTGAAGTAGATCTTCATGTCGAATTTGGAGAACAGTTGGGTCTTCAAATCTTGGATAATTTCTTTGTCATTTCCAATCAACAACATATCATCCACATACAAGACCAAATAAATAACACGGTCACCAATTAATTTAAAATAAACACGGTGATCCTCCTTGCTTCTGGTGAAGCCAAGTCCTCGTATATAGGTATCAAATTTCTGATACCACATCCTTGGTGACTGTTTTAACCCATACAGAGACTTCTTCAACCTGCATACCAGTTCTTTCTTATCCTTCACCATAAAGCCTTCAGGTTGCTTCATGTAGATCTCCTCTTCTAGATCCCCGTGAAGAAATGTTGTCTTCACATCCATATGTTCTATCTCAAAATCAAATGCAGCAGCAACAGATAAAAGTAATCTAATAGAAGTAACTTTGGCAACAGGAGAAAAAATATCACCAAAATCAATTCCCGGCACTTGGGAATAACCTTTCGCTACCAATCGAGCTTTGTATTTCTCCACCTTGCCTTCTACATTCGTCTTCTTCTTAAACACCCATTTGCTCCCAATGGGCTTCCTTCCAGCCGGCAACTCCACCAGATCCCATGCATCGTTTTTGTGCAAGGATGCCATTTCATCAACCATGGCCTCCTTCCAGAGTTTTCCATCCTCTGAATCTACTGCCTCCCTGACAGTTCTGGGTTCATCATCAGTTATAGTTAAGGCAAAACCTGAACAGAAAGCATATGGACTATACCTTTCTGGCTGCCTTCTTTCCCGAACTGATCTTCTCAAAGCTGGAGTTTGTGGCTCTTCATCTTCTGAGTCTTCTTCTGTTGTAGAGTCTGATTCATCCTCCTTTAGCTCAAACTCTATCTTCTCAGTTTCCTTTGGTAGGACTTCATGTTTAACAACATATTTCACTTTTCTAAACACCACATCTCAGCTGTACACAACCTTCCTTGTTTATGGGTTCCAAAGCTTGTAACCCTTTAAACCATCCTTATACCCAATAAAGATGCACCTTTCAGATTTATTATCCAACTTAGTCCTTTTCTCCTTTGGAACATGTACATATGCATCACATCCAAATACCCTTAGATGTGAAAGAGAGGGTTTCTTACCAGTCCATACCTCATGTGGGGTCTTATCCTCCAACGCTGATGAAGGTGATCTGTTAACGAAGTAACATGCAGTCTCCACTGCCTCTGCCCAGAATTCTTGTCCTAACCCGGTACCACTGAGCATGCTTCTTGCCTTTTCCATCAGTGTTCTATTCATTCTTTCTGCAACTCCATTTTGCTGAGGTGTGTATGGAGTAGTCTTCTGTCGTGTTATACCACACTTCTTACAGAACTCTTCAAATTCCTTCTTGCAGAACTCCCCACCATTATCTGTCCTCAACGCCTTTATCTTCTTCTCTGTCTGGTTTTCCACCAGAGCCTTAAATTCTTTAAATTTGTCAAAGACTTCAGATTTCTTCCTCAAGAAATATATCCATGTATTCCTTGAGAAGTAATATATGAATGAAACATAGTACACAGACTTTCCCAGTGATGGAACTGACACAGGCCCAAACACATCACTGTGCACAAGTTCTAATATCTTGTTCGCCCTCTTAGCACCAGAAGGAAAAATCACCCGATTCTGCTTCCCATATACACAATGTTCACAGAAATCGAAATCCAGAGAGAAATTAGACATACCTTATACCATACCATTTCTATGTAGTATCCGAAGGCCCTTCTCTCCAATATGTCCAAGCCTTTGATGCCATAGCATGGTATTTTCTCCAGAGACAGCTAGGCTTTCCGCTCCACTTTCAGGAACCACAGAACTGTTACACCCATCAATAACAGTGCTACCTTGTAGCTTGTACAGAGTTCCAATCCGAACTCCCCACATTAATACCAGTGCTCCCCGAACCATCTTGCAGGCATCTTTCTTGAACACTGTTTTTACACCTGCATCATCCATCTTGCTTACAGAAATCAGATTTCTGGCCAATGCAGGAATATGCAGAACACCAGGAAGTGTTCTAATCCTTCCACCTTGTAGCTTCAGCTTGACCTTTCCACGTCTGATGATTCTGGCCTTCCTATCATCCCCTAGGAAGACATCACCACCATCATATTTCTCATACTCATAGAACCACTCCCTATGGGGAGTGAAGTGAAAGGATGCACCTGATTCAATCAACCATGACTCATGATCTACATGTGTATTTGAAGAAGAAGCCAAATACACATCCCCACCTTCATCCGAGGTGTTTGCCTCTGCAAAAGGAGCATCATCGGATCCCTTTCCTTTCTCGGGAGCTTTAGATCTGCAGTACTTTTTGTAGTGTCCTTCCTTTCCGCATTTCCAGCACACCTTTACAAAATTTCCGGGAGATTTAGATCTCCCTCTAGATTTGGATCTCCCACTCGAACCCTTATTCTTGTTTCTGTTCTGGGACCTTCCTCGTATAGATAAGGCATTTCCATTCTGACCCTCCATATTTCTCCGTCTCATTTCCTCCGACAGCAAGGCTGAGACAATGTCATCAAAATTCAAGGTAGTTGTATTGCTACCTATTGCAATAACCAGACTGTCCCACGAGTCTAGTAGAGAGCACAACAAACTGATGCACTTATCTTCATCTGAGATTTTAATATCAACAGACGACAGCTGACTTACCACAGTATTGAAGGCGTTCATATGCTCTGTCACCGAGTCTCCATCCTTCATCCTCAGGTTATACAGCTTTTTCCGCAGGAACAACTTATTCACCAGAGACTTAGATTGGTACAAAGTCCCAAGTTTTTCCCACAAATTCTTCATCGTAGCTTCCCCAGATACATTCAACAATACTGAATCTGAGACACACAACCGTATTGTGCTCTTAGCCTTCCGATCCAGTTTCTTCCAGTCTTCATCTAACATTGTCGTTGGTTTAGTACCTGGATCTACCACGATCCACTGATCTTTATCCACCAGCAGATCCTCCATCTTGAGCTTCCACAACTCAAAACTCCGACCATTAAATTTCTCGATCTCTATCTTTCCGCCGCTCGCCATCTTCTTTCACCGCAAGAATCGATCCGGACGACCAGCTAGATTTTTCATTATATTCGTGTATTTTTTGCATTGTATTTATATTGAAAAATTGTATTTTTTTTGTCATATGGTTCAAAATATTGGTTTTTTAGCGACAATTTTTTGATGTGCATTGAAAAATTATTTAACAATATGTAAACATGTAGAAAATATAAACTTTAGAATATTGACCCTTTTTCCATCTTTTATGTATGTGAAAAAGTGAAGATATCATTACAAGTTTTTATTTTAAATTTTTTTTTTTTTTTTTTTTTTTAAAACACAAGTACATAAATGCACTTAAAAATAAACATCCCACAGAAGAAGAAAACATTAGAAAATCTGTAGTGTCAAAATCAATCCTATAAAAAAACGTTGGTGATGATACACCACCACTATTCAAAATCGACATAAACAACATCACTTAAAAAAAAAACAAAATGAAAAAAACTTAAAGTGCCAAAAACATGCTCAATTTTTTTTTCTTGATTCTGCATCGCCACTTTTTCAAAATCAGGTGTTTTTCTTCATACTTCAAAAAGTAGGTAACAATGAGGTTACCTATTTCATCGGTAACATTGTTTTAATTAAACTAGAAGGAAATTGTAATTCCACATCACATGACAACTTGTACAAGTTAACTAAGTTAGGAAGACTTATTTTGTGCAGTTAATTCGATTTGAGTTGAGGGTAAAACTAGATGCATGTAGAGTGTCTCCTAATTTTTAGGAGCCCTGGTTGAGTTTATTTTGAGTTGTAATTAGGTAAATTAATTTATTTGAAATTAAATCAGTTTAACTAGTTCTAATTGATGGAGGAACTAGTGAGAGGTCAAGTGAATTAAATTAGATTAATTCACATGTAGTGATCAATCAGATAAATGATAATTCACTCAAAAATAACTCATGCATGTTAGCTCTGAGAAAGACCCAGTTGATATTGGAGTTAAAGGGAAGTGTACTATGACTTGTATAATCATCCAATTGTACAAGTGGTGCATGTAGTCATAGGAATAGCCTTGATGTATTGCACAATCATTATTAGGGAATTCCTTGTTAATAGGGGCCGAATTCCCTAAGAAAATGTGCAAGGAAATAAGGATTCCTGAGGCCAAGAAATTGGTTAAGTATTGAACCAAGCTTGCCTAGGAATTAGTGAGACAGACAAAGATAGTGTATAATGCTCTCAATATTGAGAGAAGCATTGTATTATTCTCATATTCTCTGGCTTATGAAATATACATATAACGGGGTTTTTAGCTGATGCTTTCCCCATATAAATCTTTGTGTTGTGCGATCAAATTTTTTTCTCTTTCTTGTTCATGTGATTTTGCGATCATAATTGGTTTACGCAATTTGTAGAGTAGATTCAAGTATTTTGTTTTATCATATGAAAAATATTAGTTTGAATCTACTTATATTTTCTCTAAAAGCTAACTAATTGACTTACATCTTCGTTGTTTACTCGATCCATAGTTTCCCTTATTCTATGATTAGAATTTTTTATTATCTGATCCTTCAAAACATTAAAGAATGGAATCCATTTCAATCCTAATCCATAAAGGATAATGAGTTCCTCAATATTATGTTGTTCCATCTCATGGGTTCTCTTCAATTAATTTTCCATAATTGAGTGAAAAAATATTAAGTTTATATCCCCAATAAATTGATTTGGGTTCCATTTAGTACACATAGGCAATAAATAGCTATAAATATATATTTCACATAACAAAATTCCTTTTTTTCGCTAGACTAGAAAAAAATAGAACGTAAATTTCTTCATTTAGGTTTTTGAACAATGTTCAAATGGGACGCCAATATGTCAATTTGTAATCTTAACCATTGTTCTTATAGATAAAGGGTGTAAACTAGTGAAGTTGGTATACACATCACTAACTCAAAGGCTAACTCCCCCATCTTGTCATTTTTTTACCTTATTTCTTTAATTTCTTCATCTTTTTCTTTAATCTCCTCCTGATAACTTGGTTTCATTGCTACCAATTATTTCTATAGCTCATTATTTTGTCCCAACCTCTAAATACTTTTTTCTTGACTATTATAGTATTTAAAGGTTTTTTTTTGTTTATTTTTCTGAGCATATTTTCCTTTGAACAAGTTATGTAGGTATGTATTATTCATATCTAAAGGACGTGTACATTTTTTTTCCAAGTACCATTTTCAATGTTAAGTCCTTTACCTACTCCCTAATTTTATCTAATCTTCCATTAAATAAAAAATAATTGGTTGTTTTTGGAGGGTTACCTTATTGGATGCCCTCTCTTTTGCAATTCTAGTGGAAATCATCAATACTTGCCAGTCCTCTAACTCATCCAACTGTATTGGATTGCAAAAGGTTCTACCTTTGTCCATGTACTACTATAGTTGGGTATGTTTGCAAAATATCTTCTTCATTTTCTTGTCCATCCAAGTTGTTTTCACTGCTCATTAGCTTTTCCCTATTTAAAGTGAAGGATATGTTTCCAACCTCTACTTATATGCCTATATTTATATTTCACCATTCTCAAAGTTCATATTTTTAGTGCTTTGTTTTAATTCTTTCCTCTTTTTTTAATTATATTGATGAAGCGATTCAAGTCAAAACCTAGTTTATATTTCCTATTTAGTTGGTAACTTAGACATCTCAATATTTTGTGAAGACTCATAATAGATTGATGTATATGTGGTTTGGTTTCTAAAGAGTGCTTGCTAACATTAGATATGTTTTTTACAATGATAAAGTAGCTAGGAATGCCTTTAACCTTTTAAAATTGATGTTCGAAATGTTATCCCTACCATATGTAGAATGCTCACTTTTTATAAATTAATTAGAAGTGATATGTTTTTTTTCATAAGGAAAAATTATGTTCACTTCAAATTCGTGTGTGTATATATATTATGAAAAATTTATGCTCATTTCAAATATATATATATATATAGAAAGATGAAAAAAAAATGATTGTGTGAGAGAGAATTTTATATTCTTATAACATATATTTTAGGCTTTTTTTTTTTTAAACATGATTTTTTTATGATGTAAGATAATAAGGACTAACGTTTTAACCCCTTTCCTGCCTCTTTCTCCTTTATTCCAACAATTTAATTATGGGTAGATCACTCCTCACATCTTGTTTCTTAATGTTATGGGATTTTCTCTTTTGGTTTGTTCATCAATTATGCATCATTTTAATGTTATTTTTTTTAAATTACAATGAACTTCACTTTCCTTATATATACGACAAACTAAGGTAATGAACATAAGCAAGCAAAGTTTTGATATCATTTGTGATATGGTTCTCTATGATTTTTAAGATTGAGAAGTGGGAGAAAGTCAATCTAATTATTTTAATATCACTACAACACTAACTATGGAGTTTGTGAATGACATCTAGCATTAATTTCGTAATGGCCCTTGTAATCTCATTTACATAATAAGTTTTCCCTATTACTCCAAGATCCATTGTTTGTGAAGAAAGCATTAAGAAAATATTACTTGCTTGCGATGAATCCAATTCTTGCATCCATAATTTATGTATTCACTACTAGAAACTATGATATAAATATTCTAAAGTATTTTACTTAAAATACATTCCTTGCATTATTTATGTGTTAAAAATAATTTTCTCTACAAATCGTAGCGAGATCATGAAAACTTGTAATTCTTTAAAACAATCCTACAATTTTAAATCAAAGTTTTCTAAATGACTAATATTTTAAAGTAAATGTGACCATTTTTAATTAAACAAAAGAAAAGTTGTTTTACAACATCTTTAGTTGCATCATAATCTCTATGTAGTGATATGAGGACCACTTTTTGAAAATTAAAGGCTAATCTGATCTAAAACATAACCAATAACATTTTTTTAGCTATTTTATGGCCAATGCAAAACTTAAAGAAAACACTGAGCTTCACTATGATATTGTTGGACTAAAACTACCTTATACTCTTAATCATAAAGACTTAACTTTATTCATGTATTTAGACGTATAGCATAATATTTGTAAATTTAATATATTAATAACACACATCTTGTTCATCTTTTATTTATCATAATGTAAATAAACATATAAAATAACATCTTCCCCCTTATGTTAAGTAGATCCTAGGATAGGGCTAGCCTTAATGTTGAATGGAAGAATGATCAACCCACTAATGGGATATTGTCACCATAATTGTGTGAGACTTAATCGAGCTTGGCACCTTCTAGATAATTTGTTTATCTTAAAAGTGGCTCTCGCCCTTAAACTGCTCCCCATGAAATCTACCTAATAATTGATAGAACTAAACAACACAAAAATCAACTAATCTATACCTCATACACATCAAATAACATTTTATTATAAAAATAAAATAAAAAAATCTAAATGAAAAACAATCTAAATCATTAACCATAAAAACTCTGAAATATAAAATGCGGAGAGAACTTATCTTATTACCCATCTAAAGCATTTTTTAACATATCGAATATGAATAATAAAAACTTTGGATTCCCTCCACCTTCCCCACATACCAAGTAAACAAAAAATTATCATATAATATAGACTAAAAATCATATTAATTTTATATAATAATAATCAGCTATACGCTAATGGCTCTAATGGTGTCATGACCCCATGCTATGGCGACTTCGTTCATTGTGGGTGTTGTGCAGCACTTGTGAAATTTCACTTTTAAAATTACTCTTGCCTAAACTACACCTACTACCAACACTTAGTTTACTTTCTATTCAAGTGTTTCTTCAAGTATATGTGTAGTGGAAATTACATTACTTCAATTAACATCAATGTGTGATAACCATAACATATACATAAAATAGTAACGTGATATCGTACACAAAAAAATTATAAAGGGGAGGGAGAAAATCCCAACAGTTCGCCCCAAATACTATATCAACTTCTACAATAATATTTTACAAGTATAATTACAATTCACAAGTGGGTGATAATTTCCTGGATACACCAACAACTCGTTGCCTTAGTTATACCCAAGTCATGTGGCCTATCCTTACTCTAGTGCAAATTTTTCCTAATCGTGCAGCCTGTTGTTACTCTAGTGAAACTTCTTCCCAAACAATACGACCTTCCAGAAACCTTGAATTCTCTGCCCATGACAAAATACTAGCTTGGCCTAGTCCTTAGTGTGAAATCAGGTTTTTGCGATATCCTTTCCTGCGATATCCCTCTTGGTCGAGTTCGCTTCTTACTTATGAATTTTCTTGGTCGAATGACCCTTCATTTTATTTATACACTTCTTCATTCATGGTCAAAAACCCTTATCCAAATTTATTCGACTTGTTATGTTGTCAAACACACTCGCCGACCTGTCATTCGGTGTGTGGATGCCCCTTCGCGGGTGGGCACACCCTGGTCTGACCTACCAGTGAGTAGTTGGGAGCCCCTTGTGGGTGGGTGTGCCTCTTGCTTGGCCTTCACGTATACTCCATTGCTCCATGCTTGAACCATCTGTCGTGTATTTTCTTGCATGCCATGTCGCTTCCACTTGTTCATCACTTTTCCTTCATGACTTGGCACCCGAGCGCCCCACCTTTGTGCGCCCATGCCCGCAGGAATGTGTCCACCAACTCGACCACCACTATAGGTATAATGTGCGTGCTTTTTTAAACACTTTCTCTGCTACGGGTAGGCGCACTCCTCCCGATGCGCTCACTATGGGTGGGCGCTCTCGCCCTTGTCGCATTTGAATTTGGTTTTTCACCTCTCTTCGGGATTTTTGGTGGTCACGGGAGACCGTTGGTCGTAGTGCTAACTCGAGGCCCTGACATCCTCCTTCACTTAAAAAAAAAAAATTGCCCTCGACAACACCATCCTGGTAAATTCCATCACCAAGTTGAATTTTCGCATAATGTCACCAGCTCCAACCTCAATTTTCCAAGATTTCTCAGCTTCCTTCATATGGGTAAGATTTATTAATCCACGATCATAAACTACAGTTGTTGCAAACATTGTTACAACACACATCGTGCAATCTGCTATGTTTCATCATCATCGTGTGAACTGTTTCTTCCATACTCCAACCCTACTCCAACACATCTCAGTACACTGCTAGCCCTCATAACTTGAACTAGTTGGGTAGCTAATCCAATCGTCACTCTCAATTCATGAGAATGCACATCCTGATGCCTTCGTCATTTTTTTCTTCAACACTTCGTCAAAATTTCAACTCGATCAATAAATCTTCCATCTCCATCCATTTTTTCATCAACCAATGCTCATTATGCCATATCCATGTTCATGAAGAAATCTCCATCACATCTATGATAAGTTTTCCATCAATGCCATTGTCCATGTGTTGCCCCTAGTTTTAGACCAACAACCACATCCATTGAAGCATCACTTCTTTCTCCTACAAGGCCCCTTCTCCTAAGGCCCCTTTTTCATGGTGTTGCAACACCTCCTCCTCCACAACGCACTACACTCACCCATATCCAAAGGTATAGTGCATGGCAAGGGCCAGGAAGTTACCTCCCTAATTCTTGGCCACTCATGTGTCTGATTAATGTTGTGACCTCAAGTAATTCTGCACAACAACATCCTCTTCCTTTGTACATGCAATATTCTCATGTATTTCCTTTGTCAACTGAAAATCTTAGATGCACGTAATATATCTGTAATAATCTACTATGCCAATCAGATCTATACCTAGACCTTCACCTTATTTTCTTGTCTTCGAAGAAGCACTCGGGCCTTATCCCTTTTTGACACTTCCTTAGTGAATACTTTGGGTATAAGTCACATATTCCTTCTTTGCAATGGAAGGATCCATTCCTTCACCTCCATCATTCTTTTCCTTGATGGCTCATGCAACAAAGTCAAACATCCTCTTCTCCTTCGTAGTTTCAGTAAAAAATCCAGCCTCTTTTCATTCCACATGCTCATGCTTCACGTTATGGTCCTTCTGATACAAATTCATCAAATAAATCCTTGGAGGATACCCAAGTGACTCTTCCTTGTCATTAGTATGATCATGGTTTTCCCATCAGCTGTAATAAAGAGTATGTCTCAGTCTACCATTAGCATGGCTTGCATTGTTACCAAGAAGTCCTGCCCTAACACCATAACATGATCATCCATCTTTATCACCCTTAGATCCAAATTTCCAAACCATTGGCCTACCTTTACCTGTATATTCCTTAGAATAACAGTTAGAGCCTTCATGTTCGGGTTAATAGCTTTGAAATAACTCAACTCCCTTTCCATTTTATCTTTCAACTTGAAATATTTGGATGCTTTCTTGGTAAGGAAACTATCCATAACTTCCATATCAACCAATGCAAAAAACTTCCTTCCACGCACGGTCACCTGCACAAAAATTAACCCCAACGCACCTTCATTTTGTATGGGTCTTGTCTTGCGTCTTACCTCTGCAACCTTCTTCATCGTTTCTTCACCAAACTGTCTTTCGTACCATGTTTTGACCTAACCGTTATCTTGAGGTATACTACTTCCTCTTTCAATACATTTGGGTAACTCAGAATTGGTCCAGCTTGAGTGGACTTTGTTCCACTAGGCTCGTCCTCCTTCACTTTCTTCCAAATCACACCTACTCGGGACACCTCCACTCCTTCAAATTGGAGCATTGCTATCGTTCCATCATTTTTCATCGCCGAAACCAAGCTTCATTATGATCAATGTGCTCAATCTCGTGCGCTTCAATGATTATGCAATCTTCTTTACAATCAAGAAAGTCCCTCTTTATCCCTTCTTCAAGTTCCTTGACTTCACCCAACAACTTGGCGTGTTCCTCCCTTAGGTGAACTCATTCAATCATGAGTTCTTGAATTCTATGGCCACGTTGTCGCAATTCTTCATTAAGTTCTTCAAGTTCAGAAGTCTTGCCATGGAAAGCATTCAAATCCCTTCACAAATCCACTATTCCATCTTTGATACAGTTCAAGTTCTCCACTCCTACACAAGTTCTCCATAGCATTGTTTCCCTTTAACCTTCCAAAAATATTCCATCTCTACAAGTTTTTGAACAACCCTTATGTCTACCATAACTTCGTTCATCTTGACTCAGCCCCTTGGAGTGCTTATGCCCAAACCAAATTTCAATTTATTTATGTGTTCAGCTTCGGCCCTAACTTCGTTGTCTTTCTCCTGATAAACTTCAATACGACGCCCACTTCCTTCGAAACAGACTCTTATACCAACTGTCACGACCCCATGTTGTGGTGACTTCATTCACCATGGGCGTTGTGCAACACTGACACAATTTCACTTTTAAAATTACTCTTGACTAGGCTACAGATACTACCAACACTTATTTTATTTTCAGTTCAAGTGTTTCTTCAATTATATGTGCAGCGGAAATTATATTACTTCAATTAACATCAATTTGTGATAGCCATAACATATACATAAAACAGTAATGTGATATTGTACACAGAACAATTATAAAGGGGAGGGCCCAACTCCCAATGATTCTCCCCAAATATTATATCAACTTCTACAATAATATTTTATGTTATTTAATTTTTGCAATTCATAATAAATGAATTTCCTTGGATAGGGGGATGTGTATAGAAGAAAGGGGGGAATGGTGGGATGCAACTACCCCACCTAGAAAATTTACAAGGGCCATGGCATCCCACCCTTGGGGAGTTTCAATGGTGCACAATTTGGAAATTAGTCTGCAAATAACGATACGTATGGAATGTCGTTGGGAGGTGAACAGCAGGCTCACTAAGACATCTAAATGTGTGATGTGAGTTATTTTGTGTGTTTCTAGGATGGGGGTGTTTACAAGGCACGCTATTGAGATTTCCTCTGATAGAATTGATTGTTGGACTCCATTGGAAAGACGTTGGCAAAGGGAATAGAATTCATGCCTATGGTATCTAAAGGATGACACTATAGGTAATCACAGTATCTAGGTGATTGAGGTAGATCACCTACGAGATATCTGGTTGAGAGAGGTGGGAACTAGGAAGCCTTAGGTGATTGGGGTAGATCAGTTGCGAGAGTATCTCATTGAGAGAGGGAAGAACTAGCAAGCCCCAGGTGATTGGGGTATATCAGCTACGAGAGTATCTGGTTGAGAGAGGGGGAAACTAGAAATCCCCACATAACAAAGAAGTTCGGCATGGGATAGGCATAGGGGCTTCACTTAATGAACGTCTGACATATCACGTGCATTCGTGGCATACTAAACAATACCCTTAATTTGACTATATATTGAAAAATACCTATAAAAGTCACTTTATCTAACCCCCTACCTATACGAACCCAATAAACCTTCCCAATTAAAAAAAACCCTACTTTCACTAAATATTGTATGTATCCATTTTTTCATTAACATTTTTTTATACCCCTTTATATTTTTTCATTAAATTTAAGCTCAACTTTTCATACATGCCAATATAAAAACTCTTTAGCCCCTATTATATGCTCAATATATTATGCCATTTTTTCCTCAATATATATCCCCCAATATGAACGCACCTGGTAGGGTATTGCTCGCCCAGTGAAGCCCCCATGGGGATAGGTACAAACCAATTGGTCATAGTAGTTCTCTGGGGTTTGGAGCAGTCTCTTATGGGTATTGAAAGACCCAATGGATTTCTACTACAAAACTGGGAAATTTTCGGGTTTCTAAACATTGTTGCAATGTATGATTACAACTAGCACCAATTCTATTAGTTCATGGTATATCCTAACACTTTTCACTGGTTTTTACTTTGGAATTGGTATTGTTTAGTGGCACCTCCAAAGTGGTCGGATCCTTTATTTTTAAGTTCAGTTAGTTTTGGTAGTGGTTGTTTCCATTTTAAATTCTAAGATATTTTTCACACTGTGAATTAATTTTCTAAGGTGGAAATTTAGGGGTGGATTATATTTTTCTATGATTTCAATCAGATTTGTGTTTTTTGTTGGGATCAAATTAGCCTAACTAACTACCTAGAAGGGATACCTTTGCGCCAACATGTCTTAGAGTCCTCTTGTGTTTCGTACTTAAGTGGAAAAGTGGTGTTTCTCAGGAAGCTTCCCAGAGGAGTAATCTTGCAGGGACGTTGACAAGTTGTGGTAGAGAGAGGCATCAATCTATGGTGACTCTCATTTTGTCTCAGTCCAGGAAGGTTGTTTCCTTGGAGCAAAGGATAGACCCAGGTTGTTACATAGTTGTGGCAGAGGATAGATATAGGTTGTTACATAGATACTTTTGGAGCCATGAGAGAGCTATGTGAGGGGGTAAGAGGTTTGAGGGGAGGAATTATGTCTCTGGAGGGCCCCTCCCCTATGCCTATTTGCTATTATTAGTGGTTGAGACCATTAAGTGGTGGGGGTCAACCCTCTAAGACACAAGGGGTGGTTGTCAGATGAGATTTAGTCTTCTCTAGGAGAAGGCATTATTCAATACTAAATTAGTTACAGGTTGGGAAATCTTGCAGCGTCAATGTGCCCGTGTTAGACATGGGCCCACATACTAGCAATAGAGATCCATGCGTGGTAATCCTCGGATGCATCAAATTATAACAAGGTTTGCTTCACACTATTGTGAGCTCATACTCGACCAAATTCAAGCAGAAATTTCCCAGGTGAAGGAGAGGCTTCATCCCTTCGAACCTCCCTTTCTAATTCTAAGGTAATGATGGATTGGAAAAAAATTATTCTCAATATGGGACACATAAGAGACATAGCTAACCAGTACATGCGGAAAATAGACTTGTACTAGCAGATGAAGTTTCTCCTTGGGAGAATGATTCAAGATCACCATGAGTCTCAACTGGACATCATCCATTCACTGTACCACTTGCACACTCATCTATGCTCTCTTGATCATAGCATGGAATGATTTGAACGCCACCTAGGCATTCCTCCGAATTTCTAACATCCTCTAGAAGGTCCACCGAACCCCATCTTAGTGGTAGGCTCAAACTTGAATCCTATGGCATGACAATATGTTGATTATGTTTGTTTTATTTTTTTATGATGTGTCTTATGTATATATCCAATTAGGCTTATGTGTTAACTACAATTTCATTAGTTTTGTATCAATGGGCTCCCAAATATCTATGTCCTTACTCACGGGAATAATTTTTTGTTTATGGTTAGGTCTCTAATGTGAGATATTGACCAACAAAATGTAATCCATGTTGTATACCTTGGGTTTTTTCAGTTAATAAAATCTCACCTTACAAAAAAATTTCATAATAAATGAATTTATTACAAGAAACTAAGATATAAATATCTAAAGGTGTTTAGCTTAGATTACAGCCCATGTGTTATTTATATATTCAAAAGATTTTTTTTATAAATGTGGCTCTTTAAATTTAGAATGGTAGTAAAACAATGAAAGATAGTAGTTTATTAAGATGATTTTTTGGCGCTTTTTTTAGTAGATTTTCTAGTTAATCTTACCTAAAATCCATTTAGAAATTGTGAAACTCATAATTCCTAGTTATTGAGTTTGCATAATTTGAGTTGCCAAAATTTTTATAGGATATTAAATCCATTTTTATATTGAAAATTTCAATTTAAATAAAAAATATTGCAATTTCACAAAAAAAGCTATGTTAATTCTAGAAAAATATTGAATAGAAAAATGATCTTCCCACTAATAAAATGTTATCAATATATAATAACAACCATATTACTTTTATATTATAATAATACAATATACACCAATGGCTTTCATGGATACACATAAAATAAGACAATTAATCATGTCCCCACCGAAAAACCACAAACTAATAAAATCCAAGTAAAGTATCATATCATTTATGTGTTATAATATAAAAATTATTTTTTTTTTTATTGACTACACATATATACGATATGACAATCGAATCCGATTCCCTCTCCTTTCCACACATAGGTAAAAGGCTAGTGTGTACTATTATATAGGTGGATAATCACATCACCTTTATGTTATCATAATCAACTTTACTTTTTAAACTTTGATGGCAATGTGGGTCTCACAACATGGTAGGTTTTCATAATTTATCCGTCGAGTTAATTGTTCGATGTGTTTTAGTCTTTATTTATTTATATACACCTCTAAAAACTCAAATGTTTTTTTTTTCAGAGGAAAAAAACGCTGTATATATTAGGTGATAATATAACAGTACATGATCAGGATAACATTCACAGCTGTCAAGACAGCATGAAAAAAACAAATACCCAAATACAATCATGAAAGCTCCGTGGAAGGAGTCAAATGATGTATAAGGAAAGCAGCATTACGGGTGGAAAAGACCAACCCCATTCAAAATATTCTGAGCATCCCTGATACATTAATATACATGCCATTAATAAGATACTTCATATCATGGCATATAAAAGGATGCTAGAAAACCATCAAAAAAAGGATGAAAATAGAAGTCCAATAAAACATGATGTAGAAACGGTTATAAAGATCGATACAGGCACGCCTGTAACCAAAACCCAGCATAGATGAAGTGGATATATGGAAAAAAACACCAGTAGATGATGTATATAGTAGAGCAGGCTCGCCTGGTGAGGAAACAGTAGCATCAGAGCACGTGAAATAAACTGGAAAACGGTGAAGGTCATCAAATACCCAGGTCCATATGAAGTCCCATCTCCGGCTCGCCTGAAAAGCCCACACGTTCAATGTAAAGTACCGCTGCGCCTGATGTGAATAAAAACTCAAATATTGTTTTAATGATTCGCCGATGGACCGATCAAATTTGATTCCCTCTACTTTCACGCACACGTAAAATACTTTAATGTACCCTGATATAGGTGGATAATCGATCACCTTCACGCTGTCATAACTAGCACAACCACATTAGTAAAAACTAATGTGGTTGATATACGCTGATAGGCGTATATAAAATAGATTTACAACCACATTTACCAATGTGGTTGATATACGCCGATAGGCCTATATCCACTACCCATCACATTAATTTATATATCAATAAATAAATATTATATATAATAATTTTATTATATTAACTTGAAATATATATATTATATATTAATATGAATATTAATATATTAAATATATTAATTATGACTAAAATCACAAAATATTTTATATATTAATAATATTATAATAAGTATTAATAATATATATTAAAATTATTTATTAATATATTAAAAATATTAAGTATAAACATACTATAAATTAACTTGAAATTTATATAATACATATTAATATAAAAATAATATTAATAATATATAATAATTTAATATTTATTTATATATTAATATCATAGATGGTTATATTATTAATAAACCAAAAGAACTAAGAATATATTAATAATATATATTATATCATAGTTGTTTATATAATTAATAATATTATAATATTACTAATAATCATTATTAATAAATATTTGAATATTTATTTATCATGATTATTAGTAATATTATAATATTATTAATATTACTAAATAAATATTATAATATTATAATATTATTTATATATATTATTAATAATATATATAAATAATATTATAATATTAGTAATAATTATTATTAATAAATATTTTAATATTTATTAATAATATATATTAATAATATTATAATATTACTAATAATCATTATTAATAAATATTTGAATATTTATTTATAATGATTATTAGTAATATTATAATATTATTAATATTACTAAATAAATATTAAAATATTATAATATTATTAATAATATATATTAATAATATTATAATATTACTAATAATCATTATTAATAAATATTTGAATATTTATTTATAATGATTATTGATAATATTATAATATTATTAATATATACAAAAATATTTTATATATATTATTAATATTATAATAAGTATTAATAATATATATTAAAAATATTTATTAATATATTAATAATATTAACTATATACATATTATAAATTAACTTGGAATATATATAATATTTATTAATATAAAAATAATAAAAATAATATATAATATTTTTATATTTTTATATATATTAATATCATAGATGGTTATATTATTAATAAACCAAAAGAACTAATAATATATATTATATCATAGTTGGTTATATTATTAATAATATTATTATAATATTACTAATAATCATTATTAATAAATATTTGAATATTTATTTATAATATATATTAATATATTAATAATATTAAACTCAAGAGAGTAATAAACCATATGAAAAAATATTTAAAAAAAAAAAACCTAAGAGATTAATAAACCCTAACAATTATTATTTTAAAGTGAAGATATTAATAAACCCAAGGGATAATTAATAATACAAACTTAAGGTATGAATAAGGCTAAGGGAAATATTAAAAACAATAGAGATTAAAAAACTCAAGAGTTTAATACTATAAACCAAATCAATTGGTGAACCCAAGGGAAAACCATTACCCAAAAAATTATAAACCAAAGGAATTGGTGAACCGAAGGGAATTGATTTAAACATTGAGACAATTGTTGTCACAAAGCGACGTTGGACCAACTATGACCAAGGTTGGCCATGGGTGATTTTCATATTAAGACAATATTTGTCAGAATGTGACATTTGATCATGGATGACATTGATCGATTATTCATATTATAAACCAAAAGAACTAATAAACCCAAGGGTTTAATATTATAAACCAAAGGAATTGGTGAACCCAAGGGAAAAGCATTACCCAACAAATTATAAACGGTGCATTCGAGGAATTGATTTAAAAATTGAGAAATTGTTGTCTCGATCTGACGTTGGACCAAGCTATGACGGGGGTTGGCATATGGTGATTTTCATATTGAACAATGTTTGAGAATGTCACCTTTATGTTGTGGATGAAATTGATCGATTATTCATATTATAAACCAAAACTAATAAATCAAAGTTTAATATTATAAAGCCAAAGAAATTGGTAGACGAGGACAACCATTATGACAAATTATAAACCAAAAGGAATTGGTGAACCCAAGGGGAATTGATTTAAACATTGAGACCATTGTTGTCTGATCGACATTTGATCATGGATGACATTGATTTATTATTCATATTATAAACCAAAAGAACTAATAAACCCAAGGGTTTAATATTATAAACCAAAGGAATTGGTGAACCCAAGGGAATTGATTTAAACATTGAGACAATTGTTGTCACAATGCGACGTTGGACCAGCTATGACCATGGTTGCCCATGGGTGATTTTCATATTGAGACAATGTTTGTCAGAATGTGTGATTTGATCATGGATGACATTGATTTATTATTCATATTATAAACAAAAAAACTAATAAACCCAAGGGTTTAATATTATAAACCAAAGGAATTATTGAACTGAAGGGAATTGATTTAAACATTGAGACAATTGTTGTGAGAATCGTGATAACTATGACAATGTTTGCAGCCATGATGATTTCATATTAAGAGACAATATTTGTGAGAATGCTGACATTTGATCATGGATGACATTGATCGATTATTTATATTATAAACCAAAAAAAGTAATAAACGGGGTTTAATATTATAAACAGAAAAATTGGTAGACAGGAAAACATTACCCTAACAATTATAACAAAGAAATTGGTAGACAAAGGTAATTGATTTAAACATTGAGACAATTGATAACAGCAGAATCGACGTTGGACCAACTATGACCATGGTTGGCCATGGGTGATTTTCATATTGAGACAATATTCGTCAAAATGTGACATTTGGTCATGGATGACATTGATTGATTATTCATATTATAAACCTAAATATCTAATAAACCCATGGGTTTAATATTATAAACCAAAGAAATTGGTGAACCCAAGGTAATTGATTTAAACATTGAGACAATTGTTGTGACAATGCGACGTTTGACCAACTATGACCATGGTTGGCCATGGGTGATTTTCCTATTGAAACAATATTTGTCAGAATGCGACATTGATCATGGAGATGACAGTGATTATTTATATTATAAACCAAAAATTGGTGAACCCGAGGGAAAACCATTATAAAACAAATTATAAACCAAAGAAATTGTTGAGCAGAAATTCATTTAAACATTGAGACAATTGTTGTCATTATTCTTATTATAAACCAAAAGAACTAATAAACCCAAGGGTTTAATATTATAAACCAAAAGAATTGGTGAACCCAAGGGAAAACCATTACCCAACAAATTATAAACCAAAGGAATTGGTGAACCCAAGGGAATTGATTTAAACATGGATGACATTGATTGATTATTTATATTATAAACCAAAAGAACTAATAAACACAAGGGTTTAATATTATTAACCAAAGGAATTGGTGAACCCAAGGGAAAACCATTACCCAACAAATTATAAACCAAAGGAATTGGTGAACCCAAGGGAATTGATTTAAACATTGAGACAATTGTTGTCACAATGCGACGTTCGACCAACTATGACCATGGTTGGCCATGGGTGATTTTCATATTGAGGCAATGTTTGTCAGAATGTGACATTTGATCATGGATGACATTGATCGATTATTTATATTATAAACCAAAAGAACTAATAAACCCAAGGGTTTAATATTATAAACCAAAGGAATTGGTGAAACCTAATGGAAAACCATTACCTAACAAATTATAAACCAAAGGAATTAGTGAACCCAAGGGAATTCATTTAAACATTGAGACAATTGTTGTCATTATTCATATTATAAACCAAAAGAACTAATAAACCCAAGGGTTTAATATTATACACCAAAAGAATTGGTGAACCCAAAGGAAAACCATTACCCAACAAATTATAAACCAAAGGAATTGGTGAACCCAAGGGAATTGATTTAAACATGGATGACATTGATCGATTATTTATATTATAAACCAAAAGAACTAATAAACACAAGGGTTTAATATTATAAACCAAAGGAGTTGGTGAACTCAAGGGAAAACCATTACCCAACAAATTATAAACCAAAGGAATTGGTGAACCCAAGGGAATTGATTTAAAGATTGAGACAATTGTTGTCACAATGCGACGTTCGACCAACTATGACCATGGTTGGCCATGGGTGATTTTCATATTGAGACAATGTTTGTCAGAATGTGAAATTTGATCATGGATGACATTGATCCATTATTTATATTATAAACCAAAAGAACTAATAAACCCAAGGGTTTAATATTATAAACCAAAGGAATTGGTGAACCCAAGGGAAAACCATTACCGAACAAATTATAAACCAAAGGAATTGGTGAACCCAAGGGAATTCATTTAAACATTGATACAATTGTTGTCATTATTCATATTATAAATCAAAAGAACTAATAAACCCAAGGGTTTAATATTATAAACCAAAAGAATTGGTGAACCCAAGGGAAAACCATTACCTAACAAATTATAAACCAAAGGAATTGGTGAACCCAAGGGAATTGATTTAAACATGGATGACATTGATCGGTTATTTATATTATAAACCAAAAGAACTAATAAACACAAGGGTTTAATATTATAAACCAAAGGAATTGGTGAACCCAAGGGAAAACCATTACCCGACAAATTATAAACCAAAGGAATTGATGAACCCAAGGGAATTGATTTAAACATTGAGACAATTGTTGTCATAATGCGACGTTCGACTAACTATGACCATGGTTGGCCATGGGTGATTTTCATATTGAGACAATATTTGTCAGAATGTGACATTTGATCATGGATGACATTGATCGATTATTCATATTATAAACCAAAAGAACTAATAAAACCAAGGGTTTAATATTATAAACCAAAGGAATTGGTGAACCCAAGGGAATTGATTTAAACATTGAGAAAATTGTTGTCACAATGTGACATTTGACCAACTATGACCATGGTTGGCCATGGGTGATTTTCATATTGAGATAATATTTGTCAGAATGTGACATGTGATCGTGGATGACATTGATCGATTATTCATATTATAAACCAAAGGAACTAATAAACCCAAGGGTTTAATATTATAAACCAAAGGAATTGGTGAACCCAATGGAAATCCATTACCCAACGAATTAAAAACCAAATGAATTGGTGAACCCAAGGGAATTGATTTAAACATTGAGACAATTGTTGTCATAATGCGACGTTGGACTAAATATGACCATGGTTGGCCATGGGTGATTTTCATATTGAGACAATATTTGTCAGAATGTGACATTTGATCATGGATGACATTGATCGATTATTCATATTATAAACCAAAGGAATTGGTGAACCCAAGAGAATTGATTTAAATTATTTGTTTTGTTTAGGGAATGAAACATTTTAGAATAATATATATATATATATATATATATATATTAAAAATGAGAAATATACGTTTTTTTTCTCTTCTTCCATCAAAATATGTTATTGATGGTTGAGGGTGAGAATGAAATATCTTAACCATGAGTCCTTCATAGTGAGTTGTAATTTCAAAAACAAAGTGAATAAGCGCAATAATAATGGATTATTCATGTTTTATAATGTTTTTAATTAATTTTGACCAAATATGTATAGTTGTTTAATTATAGCTCACATTAGTTTTTAGTTAGATATTATTTTATTTGACATGCCAACTAAGATTGAGAACAAAAGGAATTAGATATCTCTATCATATAGGGTTTTATAATGCATCTATTGGTCCAATAATGTTTTTAATTAAAATTAACCAAACATATGTAAATTTTTTTGTTCTCATTATGGTTGACATTATTTCTTAATTTAATGAACATTTTATTTTTACTTTAGGAAAGATGTGTCAAAGCTAGAGTAAGCATAAAAAGAATTATACATCTCATACACTTTTAGATAATAAAAATTGTATTACTTATACTACCGAATTTATATTTTTAAACCTTTTTAATATTTTATTTTCCTAAATTAATATTTAAAACATATGATATAAAAAATTTAATTTTTTTAAGTAAACTTCAAGTTTTATTTTTATTATTAATTTCATTTTCTTTTATTTTGATTATAAAAAAATTAATAATGATAATTAATAATAATTATTAGTGTTTATTAAAATTTATCTTGAAATAAAAAAAAAATAGAATTTGTTCAAATTTTATATGTTAAAAAAAAAACACTCCAAAATTACTATATAAAAAAATTAATAATAAAATTAATATTTCCTAAATAAAATATAATATAAAAATTTATTTACTAAATTTATATTTATATTTTATTTGAACGATTCTTAAATGTAAAACTATATTTTATGGTTTTCAAAACTATATTTTGAACATTGGATCTCTCATTTTTCACTAATTTCACATTATTTTAATCACCAACTTAGCTACCTCATGACTATATTTTGATGATATCAAAAAAATAATTTAAACAATTTTAGTTAATCAAATTATCTAGTTAAAAAACATTGATAGAGATGGAAACATTTTACCTTCATGTAAGATAATTATCCACCACTTTGCAATTCCATTTTTTATTGACTTAATACATGGTCATAAGGTAGATGATTTTTTTTTTTAATGAAGGTAGGATGAAGAGTAAATATTGGATATAACATATTTTTATAAGTTTTACTTAATATTTATCCCCATCCCACATATAGAAGGCTAGTGTTGTGACAAAAGATTGAGCAAAACATACTATTATAAATTTTATTGGATATTTCCCCTATATCATATATGAGGAGTTAGGAGAAACCAGAAAATTCACCCAATATTAAATCCTAAACCTCCTTTATAAATATTAGTAATCAAACACCTTCGTTTCCCTTAAAATAGTGTACCCGTCTCCAAAATTGGAGTGAGAAAGATTCTAGATAAAACATATTATCATAAATATTTATGTTGTCTTAATAAATCCTTTATTCCAAAAACAGAATTAGAACAAAATATTTAGTAAAATATATTATTATAAATTTTATTAATATTCCCTTCTTAATCTTCCTCTCACTTTTATATAAATATTTTTACACCACACCAAAAAAAACTACTTATAATATAAAAACAAAAACCTTTACTTCAAATTAATAAAACCAATTATTAAAACCAATATGGATAAATATATCGTTGGAAAAAGCAATCTCATTAATTTGTTGGAAGGTAGAAGGTTGTGAAAAAATAAAATATAGATGTTTAAGTTATTAAATGGTCCTTTCCGGATAGAGAATAACAAGAAGATAGACCAAAACTATTCGATTACAATCGGGATAAGGCACGTTATCTCTCAGGCCGTTGACGACAGGAGAGTTATTGTTCTCCGAACATTGTGACGATCGGACTCTTCTTCTGGGTGCTTCCTTTGGAATTTTTCTCATGATTTTACATTGAATTTTAATACAAATTTGGGGACCAATTTAAGTGTGTTACATATTTTTATTACTTTAAATTTATTTTTATTTTTAAAAATGAAATATAAAAACATTACTATATAATAAATAATGCTATCAAATTTCAAAAACAATCTGTTAAAATAAAAAGCTAAATTTCAATTAAAACAAACCCAATAGAATAAACTTATTATTATAAAAAAGTGGTTAACCCATTCATGAAAGTCATTGGATTTTATTTTCAATTTTAATGCAAATTTGAGAATCAATCTAACCGTTGCATATTTTTATCACTTTAAATTTAAAAATAAAATGTAAAAACATTACTGCATAATAAAAAATCATGTTATCAAAATTAAAAACAATCTCTTATTATAAAAAGCTAAATTTCAATTAAAACAAACCCTCATTCATGAAAGTTACTGGATTTGACTTATTAGAGTAGGTTAAATATAATAACTAGGCTAAATTCTCATGTTACCCCTTGAGAACAGCCGTCAGGATTCTTCATAAGTGCGGAGAATATTGTTGTTAAAAAAATGTTTGAAATATCTAAGACCTCTTACCATTCTTTTGAAACGAAAATCATTGCAGAAGGTTGATTTGTAAATTCAATCTAGAGATTGTATAAAAGGAAAATACACCCATTGTATTCTATAATAAATTGTAAAAACTTATTCCATTGGTTCTGACCCCATTGTTTCTACAATATTTTTCTACTTGTTTTTTTTCTGTCACTGTCTCTTTTTCCTCTCCATCGATTCCGGCTGGGCAATCGAGCAGACCGCCTCCAAAACCATCTGGCATACATCTGGCATAAACGGTTGCCAACTTGCCCGCTCTCACCCACGTTCCATAACGGTTGAGAATTTGAACGATCACTCATAATGGCCCCAGCCACATGGTATCCCATGTTTGCCACATGGTATCCCATGGTATAAGTATATTTCTAATACATACATTTAAAAAAAACATGGAAGTTCCTTGAACTGGTTGTTGCTATCCTTACGTGCGTTGGCATATTGGGGTTGAATTTAGTTGTATATTGTGTGCTTTGCATGGTTGTAGGGTTTGTGTTTCTGCAATACAATTACAAACTCTCATCATATGAAATATATAAATTTAAAAAAATAACTCATTGTTATCCGTGGTTGCTATACTTGCATGCATTGGCATATTGGGGTTGAATTTAGTTGTATATCGTGTGCTTGCATGGTTGTAGGTTCTGTGTTATTGAAGTACAATTAAAAACTCACATAATATGTAATATATGCAATTAAAAAAATAACTCATCGTAATCCTTTGAATCAAAATGCTCCAACTTTCTTCCTATCACTCAAAAAATGCCAGAGGTCATGACTTAAAAAATCAGAGTCTGATTGCAAACCCGAAAGGCCTTTTAAGGAAAATAATTATCAAGTCTTCACACACATGGAACTTTAGAAACTATGAAAAAATGGTAGATCTTTGGGCACCAAGAGCGCTGTAACATTTAAAGATCACAGGTTTTCTCCACAATAGAATAATCTTCTAAGTCAAATTATGGCATAGCAATGTATGAAACAAAATTGGATGACGTAGATAGTTTATGATCTCGATGGCCAATAAAAGAAAAACCAAACTTAAGCCCAGTTAGCAGGCATCTGTCTCATTTAATGTTACAAAATTTCTGTCAACTCAATTCAGGAGAGCAGAAGAGAAGGCAGATAGCATTATCTCTTTAAAGGTTACCGAATCCCTCACCATCACCTATTCAGTGAAGCAAATTAAAATGCAGAGAATTGTTTTGGTGCTAAACTCGAGGTTGGAATAATTTTTAAGTGCTCAAGTATTAACTTTCAAGAGAGTAAAGGCTTGTGGAAAATGTATGAAAAATATAAGAAAAAATACAAGAAGAAAATCGAGGTGAAGAAAATAGAGAAAGCAACCTCACCCCCACCTCTTGGATAGCGAAGGAGGTGCATAAGGGCATGCAACACTCTCGTTTTCTCATCTGAAGCTTCTCATACTCAGTCTACCTCGTCGTGCATGGAATAATAGAAAAAATTGAAGGCCTCCAGTATAATTTATAAAAAAATTGAAGAACAAAAAAAATTTAACAAACTTTAAATTTTCCTGTGACTTGTTTAATTTCTAATTTCTTGAAGTAGGCTATGGATGTTGCATTGTTTGGGGAGGTTCTTCCGCCTCAGTAGACAACTCCATTCTGCCTCAGTACACAATTCCTTCCGAAATAAAGGAATTAACACATCGTCATAATATCCATATGACGAATTTAACACACTAAGAAGAGGATTAACACATCGCTGCTTTGAAATAACGGAATTAACGCATCGTAGTAATATCCATATGACGAAATTAACACACTAGGAAGAGGATTAACACATCGCTGCTTAAAAATTTAGGGAAAATCAGAAATCAACTTGAAATTATGAAATAACACAATTAACGAAATTAACACAGGAGGAAGAGGATTAAAACAACACAGGTTAAAAATTTAGCAGAAAGAAGAAATCAACTTGCAATTCTCAAATATTTTCAAGTGAACAACAGCAACATAAAGAGAATCGAATTCGTAAAAGTGTTGAAAATAAAATGAATGAAATAATGAATTCGTAAAAGCGTTGAAAATAAAATGAATGAAATATCGAATTCATTAAAGTGCGGAAAATAAAATGAATGAAATGACCTGATTCATTCCGCTGATCAAACACCTCATTTCAGTGTTAACGTTGCAAATGACCCAGTCCTTCGCTCCAAAGAATCGAACTCCACTTCGTAGCTCGAACCACCGAAGGTAGAAGTCTGGCTGTAGCTCGAACCACCCAAGGCAGCCGAACGTGGAAGCCTCGCCGCAGCTCGCTCAGATGGAGATGGATATGGAAAAACTGCTTTCTCATTCAACTGGAACTCGTGGGCACACAAATGAATTACCTCGTTCATTTTCATTTTGCTAATCATACTTGGGGGCTCGATTCAAGCTGGATTAAGGCTCGATAGCGGGGAGGGAGAGCGTGAGATATGGGATAACCGAACCACCAAAGGAAAAAGGCTCAGCTCAACTCAGTGCCAACGTATAGTGTTGCTTGCGGTCAATCGAGCAGAGAGAATACGATCTCCATCGATTCCGGCTGGGCAGTCGAGCAGACCGCCTCCAAAACCATCTGGCATACATCTGGCATAAACGCATACATCTGGCATAAACGGTTGCCAACTTGCCCGCTCTCACCCACGTTCCATAACGGTTGAGAATTTGAACGATCACTCATAATGGCCCCAGCCACATGGTATCCCATGATATCACTATATTTTTACATTTCACCCTAATTTGATAGGTGACGGTCAGTAAATGGCACAGTAAATTTTTAATCAAGATTTAACATAGTTACCGATGAAATAGGTAACCTGACCTCAAAACGGGAACTCTAGCCCAAAAACTCTCAAAAAACATGAAAAAACACCCCCAAAAAAAAAAGTGTGTCTTCCAGAACGCACTTGTTTTTTTTTTTAAGGTCAAATTTCAACATTTTCTAAAATTATGCTAAAAAAAAAATTGTTTGTTGAAAAAAGGATTGAAAAAACACCCCCAAAAAAAAAGTGTGTCTTCCAGAACGCACTTCGTTTTTTTTTAAGGTCAAATTTCAACATTTTATAAAATTATGGTAAAAACAAAATTGTTTCTTCAAAAAAGGATTGAAAAAACACCCTCAAAACAAAACCAGTTGATGCTGGAATAACAAAAAAAAAAATTGTGTCATACTTTTGGCATTTTTAAAAAAAGAAGTAACATTTTTTAATTTTTAAAATTCAAACATTAAAAAAAAACCTAAAATTTAAGAAAAAAAATAATTTAAAAAAATAAAAACATTTAAAAGCTTAAAATTTAAAAATATATGAAGATAAAAAAAATAAAAATAAAAACAAAGTAAAAATTTTAATTCAATCATTAAAAAAAACCTAAAATTTAAGGAAAAAAAAAATAAAAAATAAACCAAAAAAAAATTAAGATTAAAATTTAAAAAAATATAGAAATTAAAAAATAAAAATAAAAACAAAATAAAAATATTAAATTAAAAAAAAAAACAAGTAAAAAAAGGAAGGAAATTAAAAAAATAAAATATAGAAATTAAATTTAAAAAAGAAAAAGAAAATGCTTATTAAAGTTAAAAAAAGAAGAAAACAAATTTAAAACAAATAATTAAATTTAAGGAAATATATTAAATTTTAATAAATTTAAAAATTCAAAATTAAAAAAAAAAACACTATTCAAATTAAAAGGAAAAAAAAAATTAATTAAAAATAAAAAATAAAAATAAAATACAATAAAAATATCGAATTTAAAACAATATATATTAAAAAAACAAATAAACTATAAAAAATAAATTAAATTTAAATTATAAAAAATAAAATATATATATGAACTTAAATTAAAATAAGTATATACATCAAATTTTATTAAATTAAAAAAAAGAGAGGTTAATATTAAAATAACAAATTAAATTTAAAAACAAAAATATTAAATTTTAATAAATAAATGAATAAACAAATAAATTTTGAAAGAAAAAATAAATTTTAAATATAAAAGAAAAAAAAAATATATTGTTAAACGAAAACTTTAAAAACTTTAAAAATCAATTAAAAGTGGAAAATTGAAAAAAAAAAAAGAAAAAAAATTAAATAAAAAAAAATTAAAAAAAAAAAATTTAAATTAATTAAGTTTCATTTTTAAAAAAATCTAATTTTAAATACACAATTTTAATTGAAATAAAAAAATATAAAAAAATTACATAATTAACAAAAAAAAAAAAAAAAAAGAGTAAAACATTTAAAAAAACATATTAAATCGAAATAAATTAAAAAAATATATAAAAAATTTATTGAATTTTATAAAATTATATTAAAAAACTAAAAGTAAAAGTTAATAACAATGAAAAATTATGAAATTAAAAAAAAAAAAATCAATTAAATAAAAAAAATGGGCGAAATTTAATAAAAATTATTAAAAATAATAATAATAATAAAAAATTTAAAACAAAAAAATAATAAAATTTTAAAAAAAATCAATTAAAAAAAAAAATTTAAAAAAAAAAACAATTTAAAAAAAAAATTTAAAAAAAAATCAATTAAAAAAAAAAATTAAAAAAAAAAACATTTAAATTTTTTTTTTTAAAAAAAAAAATCAATAAAAAAATGTTTTATATGGGGGCGGCCCGCCCGCCGGGGCCCGGGAGGCCGGCTGGGCCGCCCCCGGGGCGCCGCCCGGCCGGCCACCGCCGCCCCCATAAAAAACATTTTTTTTATTGATTTTTTTAAAATTTTTTTTTTTTAAATGTTTTTTTTAATTTTTTTTTTTTAATTGATTTTTTTTTAAATTTTTTTTTAAATTTTTTTTTTTAATTGATTTTTTTTTTTAATTTTTTTTTTAATTGTTTTTTTTTTTAATTTTTTTTTTAATTGTTTTTTTTTTAATTTTTTTTTTTAATTGTTTTTTTTTTAATTTTACTGATTTGAAGTAAAATTCGTCTTTTTTATTTTATTTTATTTTAAATATATACTTACATCTATTTTTTATTTGATTTTATTTTTATTTTTTTATTTTTTTTTAATTTTTAATATTTTTATTTTAATTTGATTTAAAAAAAAAAAATTGAATTTCAAAAAATTTAAAATTATTTTTTTAATTCAATTTTTTTATTTTAAATTCAATTTGGTTAATTTTTTTTATGTTTAATATTATAGAATAATTTTTTTTTTAAATTTAAAATTTAAAATTTATTTATTAAAATTTTTAAATTTTAATTTAATTTAATTGTTTTTCTTATTTTTTTCGTTTATTTAGTTTTTCATTTTTAAAATCTATAAATGGTTTCACTAAAAAAAAAAAAAAAACACTAAATTTATGTATATTTGTTTTTTAATTATTTGCACGTGGTTTTTTTCATTTTTTTTGTTTTTTAATGATAGGTTTTTTTCATTTTTTTTTTTAATTTTCTTTTTCTTTTTCTTTTTCAATTTTAATTGTTTTTTTTTAATTTGGCTTTTTTTGTAAATTTTAAAAGTTGTATTTTTTTCCTTATTATTATTATTATTTTTTAATTTATATTTTTAAATTTAATTTTTTTTTTTTTTAATTTTTTTTTCCTAAATTTTAATTTTGTAATTTTAATTATTTTAAATTTTTTTTAAATATATATATATTTTTAAATATATTGTTTTTTTTAATAAGTTCGAAAAAAAATGTTTTTGATTTTTTTTTTTTTTGGTGAATTTTTGTTTTTTTTCTTTAAATTATGTGTTTTTTTTCTTCAAATTTTGTCATTTCCTTTGATATAATTTTCAAATATTTTTTTTTTATTTATTTATTTTTGTTTAAATTTTTTCTTTTTATGAGCTATTTTTGTTTTTTTTTACATTTTTATTGGTTTTTTTTACTGTTTTTATTTTTATTTTTTAATCTAAGTTTGTGTTTTATTACATACATGAAAATCACCACTCTAAAAAAAAAAGGTTGATGCAGCATCAATACGTTTCAAAATTAGCATGAAAATCACTGCTCTAGAAAAAAAAGGTTGATGCAGCATCAATACGTTTTAAAATTAGCATGAAAATCACTGCTCTAAAAAAAAAAGGTTGATGCAGCATCAATACGTTTCAAAATTAGCATAAAAATCACCTCTAAAAAAAAAAAAAAAAAAATAATTTTGATGCTGCATCAATACATTTCAAAATTAGCATGAAAATCACTAACATTTTAAAACAAATATTCATACTTCATAAATAAAAATTTTAGAGTGTCAAAAATGTGCACCAAAAAAAAAAATGGTGATTCTGCATCACCACTTTTCAAAATCGGGTGCTTTTTATGCTACTAAAAAAAAGTAGGTAACATTGCGGTTACCTATTTCATCGGTAACATTGTTATTTGTAAAAAATTAATTTAAGTACGGTTTAAACACGTGATTTAGATATGCAAGGAAGTTAGTGGAGTAGATTTCATCCATGGATTGAGTGGCGACGACCAGAATATACCGGCATCTTCCAATCCTGACCATCAGATCAAAAAAATTAATTAGTCTAATCACAAAACATGCTCCTTCCGATAGGGGGTTACGCCTATCGACGTAATTAATTTTTCATATAGGTGGATAATCGATCACCTTCATGCTGTCATAATTAATTTTTCATATAGGTGGATAATCGATCACCTTCATGCTGTCATAATTAATTTTTCTTTCGATGGGCCATGTGAGTTTGCCCTCTACGTCTTCATGCAGTCGAGGTGGAGTCAATAACTTTTTAGAGGGCACCACTGAGAACTCAGTCGATGCATCATAATCATTCGTTCTTTCTTTTTCCCAAGGCCATGGAATAATGGTGGCTAGCCGAACTCCCATGCATAGGAGCTTCTGCAATTAAATTTATCAAAGATATAATTAGTTTGTTATGAACTCCCATGCATAGGAGCTTCTGCAATTAAATTTATCATAGATATAATTAGTTTGTTATGAAATTTCATTTCACAATGTGTAAAAATAAATAAATTCAGGAACATAGGCTCTATCAAAAGAGAGCATATATATTACATTTAATATAAATGTTATATTTAGTATTTATTATGATATTTAATTTTCTATAAATATCATATATATATATATATATATATAATATGTCTATTTTTCATAGTAATAGAAAAAGATATATATGTCTGTGTTTTTTATTTTTTTTTAAATGTAAGATAATTGAGCTAATGAATTACTCCACTATCGAATTGTTCTTTTTTTTTTCAAAGTGAGAAAAAATGTTGTTTGTTATTAAAATAGTACAAGAATATTTTACATAGAGACATCATCGCTAGGTCCATTGCAGGCAAGACAAACCAAGAAAAAAATAGTTGTTCCCAACCATTAGAGAGTATCTACTTCCTCTATAGTATAGCATACCCCAAAGGAATATAGTCAAATGACATGAATTACAAAAAATGAGGAAAAAAAAATCATTCATATGAGAGCACTGTGATCAGTCATAAAGCTGTTCATGAAGGTCACGTATCAGAACCAAAATAAAACTGGCTCGCTTGTAATGAACCCGGATCGCCTGTAGAGGGTGAAAATAGCCCACATGCGATAACAACGATGAGCAATCATGCTTAAAAAAAGAGAGTATAAGTGCTCTCTGTTTAGTAACAGGCTTGCTTGCAGTTGTAGGATTAACAACGTGCTTGATAATGACATTCAGGCTTGCCTGCAAATCCAAAAAAAAGAAATTATGGCAGTGGAATATGAAAAGAGGCTTCTAGGACTGATGCACTGTAGTGTGAAATGTGGATGTACCTGAAGGGAACCTCCAATCCTTTCCTAGATAAAAGATCAACCCTCTTGTTTTTTTCTCTAAAGATATGCTACAATGAAAAAGATTGAAATTTGGATAGGATATGAAATAACCACTCAATCCATCCGCTAAGGTGTTAACCCTGCATCCTGCATTTTTCGTTGATACCATCAATAATGAGCTGAGAATCACCGTATATGTGAATAGAGGATAATTGTAAATGAAAAGCCACCATAATCCCGTTCCACAAGGCCATGAGCTCTGCCTTATTGTTGGTACTGGAGCCACCATTCTAGTGAATGAGATAACGACCCCCCTCTGCAAAATGAATCCATGCCCCACAACCACATAAACCGTTCTTCTGTGCCCCATCAAAGTATACCGCCGGAAGAGAAATATGGATAGGGCGATCACGGAAAGATAAGTCAACCATAAACAGTGTTGGCATAGAGCGAACCCCCATCCATCTCATGATGTTGGTATGTATCCTCGGGATATTGATAGGTATATCAAGAAAAATAGATTGATTCCGAGTGCACCAGAGCTCCCAAAAAGCAAAAAAAGGCAAAGGTTTATGTGTACCATCAGTAGCAGCCCATACCGTGATGGTATCAACACAATCAATAGGCCTCCAGTTAGCGTCCTTAAGGAGGATAGAGAAAAATCCCCATATACGAAGAGATATTGAATTGTTCATTAATTACATATTTTTTTAATATTGTAAATTAAAATGAGTTTCACTTATTTTTCCTATACAACAAACATCCTTGTTCTCGATAATTCAAATGTGCTATTGATTAGTTGTTAGGAGAGGCTCGCCTTGAGGTTCTAAACCTAGTAGCGTGAAACATAGAATTAAGGAATTAAAAGTTCATTTCCAGGTTATTAGATTTCATCGCATATACAGAGAGTTCAACAATACAAAAAAAGTCCCTCAAAAAGTGCATTAGATTTGGACCCAGGCATAATTATATATGAAGACCTTATTGGCAACTAGCTCCAAGGTACTCACTCCATTCCTATTGCCATCATGAACTAAATCTTAGTGTCCAACATCTTGGTGACAGACGGTAAATCACAACAACTTAGAATTAAAGAATTCAGGCCAAACATGGGAATTTCTTGCTCTAGAGCAAACAATTTAGTGATTTATGTGTATTTGAGTCACATTGTTCGTAGTTGGACTTATATTTTAGTTGAATTAGTCCTTGTAGCTTTAATTTTTTCTATTCTTTTTGGGTTTTGAAGATGAACGTAAACAAATTTCTTCCAGACAACCTTGGAATGTACGGACTTGAGTTGTTTCATGGGTACCATGTTCAGTCAAACTCTGGAAATTTGTAAAACAACAAACATGTACTTCTTCTGATTCAAAGGAATAAAAAAAAGTAATATTTACAGTGAAAAAAAAATTAATGAATAAAAATGAACAAAATATCAGTAACATTTGTGGGATGATTTTATATAATTTTTAAGTTTTAGAGGTAGAGGTGGGGAAAATTCAAATTAAGGATTCTAATCTCACAAAAACACTAACCACGAAATACATTAATAAAATTAACATTCATTAGTGGCCCATATTATTTATGTAATAGGTTTTCCCTATTGTATTGTTTTATTATCCATTTATGGTAATGAAAGTGTTGAGAAAGATAATAAAATTCAGTGTGATTTAATTTTTTTATTCATAATAAATGAATTTCTCTAGATAAGGTGATGTGGATGGAAGAAAGCGGGGGGACGAAAGTGGCGGGATGCAACCGCCCCACCTAGAAAATTTCCAGGGGCTGTGGCATCCCACCCCTGGGGAATTTTAATAGGTCACAATTTTGATATTAGTCTACAAAGAATGATACATATGGAATGTCGTTGGGAGGAGGCAAGCGAGCTCACTAAGAAATCTAAATGTGTGATGGGAGTTATGTTGTGTGTTTTTAAAATGGGAATGTTTACAGGGCATGCTATTGAGTTTGTCTCTTGGAGAATTGATTGTTAGACTCCATTGAAAAGACATTGGCTGAAGGAAGAGAATTCTTTCCCATGGTATCTAAAGCATAACGCAATAGGTAGTCATGGTAGCTGGGTGATTGGGGTAAATCAACTACGAGAGTATATGGTTGAGAGAAGGGGGCCCATGAAATAAAGACATTCGACATGGGAGGTCCAAGACAAATAACCAAATTAGGCATAGTAGAAGACAATTTGATTCTTTAGGGGTTGAAGCAGTTTCCCGTGAGTATAGGAAGGCCCGCTGGATTTCCACTACAAAACTGGGCAACTTTCAGGGTTCTAAAGACTATTGCAACACATGATTACGTCTAACATCAATTATATTGGTGCATGGTAGATCATAACCCTTTTCATTGGTTTCTACTTTGGAATTGGTATTGTTTAGTGGTGCCTCTGAAGTGGTGGTATCCTCTGTTTTTAAGTTCGATTAATTTTGGTAGTGGTTGTTTCCATTTTAAATCCTAGAATATCTGTCACATTATGAATGATTTTTATGAGGTGGAAATTTGTGGGTGGATTATATTCTTCTTTTATTTCGTTCGGCTCTATGTTTTCTGTTAGGAAAGAATGAGCCTAATTAATCACATGGAATGGATACCCCCATGTCGACCTATCCTAGAGCCCACCACCGCCCCACCCCCCCGTGTTTCATGCTTAAGTGGGGAAGTGGTGTTGAGCACCACCTAGGCATTCCCCCGAATGTTTGACATCCTCTAGAAGGCCCACCATACCCCATCCTAGTGGTAGGCTCGAACTTAAATCCTATGGCATGATGATATGTTGATTATGTTTGTTGTCTTTTTCTATGATTTTTATTATGTATATGGCCAATCAAGTCTATGTTTTAATTATAACTTCGTTAATTTTGTATCAATGGGCTCCCAAATATCTATGTTCTGACTCACGTGAATATTTTTTTTGGTTATGATTAGGTTTCTAATATAAGAGCTTGACTAAGAAAAGGCAATCCACATTGTATATCTCAGGTTTTTCTAGTTAATAAAATTTCACCTTAAAAAATATCATAATAAATGAATTTATTACAAGAAACTAACATATAGAATCTAAATGCTTTTAGCTTAGATTACAGTCCATGTTTTAGTTGTATATTTAATTTTTTTTTTTTTTATAAATGTGGATCTTGAAACTTAGATTTGTAGTGAAACAATGAGAGATAGTAGTTTAACAAGATGAATCATTGGCTTTTTTTAGGTAGATTTTCTGGTTGATCTTACCTAAAATACGCTTATAAATTGTGAAAATCATAATATTTAGTTGTTGAGTTTGCATAATTTGAGTGTCCCAAATATTTTCTAGGATGTTAAATCCATTTTTACATTAAAAATTGCAATTTAAATGACAAAATACTGTAATCTCACCAAAATATATGTTGTCGGATTCTAGCAAAAAGAACCAAAAATTCGCCTCGTTAAACTATGCTCAATAAAAACTCATAATGCTTTGCAATAATTTTAAATAAAAGAGACATAAGAAAAAAAAAACACAAACATAATAATTAAATATAAAATATTTTTTTTACAACATCTATGATTATAATATTTAAAATAAAAATAAAAATAATTTAATTAAAAAAAAAAAAATTCCTAAATAATACAATTCCCATATAAAATTTAAGGAAAATAGTAAAAATTTATTATAATATTATTGTAGTATAATTAATTTATACTACAATTTAGTGTACTGATGTGAAGATGTTCAAGCACTTGTGACATATTTGATGAAGCCCTATATGTGATTACCTCTATTAGGCCTGGTTGTTGATGAAGTTGATGAATATATTGAAGGCAACAATGTTAAATGGTCAATGGACACTCATGACTCTTGAAGGATATTCCAAGAGGGATTTTATCTCCTCTCAATGAAGATAAGTGCTTTTCAATTTATAGTGCTCCTTTATGTCTTTACTTTGTTTAGACTTATTGATCTGATTATTAATTATATTTCCTCCATGTATATGTGAGTATTAGAATACTTATAAACTCTTGATGAGATGTGATAAGTGGATCGTTCTTGGGGATCATCTGAGATGTAGGAAAATATGGCTAGTGTAGGAAGAGAAGAGACAAAGTTAGAAAAGGGAAAAGAGGAACCTGAAAATTTGACAAAATGCTACAACTGTCTATGCCAAATAAGAAGGTGCATAGGTATTTGAATACTACAAGTTATATATATGATGTATTGTTTCAATGTTATGTTTCAGCCACAATATTGGATGGCAAGGTAAGCCCTAAAGTATGATGAGAATATCTCCTTCACAAATGGCTCATGCATATGAAAGTGATTGTGATTCATGGTACTTACGATGAGATTATACACTTGGTATTGGAAAATTATCTTACATTATATTAAGTCATGATAAAGTCACTTATAAACATTGATTTTTGATATGTTGATATACTTGATATTTGGAAAAGCATCTCACATCTTAGACATGATGGATTCCATAAGAATGCTAGCTCATTGATTCTTATATATGGTAGATTGATATTATTGATAGTGTTTGTAACAAGCATGGTAACCATGATGATAGAAGTATAACAATAATATTATTGCTCATAATTTTTTAGTTGACCCTGGTTAGTTTTTGATAAGCTCAGTAATTATGACATGTATGCCCTCATTTGATGATTGAGTAACATGAAAAGAAGTGATGTAGTGATTGCAATGTTAATACACATGTCAACTTTCTTAATAATATAACTCTAGTCCTTGATGAAATTTTGATGCCATGATGAATTAGTTGAAGCTAACATTTTATGACCATGGTGGATATATGTTTTAGAACTTGATATAGTTTAAGTTTATGATCTAAATTTTTTTTTGATGCATGATAGTATTATGATAGACAGGTTGATGACTCGAATGATGATGACTAAAGCGGCTTCCCATTCAGAGGGAGAATCTCTCCATAAGACCCCTACACCTATTATCATTTAGATAGAATATTCTTTATTGTTGAAGTTTTCTGACATAAATAGACAAATATCTGATGTTGATGGTCTACAACAAGTTCTGATCTGAGAAGAGAGGGTTTCTCTTATTTAATCCCCAACAACACAAAATCAAGCCTAAGGATGTGATTATAGGCCTCCAACCACATGGAATAAATTCTATGGTTGCAATTATGCTTGTAGGTCATAAATCTAAAGCTTTATGCATAAAAATAGGAATCCACTAGTAGTAGGAAAATCCTATAGATATGGAGAAAACACCAATAAGTTATATGACTAGGGAAGTTTAATGGTTTACTTACTATAGAGAAAGTGACTGTGTTGACTAAACTTGTGTTTGCAGGGGACCAAAATATGCATATTAGTAATTTATTTTTATTTAATCATTGAAGCTAGTGTATGAAAATATTTGATAATATTTGCAAGGATTTGACAAGATATCGATGATTAGTATAGGTGAGCAATGATTGGAGTTTTGACATGATGCTTGATAGTTTATAAATATGCTTTATAACATCGACATGATGCTTCATATGTTTATGGATTGATTGAATTCACAAAGATGACAAATTAGGGTTTTGACTTGATGACTAATGAATTGACTTGATATCTAACGATTTGCCTTGATGACAATATTATGTGAACATAGTAACTTTCAGTGACTAATATTGGTATTCAATAATGATTTTGTATTTGTATCAATGTCTTTGGCACAATGGTTTAAGCATAAACAATTTTGATTCAATATGAAGTAATCTCGCAATGAATGGATACAACTTTTATGACTCATTCTTGGTATATGCATGAAAATTATATGACTTGTCTGTGATATATTCATTCATATTTAGTGGCAGAAATTATTCATGCTATGATCATAAGGATGGATTTATAAAGATTGATTGATAATTCTTGGTAAATAAAAGGTTTTTGTAACTTGGTATTTGGATGTGCGCTCCACTTGACATTTGGTCTCAAAAGTTTGTCACAAGGATATTGGTAGAAAATTTTATGATTATGATATTAATTTTGATAGGCTTGATAAACTACCTTAGTTAATTTGATTGCACAATATTGATTTGTGGAAATATGAGCATATTGGTTTGGTCAAGTGTTATGTTTGCAGAAAACATTGTCTGAAGCAAGTTTCTCGAGCCTAGTATGTTTGTATTGATAGTTATATGGTAAATCTAGGAAGATGTTCCAATCCAAACCTCTACTTCAAAAGTGGTCCAAGGTGTGAATTTGATTTTGGTTTTATATGATGATGGTCTATTCTTGACAGTTAATAAGCCCCTCATGATAAAAGTAAGAGGGAGATGGCCTCTAAATATTGAAATGAATAATATTGGCATGATGAATTTATTTCTAAAGTTTGGAAAAGAAAATATATATCATGGAGCTATTGAAGAGTTTTTGGAAAGTGGAAATGCAAATCCTTGGTCACTATGACTAAATTTCAAGAAGTTATGAAGAAATATTATTGAATTTGACTTGGAAATCGATAGTTGATTGAAGCATTGATGTTTTGTGTGAACACTTGTCCATACATATATTTATGTTTTGCATAGAACCTGAGTGAATTCATGATTGAGTTGCTTCGTACACATTGAGGTTGTCATTGAGCACCCTTTGAGATATTCGAATGGAACGACCATTTTTTGGTATGAGATATTATTCCTATAATATGTGACTGCATGGGTGTATCGATTTTGTTTAGGATCTTTATTGATAAGATGAGCACATCTGGGTGTTGCCTTAGTATGAGATATGCCATGATATTTTTATGAAAATTAAGTAGCATTAAGCATGGTCGAGGTTGAGTACCATGATGTTGGCATGGATAGCTATGATTCAGGTTGAAGAATCTCTTTGGAGAGTTATTTGAGAAGGTTTTGGATATGAAAGGGATACCTTGTGATAATAATGAGTGGGATCTGATTGGCAAAGAATCTCGTATATAGCTAGGATTGAGATCTCTTCGTATATTGAGACAGTATTGTCGTACACGACAAGATTAGGCTTGTGGTTACCACCTCCATGAGAGGTAGGATGAATAAATTATAATTTTGTGATGTGTATACATATATATATATATATATATTCTAACATAGTATTCTATTTGATGTCCTACATAAACAAGAGAATGTTGTTATTGTGACATGATGATTAAGACGATAGCAGATATGAGCATGATGATATGTTTCTGATTTATAAAGACTAGGACTGCTCGAGAACACTGAGCATTCTCTTCCCCCATTTTTGAGCTCCCAAGGTGAGGAATTGAGATGAAGGGCTCTTGGGGTTGAGGGATATTTGGATAATAGTGCCGTAAATGTTGCTCTCCTATCTGTTACCCATAGGGTTGGAGATGTCTCTCCCTTATCTTGGTATTTGTAGATTATACCCTAGTTTAAATAACACCCATAGGTTGGGCTTGTTGGGATTGTCTCTCCCCGTTTGGCCAACAGGTTGAGGAGGCTTGGGTGTGTGTGATCCTTACCTTTGGTAAGTCGGGTATCTCACCCAATCTTAGTTTATTATGCAAGTGTTATACTGCATGAATATTGAGTGTCATTATTGGGAATACCAATGGGAAATACGATGGGTCGAGATGTGCTCCCCCATATCACCTATTACTAGATATAGGTTGAAGATGTTTTTCTCCCCCATGAGATTATGGGTTGAGATGTGCTCCCTGATGTGATTTTTGGGTTGAGATATGCTCCCCTATGCAGTTCTAGTTGAGACTAAGCTCCCAAATGTCGTTCCAAGTTGAGATGTGCTCCCTGGTGATAAGCTCTCTGGTGTTTCCCAGGTGGTAGCATTGGCTCCCCACCGACAATGATTCTGGGTGGTAGTATTGGCTCCCCACCAACAATGATTCTGTGTGGTAGCAGTGGCTGCCCGATAGATAGAGGGTGGTAAATTGAGCTCCCCTCTAATGTAAAATTATTCTTCCTTTTAGATTCAATAATATTTAACATATTAGTAGAGACAATCAATAGATAAGCACGAATAAGAATAGATGATCCGAGATGAGCAGTAACGACAATTGATGACGAGATACTTGAGATTGGATATGATTTAATGAAAATATTCTTACGATGATTACATGATGCAATTGAAATTTATCCTTAGATGAGAGGGAGTGTTAATTTGGCAACTTAGTGAAAAATTCCAACCATGGGACGAGATTTCTCTTTTCGAGAGGACTAGTTTTGACTATTGAAGAACTCAATTTGGACAAGGGAAAGTGTATTTTTGAATTAAAAGCCCATGTGTTCATATTTGATTAGGTCAACCCTAAATCAAAATGGACACCCTTGGAAGGCTATAAATACAAGTGACTTCAACCTCATTTAGAAAATAATATTGGATCATTATTATATTATCTTTCTTATTTTTGGCTTGCATAGGTCTAAGGCAAGTCCGCTGAGGAATAGGTTCGCACAAAGGTGAAATTGAAGGGTTTGTAGCTCTCATATTTATTTTATGGTTTTTGGTCTCATTCGTAGGCATGTCACATATAAATATCGACTATAACTGCACACTGGCCGACTCATACGTGTGGTTGAAGCCTTTCAGCCACGCGCACAACACATCCTCCCTATGGCTGGAAATTAGGGTTTGGTTTTATCATTTGATCACAGATTTCGTTCATTGATTGTAGGGTTCGACAGTGAACCAAAAAAAATGACAGTTGATTATAGGCTTATGAATCGGGGTTTTGAGTATTAGCACTGATTGAAATCTGGACTAGGGGCAAAAATTTTCAAAAAATTCAAAGTGCTCAGAATCGCACCAAACCAGAGTGATCGGATCAGGCCAGTCACCACGAATCTGGTGCAATTTGTTTCACTCAAAACGGGAGTCCGTATGAGGAAGTTATAGCCTGTTTATCGCCATGTCAAATAGGCGAATTTAAAAAAGGAGAGGGTCAAACAGGGTCAAAGGCAAAAAATTTGGTTTTTCCTCCATTTCACCCAATGAAACTGTGACAAGTGTCACTGCAGGATTAACCAGATAGTTTGAAAGGTGAAGTGTTTTTATGTGTTGTCTCCTAAGGTCAAATTTGAATTTTTTTTTTAAGGTTGGGCACAGTCCAACCAGAGGTTGACACGTGGTGCAGCCAAGGGCCGCCACATGCCCCCTCTGGTGGACCAAGGTCAAAGGTTGGATATGCAAATTTCAATGGTGGGCATACATGTTTTATGCTATAATACATATATTATATGGTGGGAATTTATACTATGGTCGAAATTTCCACATATTACAAAGTTCGAAATTATATGCCAAAATTAGATTTTTCAAAGGTTGGGTCAAATTCATATTATATCAAAGGCTTATATTTATGTATTTAGGAGAAAACATTAACACATAGGCTAGGTGGAGGTCGGAGCTCAACCCCATGACCTCCCCCACACCAAGCACCGACCTTACCAACATACAACCAATGCAGTTCTTAACTATAGTGGGCTGCAAATTTTATTTATAGTCATAGGGTATAACTGGCAGGGAAATGGAGGGGGCCAGCCCCGCAGGATAGCTCCCTCCCCACATGACCTTCTACTATGACCAGGCGAAGTGCTAAGGTTCAATGGCACAAGATTAAAATTTTTAACCAAGTTTTAATCAACCTTAAACTTCAATTAGCGCTAATCCAAAATTCAAATGGATTTTTTGTAATTGCGCTTAATGCGCTGATCTCCCACTTACCGCACTTAACACCAAGCTTATCACTTAATTAATTAGGCGGATATTTTGGAAGTTTCCCTAATTTCGGCGCCACTTCCATATTTCGTAGACTTAACTGGAGTTACTCCAGTTTTGGTGGAGCTTTGCTATGAAATATTGAGGAAGCCATAACTTTGGCATATTTCGACCAGTTTTGGCTCAAGAAGAGTCATTCCTAGATGATTTTGATGCTCCGAGCATGATGGTGTAGATTGCAGAGGCATTTTAGCACTTATAAAAGTGTTTTTTACACTTTGAAGATTAAATAAGCCTAGGGCCACTAGGAGAGGAGGTCATGCCTAGATCAGGTGAAGACCATTTTCAGAGATTAAAGAGTCTATTTTGAGGTTTTTGGGTCTTCTGAAGCCAATGGAGTAGGTTGAAAATCCATTGGAGCATTTTGGGTGCATGTAATCATAGAGTTGACCATTGATCCAAAGAGGTCCTAGCCAGTTGAAGTAGGTCCACGGAGATGTAGCCCAAGAGGGATGAACTCCGTTATCAACTATTGTGTAATGTGTTTGTTGTGTGTTATTTCTCTACATTTTTTTTGTTGTATATGAGTTTTTAAAAGATAATTAACTCATAAATTTCTCATCAAAGACACTTACAACTTGACATATAAACCCCTTCACAATTTTCTAACTTGAGACGATCCTAAACACATTATTTTAATACTGATGAGGGAGCTAGCAAAAAAAAAATAGTTTTCCCATATTCAAATCAAGTTGGTATCAAAGCTAAGTTTAGCTCATTTTAGCCAAGGTTAGCTAGAAGAATTAGCTATTAGTTTTGAATTTGTGCAAGGATAATTTAACTGTGTGCAAGTTTATGTGTGAAGGATAAGTTCACGATTGAGAGCTCGGTTATAAAATTATAGCAAAGAAGCTTTGTATGAATTGCAGGTGTGATGGAAGCTTCATTAAACATTTTTTCTAGTCAATATTCCTTAGAAAAACTCATTGATAAAGAGATGTTGTAGAATCTCTACATCATGAATGATATGGTGCAAGAGATGTATGAAGATAAGAGGGAGAGCATTATACTTCAAGATCAATTGATTTCCATGAAGGAGGAGAAGCAAGAACTTCTTGAAAATATGCATGAGATGGAGACTCAGCTCCATATTGCAAATGAAAACCTAGCAAGCTTGCATGAGATGGAGACTCAACTCCATGATGCCAAGGAAACCTTAGGCAAGTATGTGCATGAAAAAGAGGTAAGAAATTCAAGTTTATATTCAATTTCTTCTCAAGATGAATGTGTAGGTTCTTTTGAAAGACACACTAGAGGAATAGGGTCCAAATTATTGATGAATATGGGCTATGAAGGTAAAGGATTGGGAAAACATGCACAACGCATAGTTGAGCCAATTGTTTTTGAGGAAAAGCATAAGTATTTTGGTCTTGGTTATGGACAACATTATGGAGAATGCTTCAAAGCCAAGGAGGCGCATGAAGGTGTTCCAAGAAGGACTTTCATTACATGTTCATTACCTCAAGCTTGTGAAGTTGTGTTCACGAGGAATGAAAAACTTTTACACCCACTTTGCAAGAAGGTTTTCATAAGCATGCAGCTAATGAGAATGGAAAGCAAGAATGTTTTGAAATCTCTAAATTCATTGAATTCATTGTTGGTATTCTAAAGAGGGCCACTACCTCAACAAATTCACCTCATCAAGAAGGTGACACGGGTGAATGTTCAAGTTATAAATCTGCCTTTAATCAAGTTGCTTTTGATTATGATAAACATGGTAAATCTTCACATAAGATTTGGAAAACATTTGCATGTTCCTTTTGTGGTTTGAATAACCATAATGTTTCAAGATGTTGGAAGAATATATCCATGCAAAAAAAAATTTCTAAACAAAGGAGGAAGAAAGCCAAAGGTCCATTGGACAATGGAAACCATGTTGAAAAGAAGATGCAATTGTTTTTCACTCATTGCCATAAAAAATGCATATTGTATACAAGTGTTGGACTTTGTATCCAACAAGTCATCCACGAAGTTCGAAGAAAGTGGAAAGAGATCTTGACAGGAATGGAAAAGAGGATTCATAATTGATGTGGGTTAGGATGATACACATGATGATGTGCACCTTAAAGAAGCGCCATTGAAATGGTTTGGTAAGAGATGGTTAGATTTATTATTCAATTAAGGCCTTGCATGTGTTCTGATGATTGATGCATTTCTTTTCCAATTGAATGAATGTTGCATGTTTACGCTAGGAAGGTGTTTGAAAGGGAGAATAATCGTAAATTTATTGTAAAATAAAAGCATGTGCAGTACTTTTGTTTGACTTGAGAGTCAATTGTTTGTTTGAAGAGACATGTTTTGTCGACTTTTGTTTGGATGATGGATTGGACACCAAGATGTAAGAGTACATGATGATGTTCACATGATGTGAAATTTGTTGCTTTGAAGGAGGGAAATGATATGTTATCAAGTTATTTTTCTTGCATGATGTGTTTTTCAGATTGATGGTTGTCTTTGTGACAAGATGTTGTAGGATTTTGGGAAGGTCCACTCTTGAGCGAGAGGCTCATGATTAGCCTTGATTCTCAAATCATGGCATGAGCATCATGTCAATACTAAAGGATGATGGAAAGAGGGACAAGATGTAAAAAAATTTGCAGCCCAAACAACAGCCATTGTAGACAATTTGTTGTGTTGACCTCAAGAAGCAAAAGAGGTGGTGAATGCATTCTTCCAGATGTGGAATTTGGAATCGTGGAGGTAAAAGAATGGTAATTTATTTTCTTGTTATTACTGATTTTGAAACTCATTGTTGTAGTTCAGTCAGATGGGCTTAACTTGGAAAAGTGGTTTCCAAGGAGAAGGTTGCATCAAATGCATGTTTGTGAAAAGGAGGAACATGATTCTAAATGGGAAGGCCATCAGTTAGTTTTCCAAACACTGAGGGATCACTTTGGTACAACAAGGTGTTTTATCAGTCAGCAACCAACCAACAAGTGTTGGATTGGGTCAGCAACAAAAGGAGGGCATTAGTTGAAGTGCCAAGCCATTTGCAAGGCAAGGCATTGTCAGTGAACCCAAGTGGTTGTCATGGAGATTTTTCCAAGTGGAATCAGGTTGATAAAACTTTGGAAAGAGAGGAGTATTAAACTCTCATGAGATAACTAGCTTTTGTGGGTCCAAAAGCCTGTCACTGGGAAGGAGCGACTAGAATCTGGATTTGGAGAAAATTTTCCTAAAATTGAAAGTGCTTAGAATCACACTAAACCTGAACGACCGGATCGGGCTCGTTGCCAACAATCTGACGCAATTCGTTTCACTCAAAACATAGCCTGTATGAGAAAGTTAGAGCCTGTTGATCGCTGTGTCAAATAGTAAAATTAAAAAATAGGGTCAAACAGTGTCAAAGGCCAGAAATTTGGGTTTTCCTCCATTTTTCCCAACGACATTGTGACAAGTGTCACTGCAGGATTCGACAGATAGTTTGGAAGGTGAAATATTTTATGTGTTTTCTCCTAACATCGAATTTGAATTTATTTTTAAGGCTGGGGACAGTGCAAGTAGAGGCTGACACATGGTGCAGCCAAGGGCTGCCACGTGCCCCCTTTGGTGGACCAAGTTCAAAGGTTTGATATGAAAATTTCAATGGTGGGCATACATATTTTATGGTCGAATTCATATATTATATGGTGGGAATTTATACTATGGTCGAAATTTCCACATATTACAAAGTTTGAAATTATATGCCAAACTTCGAATTTTCAAAGGTTGGGTCGAATTCATATTATATCAAAGGCTTATATTTATGCATTTCAGAACAAAATTTAACACACAGGTTGGGCGAATGTCGGGGCTCGACCCCACAACCTTCCCCACACTAAGGGCCGATTTTACCAACATACCACCAATGCAGCTCTTAACTATAGTGGCTCGTAGATTTTATTTATAGTCATATGGTATGACCAGTGGGGAAATGGAGAGGGCCAACCCCACGGGCCATGCCCCTCCCCACATGACCTTCCACTATGACTAGGAGGAGCGCTAAGGTTTAATGGTGCGACATTAAATTTTTTAACCAAGGTTTAATTAACCTTAAACTTCAATTAGTGCCAATCCAAAATTCAAATGGATTTTTTGTAATTGCGCTTAATGCGCTAATCTCCCGCTTATCACACTTAACACCAAGATTATCACTTAATTAAACTAGAGTTTAATTCGGCAGAGATTTTGGCAGTTCCCCTAATTTTGACACCACTTCCAGATTTGGTGGACTTAACTAGAGTTACTCTAGTTTTGGTGGAGTTTTCCTAGGAAATATTGAGGAAGCCATAAATTTGGCATATTTCGACCAATTTTGGCTCAAGAAGAGTCATTATTAGATGATTTTCATGCTCTGAGAATGATGGTATAGGTTCAAGAGGTGTTGGAGCACTTCTAAAAGTGTTTTTTCCACTTTGAAGATTAAATAAGCTTAGGGCCACCATGATAGGAGGTCATGCCTAGATCAGTTGAAGACCATTTTTAGAGATTGAATAGTCTATTTTGAGGTTTTTGGGTCTTATGAAGCCAATGTAGCAGGTTGCAAAGCCATTGGAGCACTTTAGGTGCATTTAATCAGAGACTTGACCATTAATCCAAAGAGGGCGTAGCCAGTTGAAGCAGGTCCACGAAGATGTAGCCCAGGAGGGGTGAACTCTGTTATCAGCTATTGTGTAATGTGTTTGCTATGTGTTATCTATCTAAATTTTATTGGTTGTAAATGAGTTTTCAAAAGCTAATTAACTCATAAATTTCTCATCAAAGACACTTAAAACTTGACATATAAACCCCTTCACAATTGGCTAACTTGAGACGATCCTAAACACATTATTTTAGTACTGATGAGGGAGATAACACATCAAAACTAGTTTTCCCATATTCAGGTCAAGCATTACTGGGGTCATTTCATGAATATTGTTTAGTTGATGTTGTTGGATAGTTGTATGGATGAAGATATGGATAATTTTACTCTCTTTTGTTGAATCATTCAATGACAATATAATAAGAAGAATAGTTTGAAAGGGTTTTTCCCTGGTCTTCAACCATTTCTAGTGTTTCTGTGTAAATGTTTTTCTTCTATTGTTCCATTATGTTCTACTGCATTGATGATGATGTTGTTATTTCTACATAATTTCATATGTTATCGAATATTGTTGTAAAATTGAATAATGATATGATGCTATGGGATGGATTTAATGTGTAAATGAAGGAATGAAACTATCCAAAAAAAAGAGAAATATAGCCCTAATAAAAATTAACAATCCCTTAATAGTCCATGATTCCATCACATTAGTAAATAGGCTCAGTAAGATCAATGAGAGGAAAATATAAGGGACTAAAAGGAAAGGGAAAAAAGAAAAAAAATACTTAAAAAACAAAGAGAAAAGATAAAGTTTTATAATTTATAATATATTTAATATTTTAAATAAGTTAAAAATAATAAACTATTTCTAATAAATTATTTTACGTATTTTCAAATAATATATATCATATTGGTTGATAACCTCAGTCATAAGGTTTTATAATTCATTTACGTTCTTAGCGTAGAAGGATGGTCACTCCATGTACATAATTTTCTTTTAAAGGAATTCCATCATGACCAATACAGATGAATATGAAAAATAAATTTAGATCCCATTCTAATAAATCAAATCGCTTTTTGATATTGGAGTGTAGAGTAGGTCATTAGAGTGATATACTAGTGGAAATAAATACTCCACGTGGCCAACCTGATTCGAGTATTATTAGTGAAATAGGTTTAATAAGTTCTAGTGAACTATCAATGGGTGTGTTTTAAGAGTGCCATCTGGCCTGATTTAATCCCCAATCCCACAATGTCTGATCATGGTACTAGTTGAAGCAACGCCTCTGATTATAGTGGTGCAGAGAAAACAACATGTTTCGTGATGCCAATTATTGATAAATCCCTTTCAATATTGACAAATATTCGATCAAAATTTTCCTTCCATTCTCTAAGTTGTGTTGTTGTTCTGCAGAGTAAACAATCTTAGACAACCTTTTCGTTGATGGGCACGATCCATAATGTGTTTGGCATCATTAAGATAATGTTGGATCCCTTGCAACTAATCTTTGACAGTGTCTAGTGGGCTTATGTTCTCGTGTTGAATTCCCTTTGTAATATCTTGTTAGAGGGCCTTCATGGGATGTAGCTTATCTTTCAAAAGCTGAGTATTTTTATCCAAATGAATTACATCAGTTTTGATTTGGTGGAGAGGAGAAACAACAACGTAGACAGATACAGGAAAAGCGAATTATGGGACTGGCAGATTGGGAAAATTCTTTTTGGGTTGTTGGTTACACATGTTGTACTCTATGGTTGTGAAGCTTGGGGGAGTAGTATGTAAAAACGAAAGGGGAGGAAATTAGAAATAATTCAAAATAATCACCGATAATTTCAAAGTCAAATCAATGGTCCTTTATGAGATCCTGCTAGCTAAGGCTGGTTTATTTTTTATGGAGGCTTAGGTTGTCTTTAGCTTGGTAAGCTACCTGAAAAAGGTTTTTTTCTGATGGAGGCTTAGGTTTTATTTAGCTTGGTAAGTTACTTGAAAAAGGTTTAAGGCATGGATGGACATCACTAGCCTAAAATAATTTTTGTAGAGGAATTAAAAAAGAGAAAAAAAGCTTAGAGGAAAAAACCTTGGGGGAAACAAAATGAAAAATTATTGTGTAAGTGAGACATTAAATGACAGAATTGTCCTAACTCTGAAAAAGAGATTAAAATGTTGGTGCTTGAAAAAATTCAGATCTCATGGAGCCTCATGTATGTTGAATATAAGGCCCTCGAGCCAGTAACCCCACTTGCCAAAATTTGGTTGGTTGTTTGACCTCTGTTCGCAATAAGGGGCTTGGATTTATTAAAATATGTAATTAACTCCCGCATGGAGATTTATCTATATTTAGAGAGTCATTTAACTGAGCGTTAAGTCAAATCGAGATAAGTGATAGATGAATTTGGTAAATGTGTGCATGTCAAGTTATATTAGGTGAGTCGTTAGTCAAATATTATAAATACCCTTCATCGGGTTCATTGTATTCAGATTGAAGATTGAATTTTGTGTGATCAATATACGAGCCACAGCTCATGTGTTATTGTGTGTGAAATATTTGTGTTATTTGTGCCTTCACTCTTCTGTATTTCCAACAGAACGACATCAGAGTGAGGTTACAAAGAGCCAGGGAGAGCGAATCAACAATAATCCGTGTGTGAGCAAATATTTTTTTTTTCTTGCTTATTTAAGCTATAATTCATCTGGTAGTTATACTCAAAGTGTTATAACGTTGGTGGGCTCAACTGAGAACCGCATTAAAAGTGGAAAACTTACGGCGTTAATGTTTCATGCGGATCCATTTGTCTTTCCATGCATTAAGGAATTAGCACGACACAATATTTTCGTGCAAAATGTTAAGCACATAGCCTTGGTATGTTAAGCATGTGTTAGTGAAAAAAAAAAAGGAAAATTCAATACGAGGGTTTTAAAAGGTTTAGAAAATAACGAAAGCTTTGAAGAATATGTTGGTTGGTCAATACGTAACTTTTATTTTAAAAGGTTTTTCATAAAGCATGTGAGGAGATTTTAAAAGGATTTTATTTAAAAGTTAAAGTATCATATTAAGTTTTTGAAAAAAAGAGGCTTAATATAAAAAATTTATTTTATATATAAAAAAAAATTATAAAAGATTTTTTTGTATAAAATAAAACTTAGGGTTTTATTATAAGGGTTACAAAAGCTGAAATTTAGGGTTTCATAAGAGAAGTGAATTTTTTTGAAGAAATATGGCAACATCGAGCTTCCAACCACAAATTCCTTCTTTCACAGGGAAGGATTATGATGTGTGGGTCATTAATATGGAGACCATGTTGAAGGCGCATGATTTTTGGGATCATGTCAAGTTTGGGTTTGCAGAACCTCAAAGTGAAGCAGAAGAATGAGCTCTCACTAATGCAGAGAGGGAACAATAAAAGAAAGACAAAAGGAAGAATGCACAAGTGTTTCTTCTTATCAAGTAGGGAGTGGATCGAGCAGTGTTCCAGAAGATTATGATTACATCTTCAGAAAATACAGCATGGGAAACTTTGGCAACAAGCTATCAAGGTATGGAAAAAGTCAATATTTTTAAATTGCAGAGTACTAAGAGAGATTTTGAAAGTTTGCAGATGAAGGAGACAGAGGACATCGATTATTTCATCGATCAGGTCATGTCTATCGTAAATTAGTTAAAAATTTATGGTGAAGATATTAAAGATCGAACAGTGATTGAGAAGGTCCTTAGATATTTGTCTACCAAGTTTGATGTTGTGGTAGCAGCCATAGAAGAAGCCAAGGATTTTGCAACACTGATAGTTGATGAGTTGATGGGATCACTTCTATCGCATGAAGAAAGGATAGACAAAAATAAGGATTCCACTTTAAAAACTGTTTTCAAAATTCAAGTTTATATTTCAAGAGGTCGAGGCAGAGGTAGACTAAGAGGCATAGGACAAGGTGAAAGATATGATGGCTAGAGAGATGGCCAAGAAGAACATGAACATGAAAGTGAAAGCAATAACAAAAACTGCAAAAATAATCAAAGGTATGACAAATCAAAGGTGAGATGTTATTATTGTAATAAATTTGTTCACTATGCCCGTGATTGGAAGAAGAGGACAGCGAATCAAGGAAACCCGAGAACTAATGTTAGTACATAGAATACTAACTTTGTGTTCCTAGCTTTCCATAACATGCATGAATTGTATGATAATGTGTGGCTAATAGACAGTGGTTCCAACAACCACATGACAGGAAACAAGAGTGTGGTTGCAAATTTGGATAAATCTGTGAAGATAGAGGTAAAGTTGGGGACTAACAAGACTATGGATGTAGATGGAAAAGTAGTGGTCAACATTCTAACCACGCAGGGGGAGCCAAAGACAATCTTATAGGTATGTTATGTTCCTAGTATTAAACACAATTTGATAAGTTTTGGTCAATTGACATAGAAAGGATACCGAGTTATATTTTAGGGACAAGAATTTGTTAGTTATGACATGCCCCCAATAAAGAAGCTGATAGAAAAGGTGCAGATGATGAGGAATAGACTCTTTCCTCTAATCATGAATTACAATGATCAGGTCAGTTCGTTTATAGTTGAATGTTCTAATGATTATTAATTATGGCACTTTTGGTTTGGACACTTGCACTTTTCTGGTTTAATATTGTTGCAGCAGAAACAGATGGTGATAGGATTACCTCCCATCAAAGAACCTACTAGTACTTGTGAGTGTTGCATCTTGGGAAAGAAACATCGTGAAAGTTTTCCAAAGGGAGTTTCATACAGAGAAAAGAAGTCGCTTGAGTTGGTGCATACAGACATGTGTGGACCTATGAGGACACAATCGATTGGTTGAAGTTGTTACTTCCCCACTTTTATTGATGATTATAGCAGAAAGACTTGAGTTTAATTTTTGAAGCATAATTCTAAAACTTTTGCAAAGTTCAAAGAATTCAAAGCCTTAGCAGAGAACCAAAGTGATCAAAAGATGAAGGTATCGAGGTCAGATCATGGTGTTGAATGTGATTCTAAGGCATTCCATGAGTACTGCAAACAACATGGAATTAGGAGACAATTTACAACAAGGTACACACCACAACAGAATGGTGTAGCATAGAGAAATAACAAAACAATTATGAACAGGACAAGGAGCATGTTGAAAGGAAAAAAACTTGTCTAATGAGTATTGGGTAGAAGAAGTTGCATGTGTTGTTTATGTGGTAAACATATCACCTACAAAGAGTTTGATAAACAAAGTAATAGAAGAAGCATGGTCATGTATGTCATGAAACGTATCTCATCTAAGAGTTTTTGGATGTGTAGCCTATGCACATGTACCTAAGCAGATAAGAGGAAAGTTGGATGATAAAAGTGAAAAATGCCTATTTACTGGTTATAGTGAGGAGTCAAAATCTTACAAATTGTATAACCCTATCACCAAGAAGACCTTAATTAGTAGAGATGTTGTGTTCAAAGACAAGAGTCATGTAATGGGGCTGTAGACAAAATAGTTGATGCACAAGCACCATTCATGGAAGAGGATGATGTAGCCAATAAGGAGCAACAAGAATCAAAAGAGCAGACACCAAATAGAGTCACACCAACAAGGACTCCAATATTTTCGAAGCAGCATGGATCTTCAAGTAGATCAGCATACCAAAATTCTCCCAGCAGCCAACCAGGTAATGAATCAAGTAATGGTAAGAGAAATATGAGAAGTTTAAAAGATATTTATCATGATTTGGATGTTAGTTAAAATTTTGCATTGTTTTCATTCCAACCTTCCTCATTTGAAGAAGCAATCAACGATGAAAATTGGGTGCAAGCCCTGGATGAAGAAATTGAAGCTATTGAAAAGAATGATACACGGGATTAGGTTGATTTTCCAAGAGACACAAATCTCATTGGTGGGAAGTGGGTGTACAAGACAAAGTTGAAAGAGAAAGCTGAAATTAATAGATTTAAAGCAAGACTTGTAGCAAAAGGATTCTCACAGCAACTGGGAATATACTTTGAAGAAACGTTTTCTCCAATAGCCAGATTGGATACTGTAAGAGCATTTCTATCCACAAAAACTCAGAACAAATGGAAAATATATCAAATGGATGTGAAATCAACCTTATTGAATGGAATTATAGAAGAAGATATTTATGTGCAACAACCTTCAGGTTATGAAATTGAAGGTAAAAAAGATGAAGTTTACAGGTTGAAGAAAGTGCTCTATGGACTGAAGCAAGCACCTAGAGCTTGGTATAGAAGAATTGAGAGCTACATGATCAAGAATGGATTTTGCAGAAGCAACATTGAGCCTACCTTATACACAAAGTTAAATGAGAATGGATATATATTGATTGTTTTCTTATATGTTGATGACATAATTTTTACAGGTAATCTTGAGTTAGATGAATTTAAAGCAGCCATGGTGAAAGAATTTGAGATGACAGATCTTAGTCTCATGAAATATTTTCTTCGCATAGAAGTTGAGAAATCTGAAAAACGAATTTTTATCTGTTAGAATAAGTATGCTAGATATTTTCTGAAACTATTCAGGATGGATAATTGAAAAATTGTACCTACACCAGTTGCAACAGGTACAAAGTTAAGCAAGGATGATGAAGGATCAGATGTCAATCCAACTCTATTCAAAAGATTGGTTGGAAGCCTCATGTATCTCATAGCTACAAGACTGGGTATTATTCAAGGAGAGAGTTTGATTTCCAGATTTATGGAGACTCCAAAAGACACACATTGGAGGGCAGGAAAACTAATTCTAAGATACATAACATGAACTAGAGATTGTGGCATAATGTATGCAAGTACAAAAAAGAAAGATTTGATTAGATTTACAAATAATGATTTTGCAGGTAGTTTGGATGATAGGTGATCTAGATGGATACATCAAGTCCAGTCATAGTGGTCCTTGATTGAATGTTGACCAGGAAGTTCAAAAGTGACAATGAATAAATCTTCTTCGTTGTTCATCGAAGCAACGATGGGATGATTAGCTTCTTTTGTTCATGATGTAAACTTCACCAAAGAGTATGTGATAAACTCTTGGAAAGTATGATGTATTATTTAAGTCATGTTTGATTTTGTTAGTCATGCATGCAAGTGTGAAAGATTGTATTACAGGTTTGCGACAGATGCAGGTAACAATTCGACACTCATGGCTCTATAGGACAAAGGTGAAGGAGAGGGAAGTGTAACTTGATGAAGCTTGCATGTAGATAAAGAATAAAAATGGTATTCATGCTTTCAGATGCAGAAAAAAATTTGACACTTATGACTCCGAAGGAAAAAGGTGAAGGAGACAGAAGTGTATTCTATTGAAGCACTTGCGTGCAAACAAAATAATACAGAAGGTATTCGTGCTCCTTGCGACAGACGAAGGTTAAAAAATGGAAGTTGTCATATTAGTGTGGAACCTGAAAGACAACAAATTTCTTGTCATTATGAACCCAGCATAATTCGTTTCATTCAAAACAGAGTTTGTATGAGGGAGAAACTTAAAATCAAAGTTTCAATGATGAAGGGAGAAAAAGTCAAAGTTATGAACACCTAAAAGCTACTAGTCTCATAATGTCATAAATCCAGCGTCAAATGAAAGTGCTCGTTGCACTGGTTCTGGTGATACTCACGGCTTGGAAATTTATTTCCGATTGAGGAAGAAAATTAAAGTCAAAGTTTCAATGACGACGGGGAAAAGTCAAAACACCAGACGTGTCGACATGTGCCTCACAGTAATTCGTCAGTAAAACGATAAAAATCTAAAAGGTGAAATTAGTTTGGGTAAAAAATGGGTGCTTTAGGTTTCGAACCCTAGACCTAGCCTAAACCTATAAACCTATCTCACCACTCTACCATGTTAATTCATGTTTTATTTAACCTATGTGCTAAAGCCTAAGTATATGTGTAACGACCCAACTCGAATTATATGGAACATAGAAATATTAGCATGCATATGATAGCTGCATATGCATGTATCACATGTATGACACTAGTACATGCACTAATCAATTATGAAAATAAACTTGGTGTAGAGTAATGAGTGAATTATTAAAGTATTGATTAAATCCCTAACTCACCATAATATAATGAATGTATTAGTTATATCTACCATTATCATAATATAAACTAGTACTTTGTTCAAAGAAAATTAAAAGCATTGACTTATGCAAATAAATTATGATATTTTAATAAATCCAAGATATTTATAAAATGATAATATTTTAATAAATTTAATATATTTATTAAATGATAATATTTTAATACAACCAAGATATTTATTAAATAATAATATTTTAATAAATCTAAGATATTTATTAAATAATAATATTTTAATAAAAACTAAGATATTTTAGAAATCAAAGATATTTATTAAAAGATAATATTTTAATAAATATCGAGAATGGATTTTGTGTATAAAAGGAGAAGAGGGGTAAACTTGATGGGCATGGGTAGTGAATGAGTAAACTGACCCGGATGTTGTCAAAGGAGTTCTAACTACGTGATACTTGAGCAGTGAGTTCTAGAGTTCTAACAGAGTCATGGAGTGATCTCGATTGTTATTGGAATTTTGGGCACGAGGGCCAGAAGACTTGTCTTCTGGATCTGGGGACCGGAGAGGTTGACCTCAGATAGGCTGGGAGGAAAACGACAGTTTGGTAACTGGCGCTGGAGCCATGGCAGATCAGGAACATCTTCAAACACGGTTCTAGGTAAGTATTAATTAGTCAATTGATATATATTCTGCTTCAAAAATCCCACTCTGAATTCTGTAGGATGAATTTTGTGAATGATTGTTAATTCAGTAAGTTAAGGTTCTTAGACATAGTATCGGAGCTTAGTTTCAGACTTTGTGGATCTTAGGGTATTTTAAATCATTTCTATGAGTTTCCAATCTTGTATTGCCTCCATCTCTTGAGTTTTGAGCTATTGCATTAAAATTTCCTTCTTTTTGTTGAAGACAGTTACCTCCAGAGAGCTGGGAAGTCCACACAACCAAGCTAAAGCTATTCTCATAAGGTCTCATTAGGTCTCATTTTTTTAAGTATGAAGACTCCTTTCATGATTAATTTCCAAAGAGCAAGATTCAGTGGTATTGGGTTTTGCGATGGAAAATTTGACAGCCGTATTAAATTTAATGAATTTTCCATATAGTATGGTGTTAAACCTTAAAACAAAAGTCCACACATTTCAAAATGTTTTCTATCAAAAATCTCCTCTCTTGCTGTATCGAATTCTATTTATATTCGCAATTGAACCCTGCTACTATGAGTAATTCGATACCATTTCCATTTGAACTCTGTCGCTATGATTTATTCGATGCCTAATACATGGACGGAAACTTAAACTTGCCTGGCCTTGCTCATTGGCTAAAGGTTTGCTGGCCTGGTGAATAAAATCTCGCGGCCATACTTACATTTAAGCTCTTTATGCTCTCCTTCACCATCAGATCTGATATGTGCTTGGGCTGATGCGAAATGTTCCATATGATATATAGGACACTGTCGTTTTTCTTCTTCAATTTCTCAAGGAATGGGGACTTTTCCAATTGCTCCTTGCTAGATCCAGTGATGTAATATATGTCTTTCTAGCCCGGTTTCATTCTTGATATGTATTGGTCCAACGATGGTAATTTATTGCTTTCAAATCTCAGCAGTTTTACAAGGCGATTCCAGCTCTCAGGTGTGGTGGCTACGGCATTCACAATACCCCCTCCTCCATTATGCGCTCCTACAAACTTCTTATTGAAGACTCTAAGTTGGTAGCAACCATCTCTCACACACCATAACTGAACAATACGAATTCATTTTCGAAGAAGCAAACGGTAGGAGCGCAAATTAAATTGTCAACAAACACATACGCTGAAAGTTTCCCAACCCGAGGGGTTAGTTCTGTTTACTGCCATAATTGTTCCCCCTCCATCTTCGCCAACCACGTAGGTTTCTAGTTTCATCGATTTTAACTGGATTTGCGTCCCATCCTGACAAAATCAAACATTAAAATCGAATTAAGAATAAGCAACTCCAGCTGCGGATTGTACGAGAAACCGATGGCATTTCAAAGTCCAATACAGGCACAAGAGAACCAATACCATCAGATCCTTGTCAGGAATCCCCTCAAAAAGCGATGGTTTGATCCATCCTTCGATAACAAGCAACCCTCCCAAATTTACAGAATGATATTTCTGCATGTCGTTGGGAAGTCTCTTCGCGTCTAACATACTCCATCCATAAGCTACAGAGATGAATGATGGAAATAATTTATTCAATTAGCATTTATCTCTATAAAGGTCTGTTTCACCAAAATCATAATTGAAAAGAAACTTCCAACTTGTAGTAAACTGATAATTCAAGTAATATACCAATGGACGAGGTGAAAACCAACAGAATAATAACAAATCCAAAGCATGCTTGACACCATTTTCTGGCATGGATGTCGATGTGAGCGACCATTATGAAATCTTCCGCCCTCCAATAGATCACAGTTTCTAATATCACATTGATACTATCCACATTTTATAGTACAAACGGGTCCGAAAATCCGATAAGCTTTTTCTCCTTCGCAAACTCAATTGTGGTGCATTTTCCGAGCTTAATCAGGTTAGCAGCTGAAGTTGGTTTGGAGTTTATCGAGATCCAAAATATGCTGGAATTTTATGAAGATTATCGTATCCAGTTTGCAGGCATACTGCATATCACATGTGGAAGTTTACTAGATAATAAAGGCCGCTTCCTCCATCAAGCACATGATCTCTTAAGTCTGTTTACTACTTTCGTATTTCAAAAGCCAGATCATTATGCAAGTGGACCAACAAGTACCCCAAGTTTTACAACTGAGGATAGGGTACACCAAGAGTCTTCAGACCTAATGGCTGATCCGTTTTCTGAATTTGCAGCAGGTCATAGTCATGATACTCTTTTGTTGGATTCAAGGGACCAGATTCAAATGAAACACTTCCATTTGTTGGATGCAAAATCTACCACTGGAGCCATGCCGTCCAATTCTGACATACTTCTCAGCAACTCAAGGCCTACCTATGATGGCCATTTTCATGGTGATCCAGTAGTTTCTCAAAAGAAAGATGAGGATGATGAAAAAACTTGTGGACTCTACAGTCTGTGAAAAACAAGGAAATAGTGAGGATGAACTTTTGAGTCATGCTGATGTCTCACCCCAAAGAGAGCTTAGCTCTGATAAAAATAGCAGGGGAAGCCGCTCTTAAACTAAAAGGCTTTGGCCGCCATTTCTGTTGACTACTGGAAAGTAGCGGTAACAGAAATTAGAGACACGTTATGAATTTAGAGGTGATAGTTTAAGAGAGGTGCAGAACAGGACGCGTCCATATTCACTTAAATGTAAGATTATAGAACTTGTATTAAAGGGTTGAGTATCCCGAAATTAAAAAAAAAAAAAAAAAAACGATGCCCAAACTCTTCAAAATTTTAAACAAATTCTCTGCAGATTAGTCCGGCTTGGCATTTCCACCTAGAAGTTCGAACTACACTTTTGTAATTGCAGCAGGTATCCTGTATTGTAGAATGTCTTGCTCAGGAAATCTGGGAGGCTAATCATGTCAGAAGTGTGTTTCCCTTTGTTTATTACAGCCCATAGAGATGTAAGTCAAAACTATTTTAACGGAAAATTACCATTCTAATCAACCTAATGACACATTACTTCATTGAGGAAAGGCCATTAGGCACTGTCGGTGGATGTGTAAAGAATGGTCCATTAAAAATAACTGTTAGGGGACAATCATAGGATAAATGTATTGGAAAATAAATATTATGGTTAGGATTTGAGGGTTATTAAAAATATAATATAATGTTTAGGATTTGAGGGTTATTAAAAATATATATTTTAAATTTAGGCATTTTGAGAAATACTTTTACCTAGTTTGATATATGTTTATTAATAATATATAATTATTCATTCATATGGCATTTCATTAAGTTATGTATATTTCTATATATTAGTTGAATAGCATCAAATTAAAATTAGTTTTTAAACAACAATTAATAGAACAATTTAAATATTGGGATATATAAATTAAATACATGAGCATCATCTCTGTGAGCATCATCCGATGCAATGAGTGCTAAGTGGACTAAATATATATATATATATATATATATATATATATATATATATGATAACAAAGATAACCAGAGAAATGTATAAAATTATAATTAATATAATAAAATATTACCAAGAAAACCGTCAAGAATAAATAGTCTCGTAATGTTCCACCATAGATACCCCTTTTGAAAGTAGAAGTTATTATGTTTTGAGAAGATATAATGACAATTGTATTAAAATATTAAAGATATTATATTTTCAGTATTTATTGGTAAATGAACATCTCGTCACCTAATTAATTAGAATTAGAATGTTAAATAACCCCTTTCAGGGCCATATTAGGACTACAAAGTACTAGGTAGTAGTACAAGTAATACAATGAACTATGAATACTTATGTAGTATGATAAGTAACAAATTGAAACATATTTCCCTGTAATTTCGAATCAAGTATCAAGAAATGCAAAGTTGATCTTGGGGTTTGTTCAACTAAGTTAAAAGTATATGTTACTACCCTAAGGACTTATGATCTCGTCCTAGGGATGGATTGGTTAGAAGTTCACCAAGCTTTGGTGGACTGTCATAGAAAAGGAATGCTATGCATAAATGATGAAGGAGAGACGATGCAAATCCAAGGTATTAAGAGGAAGGATGGTTCTTTGAGACTATGCATAGACTATCGAGACTTAAAGCGAGTTATGGAAAAGAATAGATATGCAATACCCTGAATTGATGACTTGTTTGACAAAATCAAAGAGGCTTCTGTCTTTTCAAAAATCAATCTACGGTCAGGTTATCATCAATTAATATTTTAACAAAGATAAAATGGAATTTTATATAATTCTATATTGAAAGCTATGAACCTTAGGATGATACATTTTGTTATAAGAGATGGGATATTTAAAGCTAATGTATGTGTCGAAGACATATAGCGAGCTCAGTCCCACTTTATTCCTAAATCCATTACTTTTACTTACATTTTATCCGACAAAGGAGTTGAGATAACTCACGGATATCAGCTGCAAATTTTTCCAAAATGAAGTTTAAGATTTTGTATATCATTCAAGTAGAGTTTGAAGTACATTCAAATTATTTTAAATTGGGCACATTAACATCACTTTAGACATCAAACATTTTCTGTAAACTTTTGGACGTTAGAATGGAAACTATCTTGATTGTTTTATGCAAGTGAAACATTCCATTTCTTCAAGTGACGTTGAAATTTCCAGATATATATCTCACTAGCTAATAACTATAACCATTGATGATATGAATTTATGAAAATATCTTTTATACTGTTTTCTTATCTTAATAATTTAATTACTATCCATGTATATGTGTAAGTGGTATAAGGAGGAGAGTAAATATTTAAATTTTTATAGTTTAAATATGTACTAAAATTGGACATTTTGATATTCAACCATTATGTCATTGTTAAGATAGATGATTATCCATTTACAGATGTAAGGATATATCGATGTCTAAAACAAAATAAAATGGCAACATATAATTTTCATGGAAAGGAGAACAATGTGGTTTAAGAAAGAGAAATTATGGACATTAAGACACTATATCAGATGATTCATGGTAATTATTTAGACATATATAAAGACTAGTTGGCGGAGTTACCCCAAAGAAGTTAACTCTTGAAGGAAGGAAGAATGGTAATGAAAGCATGACTAGGGACCTTATGACAAGATTGTTAGATGTAAAGTAAAATACAACCACATAAAAGGCTAAGCCAGTTTGAGGTAAATTAATGGATGAAACATATGTTAAGATGGTAAGAAACCACCCGTAAGGTAGCAACCACACTATTAGATCAAGACTTTTTAGTTACCAAGAGAGTACAGTGGAAAATTCAAAGTTTGATCTCCATTGTTACCCTATTACAATCAATATAGTACATAGGGAGGATGGTAAAAGAACGAAATGGAAAACTTTTGATGATGATAATAAATATTAGTTATCATAATCAACTTAGAATATTGAGATCGACAAAATAGCACCAAAAGTGAGTAAGTGGAAATTTCACAAAGCAATATAAGAAGTCAATGATATTAGATTAAAAAGTGAATATACAATAACATTGATCAATTATAGGATAATTTATGTGCATGGCCACATCTATAATAATTTCTCCCTCTAATGGGAGAGTGACATTATAAAATTTTCCTTAAGTGACTAACTATATCCTAGGATTATGGACATCATGGAGTATGATTAGGAAATCCTATCTCGTGATGCCTTAAAACCCGAAAAGATAAGTAGATTACTTTTGATATCCACTTTAGTGAATTTATTTATAGGATCTTACCCAAGTCGGGAATAGTAACGACATTTCCAAGTATGATGATTTTATGCATTAAAGGAAAGAAAACCATGATGAATAGACGTGAGAAAACAAAGTCAAAGTGATAATATGTTCTTTTCAAATTGAAGTAGACATGAAATATTAGGAATATCGGGTATAAGGAAGTAAAGAGATGTTTTCTATCAAGAAGAATTTTCTTAAGGATATGAGCAACACGATTGATAAGGGTCAAAGCAATGACCTGTAAGGAGTTGTGAACATTCCTATTTTGTTAAAGATAACAAGTGATAAACTAGGAAAATGGTTGAAGGTAAATATTAAGGATAATAAGTATACAACGTTAGAAAAGAAGATACATTTGGTGATAATATGAGACTTAAGGACTAATGAGAAAACAATTAATGTGAAGAATAAGGAGAGGGTATACCAGTGATGTGTTGTGTTTGAATTAGATGAGTCAAGGTAATAAAAATGAAACAATGGTTTAAGGAATGATGGTAAAGCTAGTAATACCCTAGCTAGAGATAAAACTCTAAATGGTGAAACTTTCAAGAAAAGAGACTATATCAAAACTGTAACATACTGATAACGTGACTATGCATATCTTATAAATTGTGAAATTCTTATTGAACGAGGAAATTATTATTTGTCAACAATTAACATCTTGTGGAAAACATGACACTCTTAGTAGACCAAGTATAATGCAAAATGAATAATTCATTTTCAAGCCGTAACAAATTCCCTCAATGAAAATAAACCTCTCACTAAGGGATCTTTAGAGTAGTCAAATAACTCTGCCTCCATCTCCAGCATAACCCTAATGATTAGCCCTACAAAACCCTACTCCGTGGCTACTAGATTCAATAATGCAAAGTGAATAATGTATTTTCAAGCCATAACAAATTCCCTCAATGAAAATAAACCTCTCACTAAGGGATCTTTAGAGTAGTCAATTAACTCTCCCTCCATCTCCAGCATAACCTTAATGATCAGCCCTGCAAAACCCTACTCCGTGGCTACTGGATTTTTAGGTTCAAGATGAGATGGAATAACATGATAAAGAAGTTAATGTTATTATTATCTCTTTGGATCCAGATTAAAGATCAAAGATAATTAGGCTTAAAAGAAAAATAAATAACAAGAATTAAAAGGATTGGCTGGATCCATATGTGGTTTTGTGTTTTAGAGTTCTTAATCAACCTATATCAAGAAATTAGATCATGCTTCGACTAAACAGTAAGTGTTTTGTACTCTTGTTTCAATTCATTTGGTTTCTATATATGAAAAGGTTGGAGCATCCACCCATTTAGATTTAGAATCTCAACCTATGACTTTTGTAAGGCTAATCGATTAAAATAGTATAGAACATAGTAGCTGCACTCTTATTTGTATATCCATGTTCGATTATTTGATGTGACATTTATAACTTTGGGTTATATTTCTAAGCATTTAAAAAATTATTTTTATAAATCGTACCTTATTTTGGATGGATACTTAAGACTATCATTTTGTACTATGACATGTGGGAATATATTAATTACTTAAACATTGCTGCTACATGGATACCAATATGAAGAAAGTTTTGCTTAAACATTTCTGGTACAGGGATACTAATATAAATTAGGAATTATGTTGTGGATATGGTATCTATAATTTTTCATATCAACGTAAAGGATGAGATAGAAATAAAAGAGTGATTGCACTTGTTTATTCAAGGTGAAAATGAATTTACAGATCTATTGGATAAACATAACCAAGTATGTTATATGAACCCAAGGGTCAATATCCTAGATAGCAACACGTTTGGAATGTGTAGAAATTTTTATATGGGTAACAATTTTTTTTGAGCATATTGATACATATGTTATAATTTGTGGACAAGTGTTTTAAATTACAGATAATATCCTTACCAAACCAACCATATGATGAAAAAACTCCAAGAACAATTGATATGCACTGAGATTCCATGATAAGGTGTTAACCCTGGTCCTACTAGGAGGGGTAGATGTGTTTCCCACCGTTTATCCTCCAAAACCTGGAGTCATGAGAGGAATGTGCGAGTCACGCTCTCTTAGACGTGTGATGATGACTGCCTGATGCCTACTGGTCCATCAGGTCAACGTAATCGACGCTGAAACCCTAGGTTTATGGATGGTTGGATCAGTAAAACTGATGCCATGGAATATTCCTATAGAGGCCGGAGAGGATGGGAGTGGAAGAGATTAGGGAGGATAGGATGATTCTAGAATAGCTTGGGAACACTGTTGGGACAAGATGTAACTACTAAATTGGTAACCCAATAAATGATCAAAACATAAATGTTAAAAGTGTTCTCACACATTAAACGAAAATTCAACTATGATACACCAACCTTATATGATTATACTAATCATTGATATAATTAATGATATATGACATAAAACTTAACTTCGGGACGAATTTTTCTGAAGGGGGGTGTTGGGCTTCAAAATTCCATACAGATATCACTCATTACCATACATTTTTCACCTATGCTTCCATTATATCACTCATTATTCACTACCATGTCACTTCATTTTCCCTATTGTTCATCATTAATGGGTCTCATTTATATCTTCCAAATATTATTTATTTTCAAGCATTTTTAAGAGAACTTCTTGATTAAATATTAGAAAATAATATATTTTACTTCATCTATGGAAAGTGGATTGTTTTTGTGACATGTGTAGGTTCCAAGGAAGCTTCCAAGACACCTTTATGTGGCCTTGAATGATCAATTTCGAATTTGATAAGATAAGCCTTATGGAGAAGATCAAGGACAAAAGGGGGTTATGTGTCTAGATGGTTGAGATATGTGTGGAACTAAAGAGAGATTAGTGGATCATCATTATGAGTTTGTTATCTCATCTCATTGTATAAATAGGAGTACAAATCTCCTCCATTTGTAATCTTAGAGTTTTTTTGTACATCAGGATGGAGATTTTGAAATAAAGAATCATACTTTGATTTTTTTGCTTCTACATTTGAGTCTCCTTTGAAGAGGTGTGCTTGTGGAGTTATGGAGGGCCCCCATGGTCTCACTTGCATGCTTATTGTAGGTATAATTTAATTTATGTTTTTGTTTCATTTCAGCTTTTAAGTTTTTGTTAAATGTTATAATATTGGAGTAGATCTTACAATTCAAGTGTTCTTGTAAGAGAACCGTAAGATCTCAGACAATTGTTAGATTTAGGTTTGTTTCATTTCAGATTTTAAGTTTTTGTTAGATGTTATAATATTGGAGTAGATCCTACAATTCATGTGTTCTTGTAAGAGAATCATAAGATCTCAGACAAGTATTAGATTTAGGTTTGTTTAGTTGTTGGAAGAGATCTTGACGAATGTGTTCTTGTAAGGTAACTTTAAGATCTCGAACAAATTAGGAATCTTTCTAGACCTATAGGTGGCACTTCTAAGTTTACCTTCCCGAGTTGACATTAAATTGAACTCTTATTGACATCATCAATTAGACACCAAACATGGGGTGTATGTAATGACCCAACTCGAATTATATGGAACATAGAAATATTAGCATGCATATGAGACCTGCATATGATATCTACATATGCATGTATCACGTGTACAACATTAGTACATGCATTAATCAATTATGAAAAGAACTCGGTGTAGAGTAATGAGTGAATTATTAAAGTATTGAGTAAATCCCTAACTCACCATAATATAATGAATGTATTAGTTATATCTACCATTACCATAATATAAACTAGTACTTTGTTCAAAGAAAATTAAAAGCACTGACTTATGCAAATAAATGATGATATTTTAATAAATCCAAGATATTTATTAAATGATAATATTTTAATAAATCTAAGATATTTATTAAATAATAATAGTTTAATAAAACCAAGATATTTATTAAATAATAATATTTTAAGAAATCCAACTATTTATTGAATAATAATATTTTAATAAAAACTAAGATATTTTAGAAATCAAAGATATTTATTAAAAGATGATATTTTAATAAATATCGAGAATGGAGTTTGTGTATAAAAGGAGAAGAGGGGTAAAATTGATGGGCATGGGTAGTGAATGGGTAAACTGACCCAGATGCTATCAGAGGAGTTTTAACTGTGTGATACTTGAGCAGTGAGTTCTAGAGTTCTAACAAATTCATGGAGTGATCTCGATTGTTATTGGAGTTTTGGGCATGGGGGCCAGAAGACTTGTCTTCTGGATCTAGGGATCAGAGAGGTTAACCTTAGATAGGCTGGGAGGAAAACGACGGCTTGGTAACGAGAGCTGGAGCCATGGTAGATCAAGAAAATCTTCAAACACGGTTCCAGGTAAGTATTAAGTAGTCAATTGATATATATTCTGCTTCAAAAATCCGACTCTAAATTCTTTAGTATGAATTTTGTGAATGATTATTAATTCAGTAAATTAAGGTTCTTACAATATGGCACATAATACATGGTTATGAAAATGCATAAAAGGATCAAATGAAACCAATGTGAATCCAATGAATCACATGGGGACATGGCTCCATCCACCAACGAAAGCAATGGAGGTGTGCATGGGGATGGTTACGAAAGCGATGAAGATATGTCACATTAATATGATGGTTATGAACTTGCATTTAAAAGCTCTAACGAAAGCTATGGAGATGTGGTTACAACTCCAACACAATGCTATTGTTACGAGGCTCCACCAACGAAGGTCATGGCATGAAGTTTGTAGTTTCATGGAGATGATTACGAAATGCATGAAGGTGCATTAAAAGCTACAAAAAAAAGCTTGTACGTAGTTTCAAAAAAGTTTGAAATTAAACCTTAAGTTTAGCAGAGTCACAGTTGTTAATAACCATTCGAAAACTTAGGATTAAGTTTGAAGCTAAGGTCCAATAGTTTAACAATGCATAAGTTGTAATTATAAATGTGCTATCTCAAATGTATTCGAATAGCCAAAACTTGTTAAGTTGTTATAACAACAAAAACTCCAAAAATAACATTGTAAAGTGTATAAAAGGAGGTGTTGTACACCAAATTAGGGGAGCAGCTTTGGGCAACAAAGTGTGAAGTATTTGCAGCAGCAATTTGGTGAAGCAGCTTTGGAGAGTTGATTTCGAGAGCTGATTTAGAAAGTTGTTTGAGAGGTTTTTTTGGAGAGTTGAAAGTTAATTATTCCTCCATATGGTCAGAGCTCTTCTTGGCATAAATTGGTCATCGTGAAGCCAAATTGGGTACGTAGACAGGGACGGAAAGAAAATTCAGAGAGCCATCTTTTCTCATCATCCAATAGTGCCCGCGTGCACTATTTAGTGGGATAAATTTGTGTGCAAAGAAATATTCTATATTTTTTCCTATTTAGCACTTGTTGTTGTAACATGGTCATTGGAAAGCTGAGTTAGAGATTTTTTTTTTTTACAAAGTCCATCAGTGTCGAAGGGCACTATTCAATTGGAATCTCATTGTAAAAAACTTTTTGGCACCTTCCTAATACATCGGTCGCTCAATTGAAAAGCGGACCCAGAGACGTAGTCCAGGAGGGATGAACTCTGTCATCACATCGTGTTTGAGTTTGTTTGATTTACTTTCTGTTGATATTTCAGTACTCAATATGTAAAAGCTCTTCTAAAAGTTATTTTTCCTTCAGTTCTTTACACCTAACAAAATCATAGTTATACATTCAATTCACTTGGAAAATAATCAATCCTATGTTTAGATAATATATTTTGGTATCAGAGTAGGTTGAAATTTTATTAATAGGATTTTTGCCAATGAATGTTGACTAGATCTAGGTTGTGACATGGAGAAGGAAAGCTTGAGGAGATAAGCCCAGAAATTGGAAAAGCGAAATTTTTTTATCAAGTCACAACAATGGGAAAGGGTACAAAACAGATACGCCTACAATAATTGGAGGAACATAATCAACAATATCAATAGGAGAATTCCGCATTTCGACACATGGTACAAGCGTTGCAAGAGGAGAATCAACAATTGCAAGCAATGATTGAAGCTAAGAAAGAAAGTAGAGAGAGGAAAATTCCCTTTGCTCGAAGTCCATCTATCATTGAAGATGATGGAGTACCTCTTCTTCATCAATATGATGAAGATAGCATTTATCCATCATCTTCTTCGAAAAATAAATCAGTAGAAGAAGCCATTGGAACTTTCTCTACGCCTTCTAAGGAACCCTCGTACACCCCAGAAATTCCTAGAAATGAATAGGAAATAGAAGAGGACGAAGCCGCAAGTGATCATGGAATTGGAGCCTTTGAAAAGAATACCAAGTGCACAGGTATGATATTGATGAGAAAGATGGGATATTAGTCACGGCAAGGGCTCGAAAAATATGGTCAAGGTAGACTCCAGTATATCTCAGTACAAGAAATATGGAGATATGAAGGACTAGGATTCGATCAATTAACATCTGACTATTGTAGGAAAATAGGTCACATAGCGGATCGATGTTGGTCCCTTCATCTTGAATTTATGCTGAAGAAGTTGCAGGATCAAAAAGGTAAACAAAATAATTCTATCAGTAGTGATTCAGAAGGTGATTCCTTTAAACAAAACTTTATTATGAAAATTATCCAAAGGGTATATCCATGTACCTTTTGTGGGAGTAACAACCATTGTGTAGTTGTGTTACGAGAAAAGCTACCCTAAGGCCTAGGGTTGAAATACCTAATAGAGCGAAGGGCATGTCATCACAAGAAGGACTCTAATTACCATATTTTATGATTTAAACTAGAAAGTGAGGATTGTGGACCTTACCCGTTTATCCCGTTTGTAGTAGATCTCGTAGGATGCAAACCCCTTACAACTCCTCATGCTCCAAAACCTACAAATTAGTCAAGAACAAGCACAACAACTAGTTTTACAACATATATGTCCTAGATGTTAGCATATTAGCATTCATAATCTCATAAGGTTTACATGAAATAAAATTATTCAAGATTATTAAGCATGTATAAGAGACACATAACACATGAACATCAAGAACATGATGGTACTTATTTTATTGATAACATGTATAGGTAATAATAGTGGAGAAATCACCTAATATCTACCACGGCCTTGAGCAAAACCGTACTATGGATTCGTCTAGCCCTAGCATCACAAACCTTCTTCCATAAATGGTGCACAAAGGATGTCACATAGAATGAGGGTTATCATCACAAGGAACCAAGGGTTTCCTGAAACCTAGGAAGCACAAGAGGCACAGGGGAAATATAATACTTGATCAGGGATATAACAGGCTATAATATCAATAATATTCCCTCTCTCATCCCTTAGGACTTTCCCTTGAGGTGTATTTATACTTCCTCAAATTAGTTTTTTCAGTTGGGGAACAGTTAGGCGAAGGGTTGGGGTAGTTAAGTTACAGTAAAAACTGTAAACCCCGCCTCAATAATAGGTAAATTATATATTTTTTGATATTTTAAATAGCATTCGCAGGTCAGATATAGATGGACCTGCATGTGCACGCGAAAAAAAATGGGCAGAGTCGAGTATGGATTTTAAAATATTGTTTTTTGAGAAATGTGGCCAAGTCTGAATGGAAGGGCTACCCAAGGCCAATGCATAAGTCATAAAGTATATAAAGGTGATAAATGATGCTATAATAGATTCCCCCTAATATATGAGTTCAGAAGGGGTACATGATGGCTGAAATGTATTATGTGCATAGAAATAACCTTGAGAGGAATAGAGAGGACTTAACCAAATTTTAGCTTGCCAAAAACCAATGATAGAAATCAGAAAGATAGCTCATGTCTGAGGTGGGCATACCCATGCTCAGTGAAAGAAAAGCATGTCTGCATATCAAGTATGGAGCAGATCCAAGATGTATACAAGTATAAATGAAATGTAAAGTACATAGTGAATCATCTGATCACTGCCCGGAAGTATCAGTCAAAATCACATCCAAGTATCACATATAAAATAATAATCAATGATGTTGCAGAGATATTTGATCACTAAAGTCAGAAATGAATCTCCAAGCACCAAATCATAAGTGGTGGAACAAATGGTACAACACACAACTTGGGCGCCAACATATAAGATGTTGCTATGATGAAAATGCAACATATAAGGGTGGATGGTGTCACTGGCAGAAAACTAAAGGAGCTATCAAAGTGAACCAAAGAATGTTGATGAAAACCCGAGGTCTTCACCGATCACTGTGGCACAATTCTACACAATCGGAATAAATGAGCTGAGGTCGACCATGTGAGAAATCGTTTGATTACTGGTCATTAATTTATAATGTTAACAAACGCGAGACAACCCACCGATAATGATAATGAGTGTCAAGGTGCCCCAGTACAATATAACAAGTGCGAATAAATGAGTTGAAGTCGAACACTTGAGAGAATGCACCAATCAGGATACATTGATTTCTTCTCACTGTTGATAGCGAAGGAGACTGCCACTAATGACTACAAACACTAAGGTACTGACAAAAGGACTCTAAACCTTATTCCGAGAGAAATGAGTCAGAGTCAATGGGAAAATATTTGCTGGAAGAAAGGTATCCCACATCATTCCAACGCGAGTGTAACCCACAGGCCAAGATTTGGAAGGAATCAGACGAAGTAAATTGAAGTAACCAACCCGGAGTACGTTTCCGACATGAAAAATGTAGCTAGCATATGACATAAACTCTCTAAACAAACCAATAATGAAAGCTGACAAAGAGGCGAGATATCCACCAATGGAGTCAAATGGAAATAAAGGTACTGCACGAATCCCAGGTGTGATAATGTAAGCTGAAGTTGAACACAAGGGAAACCACTTAGTCAAAGACCTATGATGTTGATCAAATGCTAAGCACAAGGTCACCTATCAATGATGTAAATAGGGCCAGGGTGTGGCTCTAGGTTTACTCTTAGAGAAATATGTCGAAGTCGATAAGAGACAAACTCGCTAGCAAGAATTCAATGGAGACATTCTCAAACCAAAACAAGCAAAGGAACAAATAGATGATGTGATAGAACAATATATTGACAAGACTGGGATGTCCAAATGAAAAATGAGTCAAGAAACACTACAAAAAGGCCGACTCGGGTTAGATTCCCTTGAACAAAAGCACGACTCATTTTGACTATGGCACCAACTAGGGGAGTACTAACTCAATAACAAGGTTATGGTTTCTCCTAAGTCAAAAACTAAAACCGTCCCAAATGAAGAAAAGACTTATCTTTTTTTGGCTTTGTTCAAGAGCGACACAACTAATAATGTAGCTGCCATCAAGTATGGAAGTATTGTCCCATTCTCGCTTTTTTTGAAATATATATATATATATATATATATTGTCTTTTCATATTTCAAATCCTGAAAAAGAATAAAAGAATGCATATAGTACAATGGATAGAATGAGTTTCGGTAAACAAATGCAATAATTCTCGAGATAGGAACAGTCCTATGCTGAATGAAAGGTTGTGAAAACTAGTAAGTGACACTCAAAGGGACATTCCATCCATGGGTAAAGGTGTCAAGTTGCGAAGGCTAAGTGATTTCATGGTTAAATTGTGCAGAAAGACATGGTCAAAAGAGGGCTTAAAAACGAGTTCAAATGAAGCCAGATAAAGGCAAAGATAAACAAGTGGTCAATATGCAATGCAGCAATACAACTCTACAATAATGGGAGCCTCGAAGGTATATGACCAGAATAAAGATAGCGAAGAAGAAGAAGAATGAAGCTTCAATGCACAAGTCATGGCGGGACTAAAGAGGACTCTCGAGCCTACACATATTGCAGCATGGGTGACAAATTCTAGTGAGGAACTAACTAGGAAGCCCATGTAAAGGATGGCTCTACCACCAAGTCATGATTAAAAAAATCGGCGAGTGAAATTGGTTAAATAGTCATGACAAGATGGGGTTGACCCTATGGCAAGTGATCAGAATGGAGGCTAGTATGAAAAAGTGCAATGGAAAGTGAATTCCCTGACCTATATGCCAGTTCATAATCAAATACATGCCATGATAGGCCAGTGGTCATGGATCCAAATAAAAATTGGAAACATCTCAAAATCACCAGAATGTACCTAAAAATAAATTTTCCCAACACTTACAAGCCAAAAGGTTAAACAACCTTACACAAATTCGAAAAATAGACACAAACGAAATTTGCAAAAAAATTTCAAATTCTTGCCATAAATAAGCATTTTGACTCACATTTTGGTCATTTGTGCAGTGCAGAAGTGGAAAAAGAGCTCTGGAGTAAAAAACCCCCTTTTTGCAAATGGAGCAACCGACCACCGAATTAATCCAAACTAGTCAGGTAAGCCTCATACTCATCTTTTTTGTCAATTTCATTACTATTTTAAGTAATTTTTGGAATTTTTCTTGAAACCCTCTGCGTATACGTGGGTTCATCACCAGGAAATTGCGTATAGAAGTGAATGTGTCCGAATGAAATCGTGTATGCGCAGAGAGGAATTCAAAAATTGATATCTAATGGGTCAATGGATGAAATTGTTGAGGATGAATATCAGCTGGAGGGAAAGGGAGCATGGTGCAATAGACATTGAATTCATGTAGGACTAGCAATCATTGGATATCCTTCAGGGTTGTGGTTTATTAAAATTTTTCAAAATGCAAAATATGAAAACCAATACTCGGTTGCTCGAGATGTTGGTCAATTATTTGGAACCGACTGAAGACTGCTTTATGATTGATCAGATTCCATTAAGGATTGAGCTGGAAGACATCTATTTTATCACTGGAGGGCTTAATGTAGATGACTATACTGTGTAGATGGTACAAAAAAGGTGGGGAATCCGGTCCCAATAAAGGATGTATGGGACTTGTACATGAAAATCCTTCTTTTCACTATTTGTAGAGTGGCAGGGTTGACAGCTCTTCACTAGGCTTCACGCACTCACATGAGTCTAGCAATGGATTGCTTAGCCAACCTCTATGAATGGTGCACAACGTTATTGGCTAACCTGAAGAAAAAAATGACTTCTATTCGATAGGCAAAAACAAAACATTTTGGATATGGTACTATTCTGTTGACATTCTTCTTTGAGAGAGTCCTAGGGCTTTGACCTAAGATCATTTCGACCATCAGTAGCCTAAGATATATGAGGATAGAGAGATGGGAAAAATTGATGAAGAGAGTGGGGGGAAGTGAGGTTCCCTGCACTACATGGGATGATGAGTTCTTCCAGTGGTGGGCAGAACAGGTCATCTTAGTAGAGGAATATCCCTATGCTGGGATGGATTTTAGAGCAGATCTTCATTTGGTTCTTCCACTCGGAGTAGCATGGGGCGCAATTGGTAAGATTTCACAATGATTTTTTGATTATGTGATTTTTATTTTTATTTTTAAATTATATGCAAAATGAAACTTTTTTTTGATAGGACAATATGACTTACAAAATTAAATGATCATGATGCATACATGGGACCAGTTAGACCTGAGGGATACCCAAGACATAAGCATTGCAAAGGAGAGGCAGATGATGCTGAAGACCTAGGAAGGACCCTCCATGCAATCCAGAGAAACTTGGAGAGTTTAACTCGCCAAGTAATCATGGAAACTATAGAGGATCTTCCTGAGGTTATCCAGAGGAGAGTGGTTGGGGTACCACGAGACTGGGTGTGGTTATTACGCCGTGTAGCTACTGCTATTGTGTTTTACCGGAACACAAAAGTTGGGTAGGGACCTTAGGGATAGATATAGATTTGATCAGATGACTGTATTATTATTTTTGATGACATACATGATCGGGCATCAACCCAAATTTTGTAGGACATGATGGTCCAATTTTTGTATATTTTGAACACTTTGATATATGTATATATATATATATATATAGATAGCGATTTTGTATGATGTGATTGTCCCAAATGTACAATGGTGAATGATGTTTTTGATATTTTTAAAGTATTGAATGATTAATGTGAAAATCAAGTGCTTGATTAGATAATGAGTCTGCTAACCAATTATTAGATCAAGGAATATGAATGAACATTGTAACAAACGTACCCTAAAAAATAATCGATGCAAAAATGGGTCTCTAACACGATAAGTGTTGTTTAATTGCGAAACCACCAGTTGTGAATCCAAGTAAACTACTAATGAATCAACACCAAGAGATATTGCCTCCGAGGGTAGGTTGACCACTACAGTGTATTCTACCACATTGTTCGAAGTAGGACCAATACATACACCCCTTGAGACTAACAACTGACCGAATGGATAGTGAATTACCCAAACCGTGGAAGCCAAGTTCCAGGTATGTCTACTAGCACCATCGGAAAATCCAAAATGACTCATCTTATCATATAACACCTACCAAAGCAGATCAAACTCATCAAAGTCACACCAAAAATCGAAAAACATACATGTACAAAAATACACTATATACAATAAAGCAAATGCTAGGCCAAAGCCTAGGCATAATACTTCTTTAGATAGAGCCCATTTCTAGGCTTCGCCAACTTGTTCCCATCAAAATAAACTAAGGCATAAGCTCCATTTTTTAGGAACTTCTTGAAAATGAAGGGGCCATACCACATGGATTTGAACTTGCCTGCCCCCAAGGCATCCTTCTCTTGGGCATAAACCAAGACAAGGTCACCTTCAGAGAAAACCCTAGGCTTGACCACCTTATCGTACTAAACCTTTACTCATTTCTTATGCACCTCATTCATCATAGCTGCACCTCAACGCTACTAATTGAGATGTTCTAGATGGAAAAGGCATTCCTCAAGACTAGAAGTGTTAGGAAGAACCTTGATTGCCAGCTTAAGGGAAGGAATTTCACATTCAATAGGAAATATGGATTCCAGCCCATAAACTAGTTGAAACGAAGTAAAACCGATTGCAGTCTTAATAGACATCTGGTATGCCCAAAGTGCAGGGTACAACATGAAATGCCAATTGGATTTGGCTTTATCAATTGTCTGTTGAAGTATGGTCTTCAAGGACTTGCTAAGAACTTCAACTTGCACATTGGCTCGAGGATAGTAAGGAGATGAATGCTCCTGCTGAAAACCCAATTTGAGAGCCAATTCAACCATCATATTGTTCTGAAAAAGACTGCCATGATCAATGACCATCTCTTTGGTGATACCAAAGTGAGAAATGACTTGGATAAATAGGAACATGGCTGTTGTCTCACCATCATTCGAAAAATTAGGTATAGCCTCAGCCCACTTTGTAAAGTAGTATACTGCTACAATAATGTACTTATGAACCTTAGCCGAAGGTGGGTTACACATAGTATAATCAATACCCCACTTTGTTAGCAAACCGACAGTGATGACAGGAAAGAGCGGAGCTGGATGAGCGCACATGTTCAGGGTATAGAATTGACAAGAGTGAAAGTTTTTGACTGCCTGAACACAATCTTTGAAAATCGAGGGCCAAAAGTATCCTGCACGCAAGATTTTTTGGGCTGTAGCAAGCCCAGATAAATGACCAGCACAAGCTCCACTGTGGCAATAATTCAACACAACCTCAACTTCTTCGAGAGTTAAGCAACGTCTAAGGATCGAATCGACCCCGCGTCGATATAAAGTGTCATCGATAATCAGATAATTTTCGCTAAGTGACGCAACTTTTGACACTCATCTTTCAAAAAAGCTAAGGGAAACCTCGCAGTATGGAGATAAAATATGAGATCTCCATACCAAGGATCCTGTGAAGAAATGAGAAAAAGATGTTCATCAGGAAATGATTCTTCATAAACAATCTCTTTTCCACAATGCAACTCAGAAATTACCTCCGAAAACACCAATGACCTCTTGGATTTGGCAGACAGGAATTCAAGATAAAACTCTTGCAAAATAACAATCCATCAATTGTATTTGCCCCCAATCACTCACCTACTGATAAAAAATTGAAATGGATTATCTACCGCGAAAACATAAGTTTTGCGAAGGAGGATATAATGTCTGAGCTGTTGGATAGCATGGATAGCTGCCAAAGCTAGTTTCTCAATTGGAGAATACCGGATCTCATGACCCACCAAGCCTTGACTAAGGTAGTATACTACATGCTCGCAAAGAGCAACATCTTCCTGAACCAGAACCATACCTATGGTAGATTTTGCTACAGTGAGATATAAGAGGAAATCCCTACTATAATCAGGTGGACTCAGTAATGGAGCAGAGGTAAATGCATTTTTCAAAACATCAAATGACCGTTGAGCAAATTCATCCCAAAAAAATTAAACTCCTTTCTTTAACAACCTCATAAATCCCTTTGTAGTATTGGCATAATTCAAGATAAATATTTGTAAGAAATTGGCTTTGCATTGTATACTTTGAAGTTGACGAATCGAAGATGGGGGAGGAAAATGAAGTATTGTCTCAAACTTGAAGGGATTTACCTGAAACCCTTCAGTAGACACGATGAATCCCAAAAATTGATCAGATGTGACAACAAAAACACAGTTATTAAGGTTCAACCGAATTTTGTAATAACTACACCGTTCAAAAACTTGACAAAGGTGTGAAGGATGATCAATTCTCTTGTGAGAACGAGTAGCTAAATCATCCAAATATGCCTCAATAATATGTTTGATTTCGTGGAAGGCATAAGACATAGCCCGCTGAAAGGTAGGTTCAACATTTTAAAGGCCGAAAGACATCTTTTTGTAAGCAAAGGTACCCCAGGGGCAAATAAAAGCAGTCTTATGTTGATCTTCAGGACCGATAGTAATCTGATTATATCCCGAGAAACCACCCATGAAGGAGAAAATCTCATTCCCCGCACACTCATCGATAATATGGTCTATAAATGGTGTGGGGTAATTATCTTTAGGACATGCCTTATTCAAATCCATGAAATCGATGCAAACTCGAATCATTCCTTGTTTCTTGTCCATGAGAACTAGATTCGAAACCCACTCAATTAATGGAACGGGGTATATGAAACCCACCTTTAGCTTCTTCTCAACCTCGGCTTTGATAGATGAAGCCTTCCTAGGGTTGACCAGATGAAGCTTCTGTCGAATAGGCTTAGAATTTTCGTATGTATTGATCTCATGTTGGACAATAGATGGATCTATACCAAGCATTTCCTCATAAGACCAAGCAAACACACCCCAAAATTCTCAAAAGAGATTGGTGTAAGTCTGAATCTCTTGAAGGGAACATTCAACTCCAATGAAGACATTCTCAATAATGTTGGGATCTATGGAGATGTTCACCGGGGTAGTAGTAGAAATAACAGCCATGCCCCCTTCAGAAAATACCTATGTTGGTGCTAAGGGGTTCAATACTAGGTGAATAGGATCAAAAGACTCAAGGTTAGACAAAATTGTTTCAACTTCTCGCAAGTCTGGTATAAAATAGAACCGACGATGAAAATCATCCCACGGTCTCTGTACACTAGTCATTGCTTCAAGGATGGCCTCTTCAGATGGAAGAGTGGTATCAATGCAATCTTGAGTAGAATATGAACTAAGAGTCCAATCCGGAGCCTCATCACCATCCAATTCCTCTGGTGAAAGAGAAACTAGCATGGAGTCTGTAGAGTCAACAGTAAATTGATAAGTAATCTCAGCTGCAGACATAGGAAATTCCATTCCGCCCACTTGACCTTCCTCTGATGTGGATCATGTAGGAGAAGGCAAGGTCTAAGGGGCTGAAACATAATGAGTTCGAAAGAAATCTCTTTGAGCGGGAACCCTGGAGGATGAAATAGAATGAATATGAACCGAAGGAGGTAGAAGATCAAAAGTACCCATCAATTATGTATACATTCCGACCCCCAAATTCTCAACAAGTTGTTTGGCATCATTCACCAAGGGAACAGTTGAGTCAGCGGATGCATTCAGATCTACAGGAGAACAATCCATCTGGTCCATAGTGACAATTCTCCCTTCATGAGGGAAACACAAAATGAGAAATAATGAGGAAGCAATAGCATCCATTTCATAAATCCAGTTTTGCCCCAACAGTAGATTGTAGTCTAGATTTGCATCAACTATATCGACCTTGATATTAACAATTTTACCCCCAACACAAATGGGTAAAGTTGGAATGATGCCATGTGGCCTGTGAGAATGACCATCAAATGTAGTCAGAAGAGTATCAGAAGGGACAACTGCAGGGGATCCAATAGCCTTGCAACATGAGATAGACATCACACACATGGAAGAATCTTCATCTAATACTGTTTGAAAGATATCGATCTTTCGATACGTAGACTTAATCTGAAAAGCCATATGATGAGGAAGTCTCTTTTTGAAAGTCGACATGTCATATAACTTTTTCCCTCACCTTCAAACAAGTGTTTCCCTCAACGCTTGATTATTTCTAGATGCTTCTATATACAATTCTTATCCTCCCATGTGGAATCTTCAACAGGTAATTTCTTCCACTTGCTGAGATATTCTGAAATTGATCAATTTGGTAGTTGTCGAGTTCTTGTTTCTATGACTGCTTCAGAACTTATTTCATTGCAATTTTGATCTTCTTGTTTTTTCATTCGATTCTGCACCAAAGTTAGGTTATCCTTTGAGAGTTGGAGAACTTGTTGTTGATGCTTGATGTGATCTTCCAGTATTTAATCATCCATATTAGCTTTCATTTGATCCTTCAAACCCTCCAACTTAGCCTCCATTTTTTCTTTTAAACTATCTATGTCATATTTTATTTCTCTTTGTAAGATCAAAATTCGTTGCACTTGGTACCGTAATTTTGATACCTCATACTGGAATTATTCCTCTTTATGCATCATAGTATAGTTTTATGAGGGCTTAATAGGTGTGGAATTATTTTTGGGAGGAATTATATAACTCAATACTGATATCTATGCTTCAATATGCCCTTGGAATCACTTCAAACTAATTTTTCAAACAAATGTTATGCAAACTTGTTTAATAAATACATGCCTTTTTCTTGCTTTTGAGGAGCTCGATATTGAAACTAAATTATCTCTGTTATTTTGAATCTTTAATATTTGACATTCAGTGCTCTAGTAGCCCTCTAAATATTATTTTGAATGTCACAGGTCTAACCTGATTTGGATTTTTCAAGGCAAAGTTATGTCCAATATTCCACAATGACCTAATTATGGACTGGTTCAGTAGAGAGAAATTGTATGGCATTCTGTGTTTCACTGTTTCCTCCTTCGGCTCTCAAATTGATACACAAGAAACTAAAGTCTGTGTACTTGCGACCACTTTTTACAGAATTGAAATCTGATGCTCAGAGAGAGAGTTATGATGATTTTCCCACGATAACCTCTTTGAGATGAAACTCGAGAGCCTGAAAAAACTCTAACTTCCACAGATCATATCTCCGAAACTATTGCGAACCAAGATCTGAAATTTTTTCAAGACGTTCCTCAGGATTTTGGCTTTGGTCTGTAAAACTTTCAGCTTCTTAACCTTCGTAGAAAACAAGTTATAGCAAAAATTCCATGATGACCTGTTTAGGTTAAATTCGGGAGCCTCGAAAAACCCTAACTGCCATAGATCATATCTTCGAAAAGTTGCAAACCAAGATCTGAAATTTTTACAAGACTTTCCTTAGGATTTCGGCTTCCCTCTATAAAAATTTCAGCTTCTGACCCTTCACAGAAAAATAGTTATAGCAAAAATTCCACGATGACCTGTTTGGAGCAGTGAACCCCAAGAATCCAAAGCTCTGATACCAAATGTTATGAAACTAGCTCCAAAAATAGAAGAAAAGAGAGATCAACGCCTTAGGAATAATCTGTTTTGAGGGGGAAACCTCCTTTAGATTAAATAAATGAAAAATTATTTGATGATACAAATGAAAAAACCTCCTTTCTATATATAGGAGTCCATTGGGCCATAATATAATCCTAGACAACCTAACAATAATAATGTAAGGGTACAATAATAACAATATGGCGGTTACAGTGGTTAAAAAATAATAATAAGAGGGCTACACTTACAAAAATAAGGGGATACACTAGTATTATAGGGACCTAAGACATCAAGTCTAGTCATAGTGGTCATTGATTTAATGTCAACCAGGAAGGTCGAAAGTGACAATGAATAAATATTCTTTGTTTTTCATCAAAGCAACAATGGGATGATTAGCTTCTTTTTTTCATGATGTAAACTTAACCAAAGAGTATGTGATAAACTCTTGGCAAGTCTAACGTATTATTTAAGTCATGTTTTATTGTGTTATTCATGCATGTAAGTGTGAAAGATTGTATTACAGGTTTGCGACAGATGTAGGTAACAATTCGACACTTATGGCTCCAAAGGACAAAGGTGAAGGAGAAGGAAGTGTAACTTGATGAAGCTCATGTGCAGACAAAGAATACAACTGGTATTAATGCTTCTAGATGCAGACAACAATTCAACACTTCTAGCTCCGAAGGACAAAGGTGAAGGAGAAGGAAGTGTATTCTATTGAAGTACTTGCATGCAGAAAAAAGAATACAGAAGGTATTCGTGCTCCTTGCAATAGAAGAAGGTCAACAAATGGAAGTTGTTAGATCAACATGGAACCTGAATGACCACAAAGATCTCATCATTTGGAACTTGACGTAAATCATTTCATTCAAAACAGAGTCTGTATGAGGGAGAAAATTCAAATCAAAGTTTCAATGGCGACATGAGAAAAAGTCAAAGTTTTGAACACTTGAAAGCTACCAGTCTCAGAATGTCATAAATCTGACATCAAATGAAAGTGCATGTCACACTAGTTTTGATGGTACTAACAGTTTGGAAATTGACTTCCGTGTGAGGAGGAAAATTCAAGTCAAAGTTTCAATGACGATGGGGAAAAGTCAAAGCACCTGACGCCAACACGTGTCACACAATAATTCGTCAGTAAAATAGTAAAATGGTAAAAGGTTAAATTAGTTTGGGTAAAAATGGGTACATTGGGTTTCGAACCCTAGACCTAGCCTAAACCTATAAACCTATCTCATGACTCTACCATGTTAATTCATGTTTTATTTAACCTATGTGCTAAGTATATGCCACATAATAAATGGTTGATAAAATGCATAAAAGGATCAAATGCAGCCAATGTGAATCCAATGCATCATGTGGGGACGTGGCTCCATCCACCAATGAAAGCAATGGAGATGTGCATGGAGATGGTTACGAAAGCTATTAAGATGTGTCACATTAATACGAAGGTTATGAATGTGAATTTAAAAGCTCTAACAAAAGTTATGGAGATGTGGTTACAACTCCAACACAATTCTATTGGTACATGGCTCCACCAACGAAGGTCATGGCATGGAGTTCGTAGTTTCATGGAGATGATTATGAAATGCATGAAGGTGCATTAAAAGCTACAACGAAAATCTTGTACGTGGCTACAACGAAGTTCAAAAGTTAACCTTAAGTTTAGTAGAGTCATGGTTGTTAATAAGCATTCGAAAACTTAGGATTAAGTTTGAAGCTAAGGGCTAATAGTTTAACAATGCATAAGTTGTAATTATAAATGTGTTATCTCAAATGTATTCAAATATAAAAAACTTGTTATGTTGTTATAACAACAAAAACTCCAAAAATAACATTATAAAGTGTATAAGAGGAGGTTTTGTACACCAAGTTAGGGGAGTAGCTTTGGGAGAAGCTTTGGGCAACAAAGTGTGAAGTATTTGCAATAGCAATTTGGTGAAGCGACTTTGGAGAGCTGATTTGGAGAGTCAATTTAGAAAGTTTTTTTAGGAGTTTTTTTGGAGAGTTGAAAGTCAGTTCTTCCTCCATACGGTCATAACTCTTCTTGGCATAAATTGGTCACCATGAAGCCAAATTGGGTGCAGAGACAGGTGACGAAAATAAAATTCATAGAGCCATATTTTCATAGCATCCAACATAGCTTGCGTGCACTATTCAGTTGGATAAATTTGTGTGCAAATAAATCTTCCATAGTTTTTCATATTAAATGCTTGTTTTTGTAAGCTGGTCGTCAGAAAGCCAAGTCAAAGAATTTTTGTTGGACAGAGTCCATCAGTGTCGAAGGACACTATTCAGTTGGAATCTCATTGTAAGAAAAATTCCAGCACCTTCCTAATACAGCGGTCGCTCAATTTAAAAGCAGGCCCATAGACGTAGTATAGGAGGGACAAACTCCATCATCACATTGTGTTTGAGTTTGTTTGCTTTAATTTTTGTTGATATTTCAGTACTTAGTATGTGCAAGCTCTTCTAAAAGTTATTTTTCCTTCAGTTTCTTTACACCTAACAAAATCATAGTTATACATTCAACTCACTTGGAAAATAATCAATCCTATGTTCAGATCAATAGGTAGAGCACTTCCGGTTATGTGTTCCATATTGGTTTAGGTGTGATATCATGGGCATCTAAGAAGCAGCCTATTGTGACACTGTCATCAACATAAGCAGGATATGTAGTAGCAATATTAGCAACATGTCAAGCAATATGGTTAAGAAGTGTATTGGATGGAATCAAGCATAAACAAGAAGGATCAACAACAATATATTGTGACAACACCTCATTGATTGCACTATCCAAAAATAGTGTGTCTCATCAAAAGAGAAAGCATATTGATACAAGATATCACTTTATTAGATAACTTGTGAGCAATGGAGAAGTTCAATTGAAGCCTTGTAAATCTAGTGATCAGCTAACTGATATATTTACAAATCCATTAGCAAAATATGTGTTTTAGTTTCACAAAAGAAACTTGGGTTTTGTAAGCCTAGCTGAGACATAGACCAGCAGGCATGTTTGAGTTTTCATGAGTTATGTTTTATTTTAACTACCGTAATTAAGAGGGAGTGTTAAAATATCTAATTAACTCCAGCATGGAGATTTAACTATATTTAGAGAGTCAGTTAACTGAGCATTGAGTCAAGTTGAGATAAGTGATAGATAAATTTGGTAAGGGTAAGCATGTCAAGTTATATTAGGCGAGTCGTTATTCGAAAAGGATAAATACCCTTCATGAGGTTCATTGTATTCAGATTGAAGATTGATTTTGTGTGATCAATAGAAAAGCTGCAACTCGAGTTTTATTGTGTGTGAATTATTTTTGTTATTTGTGCCTTACTCTTTTGCCTTTCCAGCAGGATTGCGGCACCAACCAGTCTTGGAGTGATGAGAGAGTGTGGAATTATAAACTCTAGTTCTGAGGGAAATACGGATGGTCGGTTGACCCATAAAGCTTATGAATCACCATGGAAATAAAATGAAGAAAGTTCCCATAGCGTTATATGTTGTGTAACTGGACTAGTTTGGCCAGACATAACATTTGATAGGTAAAGTGAACCTCTAACTATGTTTTGTTTCTATTATAGCCTGATTAGAAAATCCTTGGAGACTAATTCATGAAATTGTGCTAGCACTCAATAACATTGAATGATATAATACTTCTCAAATATCAACATTAATGTTTCTTGAAAAATAACAATCTACAAAGCGATTTTGAAATCACTAACAAAACAACACATGATATTTTTCCATCAGCCTCGAAGGTTTTCCAAAAATAAATAGTCGACAATGATTTTTTAAATGAATCTAATAAATAAAAAAGACAAATATGATTATCATTTAATTTATATTTACACTATTCAATAAATACAATTGAATGATACTCAACATCATTCTTTTCCCACCAATTTTTTTTTTTACTTTTATGGTTTCCAAATTTGGTAGTTTGTCTATCCCCATGGACAATCTCTTATGGTCAACACGTGAAGTTTAGGCATAGTTTTTTCATTCCACACAACATTTTATGATGAACTCGTTAGAATCTATAACATGGGTAAATCCCCCAGCTTCAAACTTTCGAACATCAGAAATCCGTTAACACTTCCCGATATCCTGATCTCCAACTCCTTCAAATTAGTGCAACCGCACAATGAAAATGCCCTTAAATTTTAGAATCTCTCCAATGGAGGAAGCTTCCCAAGTTGAAAACATCTTTGCAAATATAACCTCTCAAATTGTAGAAACTTGCAAATATAGTTGAGTACACTTCTTCCATGGTAATTTTCAAACACAAATCTCTGCAAATTCTTCATGCTCTACATGCATGGTGAGAGATCCTCCACCACATCATCGTATTCCACATCGAATGCCAATGTCAAGTTCCTCATCTCGAACCAACTTCCCACTACACCCACTTTAATTCCTGACTGTATTCCCTTTACTTCAATTCATGCCTTTACATGCACCTCAAGATCCATCAAATTGGGCCAATTTGTGAGATCCTTCAAACTGCAAACACCACTATTCACTTCCCCCACCTCCATTATACTCTTTTATGATATACACAATGACAAGATATTCAATGATGTAAGTTGAGAGATCTCACAGGGAATCCCTGTTAGGCTACAACAGTAGTTTAACCTTAAAGTGTTAAAGTTTTCAAGCGCTCGTATATTACAAGGCAACGTTTCTAACTTTCTATAGTTATAAAGATCAAAAAAATGAAGCTAAGAAATATTGCATATGTCTTCAGGTAAATACTTCATTAAGGTGTTCCGCAAATTGAGAAACTCAAGTTGTCTAAGATGCCACAGTGATATGGGAAACGATTCTATTTACGTGTTAGACAGATCCATAACTCTCAAAGAGGTGAGATTGACTAAAATTCCATTTGGAACCTCTCCTAAACTCTCATTATAGCCCAATATCAAAGTGAGGAAGTTGGGGCAGCTGAAATCTATTGGCAAAACATAAATATTATTATGCCCAATTTTTATTCTTTTGAAATTACCAATCTATTTCTGAGCAGAAAACTCTTTGAGGTTTTTACCTGTCCGAAAGAACCATTGCTCTTCCTTCTCACCAATATAGACTGCCAAGTCATGGACAACATCACAAACTTTTGTCCTTCTATACCCATTACCATCATCATAAACATTATGAAACAAGTAGCGTTCTACTAATAACTCTACATATCTGAGTTCCAAGTCCATTAAATATTTGGTCCCCTTGCTATTGAACAATACCTCCCCTATCCACATTTCCACCATTGAGTTCACACTGATTATGTGATCTTCAGGAAAGGTAGCACAATATAAAAAGCAATTCTTCAAGATGGAGTCAGGCAAATAATAGTAACTCCATTTTAGCTACGAATAGAGACCTTGCCCAATGCCACTATATCGTAGAAAACCAAGATTCATATTATTCTTCTAATTGAGAGAAATATGCCACTCATTTACAATTGTCTTACCCTTCATGGCTACCGCTACAACATTTGTGGCCAACAAAAAACCATTACACTCTCCCGCAATTTGTGTGGCCACATCCTCTATGTCTTTTATCGGATCATTGCCTGCTTTGAAATCTCCTTTGCGGAACAATTGCCACCTATCATCGCTGGAAAGCGTTTTTATTTCTATGGAGAAGTCATATGCCCCCATTATTTTGATCACATCTATTCTACGCATAGAGATTAGCACTCTGATACCTATAACATTACCCAATGGGATGCCCAATTCTTCATCTAGTTGAAGTTCCCTATACATATCATCTAATACCAGAAGAAATTTCCTTTCCCTCAGACATGAACATAATTTCCTCTTTCTCATATCAAAAATAGAACTGCTCTCAACATTAGAAGTAGTTCTCCCTAGATTTAAATTGATTTCCTCTGCAATGATACTTTGCAGGTCTGCAATGTTATAAGTCGGAGAAAAAATTCTCTAAATTACGGCTTCAAAAACCTTACCTTTATTGTATGCATTGTGGATTATTTTCAGAATCGATGTTTTTCCTATGTCGTCCATGTCGTAAATGCGCATTATGAGAAATTAATGATCTTCATTGTCGATCCATCTCCACACCTGCATCTCACCATGTTTAATCCCCGACCCCACAAATCCCGACTTCGGTATTGTCTAAAGCAATGTATGTGATTGTAGTGGTGCCAACGATACCATCTGTTGAGCATCACGAAATATTGAAAAGTCTCTTTGAAGATTTATGAAGATTTGGTTGAAATTTGTATTCCACTCTCTAATTTGTGTAGCGAGTCTGGGCTTGCATAAAATGCAATCTAAACACCAGCTATGTTGTTCATTAGAGAACTTTTGAGGTCTAAAATGGGCCTCCTAAGAAAAAATTACAACCAAAATAAAATTTATAAGAACCAATAGGATTCAAGATTATGATGTCAACCATGGGGGATGATTCACCCCTTTTGGGATAAAATGGTAAAAAGATTAAAAAATAATAAAATAATAAAACTATTTTTTCAACTTGTATTTTCAACTTATCTCCCTAATTTTTTACTCAAATTTCGAGTGGGAGTATTTGTTGGATGGAAAATTTGATTCCTCATCCAAGGAGTACTCATGTTGCATAATTTCGATGGAACTTGCTACACAGAAAATGAGAAATACATGAAAAAATGTGATTGCAATCACGTTTTTCATGTATTTCTCTTTTTTCGTGTAGCAGTGTCCATCAAAAGTATGCAACATGGGTACTCTTTAGATGAGGAATCAAATTTTGCATCCAATGAGTGTTCTGCCTCGAAATTTGAATAAACCCATAGGGAGATAAATTGAAAATATGAGTTGAAAAAGTAGTTTTCTTCTTTCTTTTCCTCTAAAATTTGATGATGTAATCTAATCTTATTTTATTATTTCCACTATTATTTTTATAATTTCCTTAAGATGCCATTTTAGACCTTAAAATTCCCCTAATGTGGGAGCGATCTATGATGCCTTTGGCATCTTCCAGTGTGGTGAATCCTTTGCAACCAATTTTTTTACTGTGTCTTGGGGACTTCTTTGCCCATGATGAAACTGAAAGTTAATTTCTTGTAAGAGTGCCTTCATACGATTGAGTTGATCTTGCAGAAGTTGAATGGTTTCATCTCTGCGAAGAGCATCATCTATGAGTTGGATGAGTGGAGAAATAACAACACTGCTTATGGCACTGGATGCTGCTCCAACCAAAATGTCCATTGCTTTTGCAAATTTAGAGCAAAGCATAGAAGAGCAAAAAGATAAACCAGAATGAATATGCAAACAAAAATTCTGCAGATTTGTATATAAGAGGGAAGAGCAAAAATCATATATTAAGGAAAAGAAATTTGCAGCTAACTTGTGCACATGTTTTTTGAATTAGATGTAGCAACTGAGATGAAACCAATGAGTATCATATAAAAGAAAATATTGTTTCTTTTATGGTGTAGCATAATGGGATATATAACAGGTGCTAGCAACTACATAGTAGCTAGCACCTGTTTAGTTTAAATACAATAACCTTGCAAGTTTAACTATAGTAACTTTCTAATTTGATAGATGGATGATATATTTTTGAGTTGTCTTTAGTTTGTCTTTTAGTGAGAGTTGTCCATAGAAATTTTTTTAATATTGATTAAATAAATATAAAATGATTTTTTTTTCTTTTTAATTTTAACAATTAATATATATTTAAACTATAATTATTTTATATTTCAATTTAATTTAAAATTATTAAATTTAAAAATAGTAATTTAAATTATTAATTTTGATTTTTTTTTCTAAATGTTAAAAAATTAAGATACAAAGTATTTAATTATTATATATAATACATGTTTATTGTTTTTTAATAAATAAAAGTTAAAAAATGAAAGAAAAATAAAAGCTTGATCTTTCTAAGCTTTTGGTAAAACTGAATTTAAAATAGATCTAAGCTGATCTTTATTTCTTCAAATATTTTGTACAAATTATATGAATAATTTAAACATTTGAATTTTGAATTTTTATGAAAATTAAATTATATTTATAAATAGAAAATTATTTAATTTTGATTGTTTAAGAATAGTTTGAATATTTTTTTTTTGAATTTTTTATGATTTTAATTTCCATTTAGTTTTACAAATTCCAAAACATATGTTTGTCCTATATTTATTTTTCCTTTGACAATAAACCACAAGATCTTAAAAATTATAACACAAGTACACAAGAAAAAATAAAATAATTTTGAGGTATAATTAATGCCCTCATGTATCATTAATGTTAATATAAGAGAGTTACAAAAATATAACAAGTTCAGATTTAAGTCCATATTTATAGTAAAGATTATAGCATCAAAGCACATCTCAGATCTTGACTTTGAAAAATGAAGGCTTTGACAATAAACCAAAAGATCTTAAAAAGAATAACACAAGTACACAAGAAAAAATAAAATAAATTTGAGGTATAATTAATGGCCTCATGTATCATTAATGTTAATATAAGAGAGTTACAAAAGTCTAACAAGTTCAGATTTAAGTCCATATTTATAGTAAAGATTATAGCATCAGAGCACATCTCAAATCTTGACTTTGAAAAACGAAGGCTTTAAACGCACATCTCAAATATTGACTTTGAAAAACTGTTGGAATTTCTGAATATTCCGAACACAGAGGGAGAATAAAAATTCTCCTTTACCTCGACACAGAGATTATAAAAATTTTCTGAATGTTGGACAGAGATAGCACAAAAATTGAAAACTATTTCATTAACATGAAAAACTATTACAAAATGGAGATTCTGTCTTCAGAACAAAGTTCTAGTTTTACAATGGATTAGCTGCTACAGACGCAGCGTTACAATATTTGCTCTCTGTCTCTCTTTCTGCCTTCAGGAATTACACACACTGCATACACAGTCTTCTATTACAATAAGCCTACAGGCTTTTGCTTTTATACGGTGCGGCTCTTAAAAACATAAAACAAAAGAAATATAACAAGGTTTAAAAAAAACTTAATGCATTGCCGCATGACTTTAACCCAAAGTTTAATAAACATTTTAACCCAGATTTCAAACTTCAATCAAACTAAATTGTAATCAAATTTGCGTTACAAATGAGCTCTACATTAGCAGACCCAAAACCAATGTGAACGCTTTCCTATTGGCTGGTGCTGGGCCCCATCAGAGCTCAAATCAAAACTAAAGAAAAATTCATAACAAATTCGCGTACCAAAAATGATGTGTGATGTCATGGAAAAATGGACATGAAATAAGGCGATTGGTCAACGTGCTGGTTGAGTTGGCAGTGGGACCACATCGCATCAGTGATTGGAGGAACAATGGTGTGGTGACTTGGACTTTGGCGAATGCAATTGTGATGTTGCGATGTGGGGACCATATTGCATCACAATATCGCATCGGTGATGGATTGGTGGACAGATGAGCGGAAGAACTTGGCGAAGAGCGATTGCGATGTGCGATGGTGGTAGGGACCACATCGCATCACAAACATGCTTCGGAACATAACACAGTGGAAGGTTTTAACACCTGTGGCGCATGCAATATGTGATATGAAATCGCAACTCATACATGGGCGATGACATTTCAGAGGGGGCTTTAACATTGTTCCTTGCGATGTGGGATGTGCGATATCGCACCATCACATCGCATCGAAACTTCACATCAACAAGACACATATGTCACATCGGTAATTAACATATACAAATGGCTTTGCAGAATGGATAAAGGGATTTGCGATGAGTGATACAATGATGAGCGCTTATTGGTCCACGTCGTTGTGCTGGAGATGGGACCCACTCTTATTCAAAAAGACTTGGCGTGTTTAAACTTTGGTTGGTGAGGGCTTTAATGCCCGATAAGACTGTTTTTAATAAACTCTGCTGTTGTGTGGTTTAAACTACAAATCCTTCAATTCCTCTACAAAATTCGGCTGCGGCCCATAACAAAATTTAATTTCATCTCTGCAATGGTGGCTGCAGCCCAAAAACAAAAATCCATCCTTACAGTTTCTTCATGCCTCTGTTAAATGCACAGAGGTGTGCACTCAACCTAAGCTGCCCCTGTTGTACTCCCTTTCCACCTACATGGGGTTTTGCAGGTGACTTTAATATTTTCAACAAAAATGAAAGCTTTAAACACACATCTAATTGTGTCAGGTTTTTAATGGGGTGTAGAAATTGAGGCACTTGCGACTCTATCGACTCTAAATTGAGCTAGATGTAACTTACCACTTTCCATGAATTTAGACATAGCCATTTAATTTGATACCACTTAGAGACCAATAAACATGATTACCCTATCCACAAAATGTTTTTTTCTTTTCTTTTTCAAAGCATTATTACATATTGCTTGCAAGAGTACGATCGACCACCCTCATTTGGAGATAATATGCAAAAGATGTCAACGAATCAAATATAAGAAAAATGATAAATAATTAAAAATATTAAAGATATATTTAAATACTAATAAATAATAATAAAAATAAAGTTAAACTATTTGAAAGTATACAATTTTTTGGTCGAATATAGGGTCAATGAAAAAATTGATGCTTTATTTTTTGCAAACATCAATCAAATTATTATGGGAATGAATAATTGTGGTTTCTTTTGTGGTGTTGGCATTTAATGGTTCTTATTTTTGGGTATATGTTCATATCTATTGCTTTGCTTGCATTTTTTATGGTTCTTGTTTTGGGTTTATGTTCACATCTTTTGCTTTGCTTGCATTTTGTGGGTTGGTATTTGATGTTTTGTGTTGAATTTATGATTTTTGGTAGAGTAAAAGAAAACTTGTAGAATAAAAACACAAATGAATTATTGGTCTATGTGACATCAATTCTTAACTTAAAGTAAGGTAGAGTGAAAGAAAGACATGTATACGACAAAATTTTTTAAAGAAAAAGAGAAAATCTTATATGAGAAGATTTTTTAACATTTTATTTTCATTTTCATTTATTATTTTGTAATTGTTTTAATATATTTTTTTTAATAAACTAAAATTATAAATTATAAAAAGTTAGAAGAGTTGAAAATTTTAATTTTTTTCAAATAAATTGGATTAGGTGTAAATTATTTTCAATATTAAAAAAAATAAAAAAATATCCATATTTAAATTAATTAAAGCTTAGATTTATAAGTATTTTTAAATTTGTATAATTTGAGAGAGAGTTTTCGGAATTTTTGTTTTAAAAAGGAATGATTTTTATTGGTGGTACATTTATTAGTGTTTTTTTTAAGAAATTGTTTTGAAGTGGAATGGTTTTTTTATTGTCACTTAATTTGCTAAGCATTTTTTCATTTGTAAGGTGTATGTCCTAAGGTTGTCATCTTACAATAGAGAAAATGGAAACTTAGTTAATCCATAGTTTGAAATCACTCTCCTAATATTCTTGTTTAATCCAAAAAGCCTTAGACAATTCCAACAAAAGCTTATGTCTTACCTTCAAATACAGGGGATGTCCGTGTAATTATGGTAAATGGAGATAATTTTTCTAAATACATGTAAAGGGAGGGGCTAGCATCTTGCCTTAAGATGTAGGAGATGGCCAGGCTACAACTATGGTTATACTAATATAGCAAAGCCTAACTACTCAAGGGAGGTTGGATAAGCAACAAGCCTCAAATCTTGTGATTGTGTTGTAGTTTTATAGGTAGTTTCTCTAAAATCTCCACTATTAAGCCACTAATAATAATATTGTAAACAAGGGAGGAAAATCTACAACTATGAATGTTCCATATTAATATAAAGGAGTTATGCCCTATATTAGCATATTTGTAACATTTATTTAAGATTAACTAAAGCAGAAAATGTTGAATATCAAATTCTTATTCATATAAATCACCAGCCCACATAGGAAACACCTTTTTCCTGGGGGTAAATGTGTCTCCCACGGTAAGATTTAGGAAATTTATAAAAATTAACCTACTCTTGAGGTTGCTAAAGAAAAAATCTATGTATGCATCACAAAATGGCTTGTAAGGATGTTAGACCCACCACTATCGGTAGAAGTCCTACCTTGGGATCCATGTACCATGCCTTGAGATATGTGACACTGCCTTAGGACCTGTGATGCTACATTGGGAGCTATGCACTTCCATACAGCCATATCTTTGTCAATCAACACAATAAATTCCACACTTAGTATATTTTCTATATTTCAAATTGTATTAATGAAAAACTATTGAACAAACCCTCTTTAGTTCCTTTTTTCTTTTATACAAAATATAGTTAGCTTCCTCCCTAAGATGGTTGCACAATTTGAGGAATATAATTGCTAAAAATAATTTGTAATTATTCTTTCCTTGCATGTTGGAAAGATAAGAAGTTACCACTTTTAAAATATAAGTTATTTACATAACTGTAACTACTCCAACTATTGTAGTAATTGCTTTACCTACTCCTTACATTCAAGCTAGGTGTCTGAATATGTAGTGGTGACATGCAAATAAACAATGCTTATTGTGACAAACATGAAAAACAAGATGATTGAACCTATAGTGATGACGTGTCTATAAATAATTTTTATTTTGATTGATGTGGTGAAATAACCATCAATGAACTTTAAGTATAAGTAAGTAATTACAGCTTTTACATTAGTGCTACTATTGATGAAAAATCATGTAGTAACACATATTTTTCTTATTTAGTCACATGGGTGCAGAAAACTCAACAATAGCTAATACTATCACTGGAAGGCTCTGACATTAATGAAAAGTTTGTGACAACCATTATTGATGAGAAAGTGTACAACAACTATTGTTGATGAGAAAATATATCACAATTATTTCTAATGAAAATTCTGCAACCTAGTACTGATCCAAACTTAAACAGGAACACAACAGAATATAGATATAATCATAAATACAGGGATGTATCAGAAATAACACTTCATTAATACCAAAGAACTGAAATATGCTTAAATACAAAATGCAAATAAACTAGCTCAAGCGAATGTAGCTTATCTCTAAGAAGAGATGTGGCGACTACATGCCTCTCAATTGTGTTACAATGAGGCTCAGTGGCCTTTTTATCATTGAGAAATAATGGAAAACCCTAAACATCCAAAAACCCTAACCCTAGGAGATGAAGTTTCAAATCTTGTGGGCCTTGTTGAGGCAAGTTAGAACATCAACTTCCTTGGGTCGTAACTTTGGCATACGATATGCGTTTGGCTATCATAATACCTTGTTTCAAAGATATTGAAGAGAAGGCCAAAAAAATACAAAGAATATAGTTTAGGACTTTTCTTGTCTCTCCATTTTTCCTAAAAACGTCTTCTAGTCCCTCAAAACAGCTTCGGAAGTTTATGACCCAAAAAACTGCCAAAAATAGTAAGTTGTGCTACAATGAAGGAAACTGAAAAGAAACATTGGTGGGGGTCCAAGTGGAATAGGCAGGCAGCCACCAATATCCACTCAGATCAAGTACTTTTAATGATCAAAACAAATTTATATCCCAATTAAAAACCTACAATTGAAAATTTATCCAATCCAACACATTGATCATGTAATCTTATTATTTTTCTATAAAAACCTATTATTTTCACATAAGAGTCCAACCATGATGAATGTAGTGTTTTGACTTAAAAAAATGAGGTAAGTTTGAAAATTAATATAAGGAAAGGGTTAAAATATGGGTAAAATGATGGCATAATGTATGATTTAAAGGGAAAATTATAGATCTCATCATACCCCCAAACTTATTCCATTGCACCCCCCTTGTGCAATTAATCATAATTTACTAAAATAACTTGTGCATGTTCATCTATGTTGAAAGCTCAATAACCATAAGGAATCAACAAAGAAGTTTTTTCCTCTGCATGGAATCCTACCAACATTTCAATCATGTTCCATATATTTTTCTATGTTCTTTGTTGGATAGCAGATCTCCTCTATAATCTGGAATTGGATATAGAATGTGTGGATGTTTAAATCACAACCTTATCCACTTAAGTCTCATATTCCACATTGAATTAACTTGGATTTTTCTCTTATACAATGATGCATGTAAATTAGGTACTGAATGTGGTTCTCTTTATTTCAAAGTATCATCTAACTCTTCGCATCTTACTTGGAAGGCCCTTAGAATTGATTGTTCCAAATTATTATTGAAGCTAACTAATTATCTTGCAACATCATTGTGTACTCACTCCATAGTTTCCCTTATTCTGGGTTTGGAATTTTTTCTTCTCCGATCATTCAAAACATTAAGAATGGAATCCATTTCAAGATTAATCCATAAAGGAGTATTGACCTCCTCAATCTTATGTAGTTCCATCTCATGGGCTCTTTTCAATTCATTTTCCATAATTAATTGAAAAACTATTAATTTTATATCCCCAATAGATTGATTTGGGCTCCATGCAGTACACATATGCAATAAATAGTTATGAAGATATAATTCACATACTAAATTCCTTCTTTTGAGTAGACTAGAAAACAATAGAACATAAATTTCTTCATGTAGGTTGTTGAACAATGGTCAAATGGGACACTAATCTCTCATTTTGGAATCTTAACTAGTGTTCTTATAGTTAAAGGTTCTAAAATAGTGAAGGTGGTATACACATCGCTAACTCAAAGGCTAACTCCCCCATCTAATCAAATTTTTACCTTATTTCTTTAATTTCTTCATCTTTTTCTTTAATTTCCTCACGATGACTTGGTTTTATTGCTGCCAAATATTTCTATGACTCCTTATTATTTTGTCGCAACCTCCAAATACTTTTTGCATGACTATTATAGTATTAAAATATATATATATTTTTCAAGTTACATAGGTATGCATTCTTCATATCTGAAGGACATATACATTTTTTTAGAAGTACCATTTTCAATGTTAAGTCCTTTACCTACTCCTTGATTTTATCTAATTCTTCCATTAAATAAAAAATAATTAACTATGTTTGGAGAGTTACCAAACTCGATGCCCTCTCTTTTGTAATTATAATGGAAACCATCAATACTTATATGTCCTCTAGCTCATCCAATTGTAATGGATTTGCATAAGGTTCTACCTTTGTCCATGTGCTATTGTAGTTGGGAATTTTTGAATATCTTTTTTTCATTTTCTTATCCATCCAAGTTGTTTTTTTCACTGCTTAGTAGCTTTTCCCTATTAAAAATGAAGAAGATGTTTCCAACTTCTATTTAGATGCCTATCTTTATATTTCCTCATTCTCAAAGTTCATCTTTTAAATGATTTGTATTAAATTTTTCCTTTTTTAAAGATTTTGATAAAAGGATTCAAGTCAAAACGTAAGTTATATTTCCTATTTATTTGTTAACTTAAACATCTCAATATTTTGTGAAGACTCATAATAGATTGATATATATGTTATGTGGTTTGATTTCTAAAGAGCTTACAAACCTTATATATGTTTATGACAATGATAAAGTAGCTAGGAATGGCATTAACCTTTAACAATTGATGTTTGAAATGTTATCCCAAATATATGTAGAGTGTTCACTTTTTTATATTAATTAGAAGTGATATGTTATGTTCATTTCAAATGTGAGTACATATATATAGATGGAAATAAATAAATATAATTGTGTGTGAGAGAGAAATTCATATTATTATAATATATTTTTTAGTTTTAGTTTTTTTAAACGTGAGTTTTTATCATGTAATATAATAAGAACTAACATTTTAACCCCTTTCATGCCTCTTTCTCCTTGATTCCAATGATTTAATTCTCAATAGCTCATTCCCCCACATCTTGTTTTTTAATGTTATGGGATTTTCTCCTTTAGTTTGTTCATCAATTATGCATCATTTTAATGTTATTTTTTTTTAATTACAATGAGCTTCACTTTCCTTAGATATACGACAAACTAAGGTAATGGATTTCTTTAGATATACGACAAGCTAAAGTAATGAACACAATCAAGCAAAGTTTTGATATAATTTGTGAGATGGTTCTCTATGATTTTTAAGATTGTTAAGTGGAGAAATTCAATCTAATTATTTAAATATCACTATAACACTAACTATGGAATATGTGAATGGTATCTAGCATTAATTATTTTAATATCACTACAACGTTAACTATGGAATACTTGAATAGAATCTAGCATTAATTTATTAATGGTCCTTATAATCTCATTTACATAATAAGTTTTCCTTATTACTCCATGATTCATTGTTTGTGAAGAAAGCCTTAATAAAAATCTTAGTTTCTTACGATGAATCCAATTCTTGCATCCATTGCTAGAAACTATGATATAATTACCCTAAAGTATTTTGCTTGAAATACATTCCTTATATTAGTTATGTGTTAAAAATAATTTTCTCTACACATCGTAGTGAGATAATGAAAACTTATAATGCTTTACCTACAATTTTTTATCCAAATTTTCCAAATGACTAATATTTTAAAGTAAATGTGGAAAATTTTAATTATATGTAAGCAAAATGTTTTACAACATCTTTAGTTGCACCATAATCGCTATGTAGTGATATGAGGACCACCTTTTGAAAATAAAAGGCTAATTTGATCTCAAACATAACCAATAACATTATTTAAATATATAATGACCAATGTAAAACTTAAAGAAAACATTAAGCTTCAAACTGATATTGTTGGACTAAAACTAATTAATACTCTTGATGATAAAGATTTGACTTCATTCATGTATTTATACATATAGGAGAATATTTATAAACTTATTCACCTTTAAATTATCATAATGTCAATAAACATATCAAATAACATTGTTTCCCTTAAGTTAAGTAGAACCTAGGCTAGGGCTAGCCTTAATGTTAAATGGAAGAAAGATCGATCTACTAATGAGATATTGTTACCATAATTGCGTGAGACATAATTGAGCTTGGGCACCTTATACATAATTTATTTCTCTTAAAAATAGATCGAGCCCTTAAACCCTTCTTCATGAAATCTACTTAAAAATTGATAAAACTAAATGCCACGCAAATCAACAAATCTATACTTATACACATCAAATAACATTTTATTATACCAATAACAAAATCTAAATAGAGAATCTAAATCATTAATTATAGAACATGTCAAATCTAAAACACAGAGAGCACTTATCTTTAGGGGAAAATTTTAAGGATGGAAAATTATCTTGAAGTTTAAAAACATTAGCGAATCTCACTAGTCCCTAATATACAAACTATAAAATGTTTATTGATATATTTGTAAAATCATTCAAATTTATAATGATTTTATATATAATCTCTATACAATGTTGACGATTTTTAAGGAAAAATAGTTTTATATTGTAAAATTTGGGAGAATATGTTTTATAAAAAATGAAAATTGATGAACCTTTTTTGTGTAAAAATCACGGAAAATTAAACCAACTGTAAATATTAACCCCTAAAATTTTCCATACTTATCTTATAACCCCTCTAAATCATTTTTAACCTACTAAATAAGAAAAACTTTGGATTCTCTCACCTTCCCTAACAATCATTTAATTTTTATATTATAATAATCAACTATACACCAATAGCTCCCATGAATACACATAAAATAAGGAAATTAATCATTTCCCCCACTTTCCCAACCGACAAACTACAAACTAATAAAATAACCTACCTAAATTATCATATCATTTTTATGTTATAAGATAAAAATCAAAACTTGTTGTATTGACTACACATAAGATATGACAATGGAATTTGATTCCCTCTACTTTCCCACACAGGTAAATGACTTTAGTGTACTATGATATAGGTGGATAGTCACATCATCTTTACCACATAGGTAAATGACTTCAGTCTACTATGATATAGGTGGATAATCACATCATCTTTATTTTGAGACTTTAGTGTACTGTGGTGTAGGTGGATAATCACATCACTTTTATGTTGTCATAATCAACTTTGCCTACTTTGATGGGCAATGCGTGTCCCAAAAATGGCCGTCTAGATTCTCATGCACTAATTGTTAGACGTTTTTGTCGCCTTTATTTATTTATATACACCTCTAAAAACTCAAATGTTGTTTTAATGTTCCATCAAATGTGATTCCCTCCACTTTCCCCCACAGGTAAAGGACTTTAGCTGGATAGTCAATTACCTTTATGTTGTCATAATTAATTTTGGTTTCGATGGGCCATGTGGGTTTGTCGTCTAGCTCGTCTGCTGTCAAGATGGAGATAACAACATTTTAGAGGGCGCTCGTGATAACCCAGTCGATGCATCACAATTAGTTTTAGGGGCTTCTACAATTAGTTTTTTTTTTTCCATAGATATGATTAGTTTTCGCTGAAATTTCATATCAACATGTATTAAAAAAATAAATTCAAGGACATAAAGCTCTGTCAAAAGAGAGGATACATATTATATTTAATATAAATTTTATATTTAGTATTTACTATGATATTTAATCTTGTATAAATATATTTATATTTAGTATATGTAAAATGTCTAAATTTTTTAATAGTAATAAAAAAAATTCAAAACAAAAGACATATATATTTTGTTTTTCATTTTTTTAAATACATTTTTGTTTAAATGTAAGATAATTGAACGAATGAATTACCTCTTTCTCGATTCTTCCTCCTCCTTTGACTTTAATGATAAATTTAAGTAGCTCACTCCATTACAATTGTTTTTTAATTATATGTCCTTTCAATATTGTAGATTATAATGAGTTTTATTTTTTTTCATATATGACATATTAAGGTAATGAATAAAAATAACAAAGTATCGGTAACATTTGTAGGATGGTTTGATAAAAGTTTGAAGTTTTAGAAGTAGAGGTGGGAAAATTCAATTTATGGATTCTAATGTCACAAAAACACTAATTGTGGAATATATTAATGGCATTATTATTCATTGGTGGCCCAATCTTATTTATGTAATTTGTTTTCCTTTTTTATTGTTTTATTACACATTTTTGGTTAAAAAAGTGTTGAGAAAGACCATAAAATTTTTCGTGATTTATTTTTTGCAATTCATAATAAATGAATTTCTTTGGATAGGGTGATGTGTAAGAAAGAAAGGGGGAGTGGTGGGATGTAACTACTCCATTTAGCAAATTGCCAGGGGATTGGCATTTCACATTTAGGGAGTTTTAACAATATACGGTGTAGACATTAGTTTGAAAATAATGATAGATATGGAATATTGTTGGGTGGAGTAGAGCAGGTTTGCTAAGAAATCTAAATGTGTGATGGGAGTTATGTTGTGTGTTTTTAACAGGAGGTGTTTACAAGGCATGTTGTTGAGGTTGCCTCTGAGAGAATTAATGGTCATACTTCATTGACAAGATGTTGGCCAAGGGAAGAGAATTCATGCCTATGGTATCTAAAGGATGACGCAATAGGTAGTCATGGTAGCAAGGTGATTGGGGTAGATCTGCTGCAAGAGTATCAGGTTGAGAGAGGGGCGACCTAGCAAGCTCCATAGAACAAAGAAGTTCGATGTGGGATAGGCACGATGGCTTCACTCAATGAACCTCTCACATATCATGTGCATTAATGGCATACTAAATGTTAGGGTCCTATAATTTATAGGGATCAATTGATGAGTATCTATTTTTTGTTCCTTGGGATATTGTAAATAATTGTTACATTCTGTAAATTATTTTCAATTAGTAAATTAAAAAGAAAAAAATATGAAAATAAAAAGGAAATAAATAGGGGATATATAAATAAAATAAAATAAATAAAAAAGAAAAAGAATTGAAAAATATAAAAAAGATAAACCCCCTATAGCGAGCCAATCAAAATGGCACTTTTAAATTTTACTATAAATTTGATTTTTATTTTTTATTTTTATATAAACATTGGTTATATTTCTAAAGTTTGGCGATCAATCAACGACGGTGATCACTTACTATGAGATCGGCGGAGGGAGAAACATCCCCCCCCCGCACACTCGGCAGTTAATGGAGCGTGGGGGTGGGGGGGGGAGGGTTCCCTAAAAGTAGTTTTTTTTCAAACCACCCAACCAATCATGTCACCCCCACGGGAATTTCGGGGGGTCTTGAAAATTAGTTTTTGTTAAAATCACCCAACCTATCACATCACTTCCGCAGGCATTTCGGGGGGGTCCCCTCTTGAAACCCCAAACCACCCTACCCCTGAAAAACCACCTACTCACTTTCTCGCCACCCCGGCCCGCTACGTCGTTACTTCCACCCGTTACCTCCTGCCACTCATAGACCACCACGTAACTCCCACTGCCACATCCTCTCTCCACATCACTCCTGCCATGTCACCAGACCGTTAAATCATTTAAAATTACCTGCTAATTCAATGGTAAGCATTATTTTCCCTGCTCCTAAAAACGGTAATTTTTCCGTTATCACTCTGCACTCATTCTATTATTAAACCACCCCAAAATCCTCCATTTCCTCCCTTTCATGCTTTTACAGTTATTGCAGGTCATATTCGGATGAATCTACAGTAACATGTTTAGTTTGTTGTCATTCCTCAGCAAAGTTTCAATAAGCTAAAATATTTCGGTAACCTCCTGCATCCTTTTTCATATATATATATATATATATATTAAATGGCTAGAAGGAAAGAAAAGGGAAAAATCCCAGAACAAGATCCTATGGTCCTTCCCGTCCCTGACCTAAACAAAGCCCCCTTATTTGACACCCATTACAAAATTGCGGAGATGCAGGGCGAATTTGATATTTATGAGCTGCATAGCTGGGAAAAACAAAAATTCCTAGACCAGAGTGATGACTTGAGTATTTGGGAATCCCTCCTCCCTCAATTTATCTTCCCCCAATCTCATTTCTTCCCTGAATTCTCCACTTGGTGTCATTATCGATACCTGCGCAACAAGAAAGCAATCATTGCCCACAATAACGATGTTATTTTTTCTATTTCCCCTGAGAGTATCTCTCAAGCCTGGAAAGTAACTCCCCAAGCTTCCCTTCAGCCATTTTCTACCGATATATTGATGGAATTGTATAAAAAACTCACCTTCCATGAGAAAGCCCATATTTTTTAGAGTTTTCTCCTTGAAAATGTTGAATTACCTAGAAAAATTCCCCATATCCAATTGCAATTTTCCCATAAATTTCCAAACAAGTCATTTTCATGGTTACCCATTTATGTTATTATACAGATCAATGGGTCGAAGAAGTAGTTTTAGGATTCCTATCTATCTTTTCAGTTGATAAAAAACCTTCAATCCTTTTCAATTACAGCTAGTTTCTATCTGATGTTATGCATGATCAACTTGTAAATTTCAAAACTGAAGGTGTTTTTAAATAAAATCGGTCTTGGTTTATCTTATATTATTTCACCAGGCAGAAAGATTAAATTTTCCTTTACAGAAGACAAATAATGAGGGAAATACACTGTTAGTGATCTAGTGGACCTCTCTATTTATAAATAACTCAGAGGAATATACACATGCTGACTTTGTTGATAAGTTTCTTCATACCTCATTATTTTTACTTAGCAGTGACATTTTCCAATAATTTCACCAGAGATAAAGAAATCAAAATGTGGAGACTGGTATTTGTACCAAAATGTACCAAGATCGAGATTTATGGATCAAAGCTACCTGCTTTCAGGCTATTAGTATTTGTATAAGTCAGAATTTTTGCATTAGAGTATATTAGACAGATGTTGAATATGGATGAGCTGCATTTTGTGTCAAACAAGAAGAAATCTTAGTTCAAGCTGAAGGCCCATGTAGGTACTTATATTGTCAACACCAGAGCTTAATCAAAGGAAGTGGAAGTCATCTTAAATCAAATGAAATTCAAGCATAGTTTCTCATGGTCTTATGATCCTCTAGGCATTATTTCAAAGCTTAGAATTGAACAGAAAAGTACTTCCTATGCACATACACCAAGGCCTAAGATAGAGAAATATGCTAACATGAAGGAATGGACAAAAACCACCTTACAAGAAGCTGAAGAAAGTCTGGTTAGCTAATAATCTATGCAGACTCCTATTTCTAAAGAAAAAGAGAAGAGACAGAGAGAATGTATCTCCCCTACTAATTCTGAAGCACAAGGTGCATAGTTTATTGTATTTAAAAGAAGAAATATGTATCTAGAGACCACTTTGAAATTCAGGCACTGAATTTGATCCTAAAGTGATCACCATCCACGAAGAATCTTCAGAAGAAACAGATACACAGGAGCAACCTATAGTAATTATGACAGGAACCCTTGTCTTTCTTCCTCCTAGTGTAGAAGGAACAGTTTAGTCCCTTAAAAAAGGAGTTATTGTTATCGGCACTAATGTACTATTAACCACACTGGTGTGATTTTATTACCGAACGCACCAGTGTCATTAGTTAACAAACACACTGAATATCGGGAAAAAAAAGCACAAATTTATTTTTTTGAAGTGAAAAAAAAACATTAAACTGAAAAATGAGCGGCAAATGATTTTTAGAAATGTAATTTCATAAAAAATTCTTTAAATAGTAAAAGCTATTCATTATTTCATTATTTTTGCAAAAAATTTCAAGGAGGGATTTGCAGGAGAGACATACCTAGACCACTTGCAGAGTCAGATCCCAATCCCTTTCGGCCCTTACATGATTAAAAAAAAAAACTTTTATTAATCGGTGCGCACTATTTAAAATAGTGCACCGGTGCATGATTGTAGTATATCGCACCGGGCGCGTATTGACAAAAAACATTGTTTGATAAAAATATTTTTTCATTAATTTATGTTTATGTTAATTGGTGCTCTGGTATTAATATAATGAATTAGGTCTCTTATTGACAGAGAGCACCATACAATGTTTCTATTGTATTGGCGGTGTGTTTATAATAACATACCACACCGTTTTCAGTGTGTAAGTTGCGAAAGTCACACCAGGTGTCTAATTTAGATAGATGCACCATTTTCTTGAATTTTTTTTTACCTTAAAAGTATATGATTTATTTATAAAATATATTAATGAATAGTATAGGTTTTATATTAATAAAAAAATGGCTGACGAGAGTTCAAGTAACAAAAATACTGATAGCACATCCAGAAAAGCAAAAAAGGCAATTTCTTTCTAAATTCTTTAAGAAAATTATTTTTATTGAAATATATGTAAGTTTAACTATGATGTATTGTTTAGTGTGTATCATGCAGAGACACAAGATGACAAAGCTCGATAATATTATTTCCGATTTAAGACCAAAAGAGCGTAAAATATTGATGGAAAAATTGCAAAAGGATGAATCAGGGGAATGAAAAAATACTATCGATCCAATATGAGTTTATTTTTTGAATTTTCATTCATAATATACTTAAAAATATTAGATAACATGTTTCAAATAATCTATTAATTCAGATATGTTTAATGTTCTATAGGGACCAACAATGAAGAAAATGAATGTTGTTCTAAGAAAAGAAAAGAAATAGAACATGCAAATGAAAATGAATTGCTCCTTAGCTCATCAAGAGTGGCGTTGGAGGTTAAGAAAGAGGGAAATAGAACTTTGAGGGATCTAGTGGAACGAATGCATAGACGTTTTTTCCACTGACAATACAAAAATCAATCCAATGATTCCAAGAAACAAATTTTATTTAAACTACAGAAAGAGTTTCTAGAGGATTGGTCAATGAGACATGTCAGAATTTTAATAGAAAAAATGTACAACAATAAAAAAGAAGGATTGAAAAAGTAATATTCCTTTAAATGTTTTTTGTAGAATTATATGTATATATTACTACATAGAAATTATTTATAAATATCACTTTTGTTATATTTAGTTTTCATATATCAATATAAAAATTAAATATTTTATTGTCATGTTACTTTTTCAGGAAGATTATGAAAACCTCAAAGGATGAACAAATTGATATCAGAAATATGCCAGTAGAAATGTCCAAAAAAGTGTACAAGGAGATGGTTAAAGAAATGGACATAATTGCATCGCACGAGGAGCCATATCAACAACAACGTGCTTTAAATGTAATATGTAATCATTGAATTTTTTGATTAGGTACAATAAATAAATAATTTAGCATTAAATATTTATTTTCAAGTATTTTCTTGTAGAAAAGAAAAGAAAATAAAATGGAACTCATTCAGCACATAAAACAGGATGACAAGGAAGAAAAGGGTTGATATCTATGTTTGTGAGAAATTGTTACTTCCTTATAACAACTTAACTAGATTTCATTTTTTTATATTTTAATTTGTTTTATAGCAATCATCATTGAATTTCTTCAAACGGGTGCTAACATACAAAGAAGAACCATCAGAAGAATTGATTGACATTGGCTTAAATATGTTGTGTCAATATATGTTGGCATACCATAAATTAATTATGGAATTTGTAATTATCTATCTTGTTTTACTTAGCTACGTCTATAATTAATAGACCAATTTTTTATTTTTTTTTAAATATTAAATCTATGATTTGTTATGGGGTATAAAACTTGTAGGAAACAAAGTATGGAATTGTGCCAACAAATGAATTGTTGAATGATGGCATGAAATTTGGTTTTGAAAGAATGTGTATAGTTCATGAGTCAATTCTTGCTATGGCATATTTATTTTCGATTTACATTGATGCATATTATTTAATATTGCAATTTTCATTATTCTTACCAATATATATACACTCATTACACTTTGTTTTTATGTTTGTAGATGGAACTTGAAGAAGAAGAAAACAATCAACACAATGAACAAAACATTCCTCCAAATAAACCAAGTCATGGAAGTAGCTCGAGCAGTGACAACAGTTCCAACGAAGAATGATGATCAATATGTTTGGATATCAAAGCAAGGCAATGTATTTTTTGAAATATTTGTCTGTGAAATCAGACATTTTGTTTAATGTAATGGACATAGTGTCCCAATTGAAAGACAAAGTGATACTAATAATTGTCCCATTTTGTATGAAAAAGTGTGTCTTATATATATATATATATATATATATATATATATATATATATATATATATATATATATATATATATATATATATATATCGTTTAATTTATTCTATTGTGTTCTCGATTGTCGTTGTGAAATGTTACAACACTGATTAAATATATGGATGATTAAATATTATAATGAAGAGATGTGAAATCTGATGATATGATATAAAAAATTCATCAAAATATCACATTCAAATGCACAAATAAAAATTTAATTGATATGAATATTTTTATAAGATATGTGTTGAATTTTGATGAATAATGAATTTTAAAAAATCACAATAATTGCACTGTCATAGGTCAAGGTTTCTAAAAAATAGAAAATGAACACCGACGCGTGTGTATGATACTGTGCACCGGTGTGTTTGCATGACACTGCACACAGGTGCATTTCTATGACCTATGAGCACCACATCAAATACCAATACCAATTAGAAAAGCCGGTGCACTTTATCGATGACTATGACTTGGGCGGATAGGCATTGAATGCACTGGTATGGTTTGCCTTTAATGCATCAGTGCATTTTTATAACTTAACGACCATTCCATTTTTACACCTTAACGACCCAGTGTGTTTTTACACCTTAACGACCCGGTGTGTTTTTACACCTTAACGGCACCGGTGCATGCACCTTCTATAGATCCGGTGTGTATTTGTGGGTGACATGCACCGAGATGTTGCTAAACGCCTCGGGGCTTCTAAAATTTGTTTTCCATCCCAGTGCTTGGTATGTTTACAGTATCGGTGCGTACAGGTGAAAATGCACTAGTGTGTTCACACATGAAGCACACATTGTTAAGAAATACATCCTTAAAAGCCTCTGGTCGCCCAATTTTTTTTAGTTGTGTTGAAGTTCCATTAGAGGCTCCGTCAAAACCTCCGTTACCAAAAAGACATGTTGTAGCAAATGTTTTTGTGACAATTTTGGCCAATTTTATAACATTAAAAACCTCCTTTATAACCTCTGCTAGAGGGTCTTTTCCTTGTAGTGTCTTGATGTTACATGTATCATTCTAATTTGGATTGGCCTATGCAAATTGTTAGGGTTATGACATTCAAGTATCAGTCGACATATTTGTGATATTGTGTTGTACTAATCTAGACTGGCTATATAGATGTGATTGTTATCCATGAATGGAAATTTTTTATGAATTTATGATGTGAACATGTTATCTTGTTACTATTATGGATATCATGACCTTATTTATATTTTATTTGATATTTTTTGAAGTTATATCGTGCTAATCTAGATTTATTGTGTAGAAAAAATAGCCTCCCCTGAGATACGTTAAGGTATGAGTTTTCTTATTTCATATACCTGGTGCTTGAATGTTTTATTATGTCATCTATTTGGTGTTTTAGTGTTTTATTATGTCATATAGTTGATTTATCTAACATGGTACATTTATAGTCCATTTGAATGTTGGATTAATAGCATGAAGAATTGATCTTGTTTTAAGATGGTTGTACTAACATATATTTGTTGAGACAATTGTTATGTACTTGAGTGTAATTAGGTGATAGTTGTAGTATTATGTATTATGACTAAAGAATATGAGTTAATTATTGACTATGACATGGTTGTTAGAATTGGTAAAGGTTGGTTTAAAATTTATAGATATATTGTCTTGATCTTTGGAACATGTGGCTGACATGTGTGTTCAGTTACAAGGCATCGTGTTTGGCACAACAAGGTAAGATAACTGGTATATTGTTATATTTATTTATGCAATGACAATTATGTGTTTATGGAAGTATGATGCAGGGGGTTGCATGGAAAGACATTTCCATGAAATATTGAAGCAGGCTCAGGTTGATATTTCCCTTGGAAGCATTAGGAACCATGGGGATCAAGTCATGGTATTTTTTTCCAGGATTGTGATTTTGGTGTGAGACCTTATTTATGTCTGATGAAAGGCCTTGCCACTTTGTTTATGGTGTCATATTGGTATTTTTTTTCATGGTTTTCTTATTTTTTTCTTTCGTTCTTGCCTTTTATGTTCTAAGGGTCTTGGGAATTGACTGGGGAAAGGGGGAAATTAATGAATCTTGTGAAGAGCTAAATGAAACCCAATAGGTGAAGTAAGACTTAGACGAATCTCGATGCATGAGTAAGGACAATTGAAGGCAAGAGTATGATGATGAGTTAGATTGGTTTGGTCCATTGGTGTAAATGGACCATGGCATGACAATCATGAGAAGGGTAATCAAGTAAGGTAAAGTGAATAGACTTGTGTCGTCATATGCCTTGGCTATGTTGGGAGTTGTTTTTCTCAATGTTGTGCAAACTATGCATGCATAAAGGGAGTTATATTAACCTTGACCTTATGATATCTGGTAATTATGTTTTGATCATGATTATGATAATGTCTACATATGTATATATGCATGTATGTATGTTGATGTCTGACGGGATCATGATTAATTTATGTTGATGTTTATATATGCGTATATGTATGTATGTATGTCGTTTATTGACAAGGCCATTAGGATTATTGTGTACTAGTGTTCACACAGACACAGATATATATATATATATATATATATATATATATATAGTTGTCTGAATGGGTGGTTAGGTATCATGATTGTTTCATGTTGATGTTTATATGTATACATAAGTATGTATGTAATTCTCTGTTTGATAGGGTTGTCAGGAATCATTCCTATGGAAGAATGCTTGCTTATGCATTTGAATGGTATGAAGAGGTTTCTGGTTTATGAGGAATCAATTGGGAAGAGTATCCCTGACAGATCTACAAGGTTAGTTTCATGCTGATATGAATTTATATTATATGTTTGTACTATTCCTATTTTATATTATGGATAGGTAATGTTGAGGGATACATCAGCATAATGGATTAGTGTGATCAATGGCATGCTGGAACATGCATGAATATTGAAAGGACCCTAGAAGCAAGGTTGTTTGGTAGAGTCAGTGTGTGGTTTATGGATGTGTGGATGAACAATACTATTTTATGTATATGTTGTACATGTTGTACTTGTGATGTTGTGTACATGTGGTTTTGTTTAATAAATGATACTATGTATATAGTTTATGTAGTTTTGTGTATAGATGGTGCTATGTACATGTTGGATATGTAGTGCTATGTGCATATGGTTATTTGTGCATGTTGCATATGTTGTGTTGTGTGCCTATGGCATGGTGTGCATGTTGTACATATGGTGCTACGTACATGTGGCATTGTGTGTATGATTTTACATGTAGTGCTATGTGCATGTGATGTCGTGTACATGTTGTACATGGGGTTTTGTGTACAAGTGGTGCTATGTACATGTCGTGCATGTGCTATTGTGTAAATATGGTGTTGTGTACATGTCGTGCATATGGTGTTGTGTACATGTGGTGTTGTGTACAGGTTGTGTAGGTGGTGTTGTGTACTTGTGGTGATGTGCACATGTTGCGAAGTTGGTGTTGTGTGTAGGTGGTACAATGTACATGTTGTACATGTGGTATTGTGTGCATTTCGTACATGTTGTGTTGTTCATATGTGGTATTGTGTGAATGTTGTACATGTTGTTTTCTGTATCTGTGGTACTATGAATGTGCATTGTGTAGTCATGTTATTGTGACATGTGTATTTGTTGCGTTGTACTCTGTGTATGTATATGTATTTTTTTGTACACCAGGTGTAGGTGTATGTATTATGTTATGTCATACACTGGGTGTAGGCGTATGTATTGTGTTATGTTGTACACTAGGTGTATGTGTATGTATTTTTTTGTGTTATAAATTGGGTGTAGGCATATGTATTGTTTTGTGTTGTACACTAGGTGTAGGTGTATGTTTTGTGTCGTACACTGAATGCAGGTATATGTCCTGTGTTGCATGCCTGGTGTAGCTGTATTTTTTGTATGTCAGGTATAGGTGCATGTATTGTATGGTGTTATATGCCGTATGTGGTTGTACATATGTGATGCAACCTATGTGTATGTGTTTGTGGGTGAAGAGAATGAACTAGGTGTTTGTCGAGTATGGAAACCAATCCAGTGTGCGTAAATAAAGGAAAAAGGAAAAAGGTAGAAGCTAAGGATAAAGTAAAGGATAAGTATCAATATTTTATTTCATATTCAATTATTCATATGATCTATGGTTCTGGTTATGATTATTACATGTTATCTATGATTTTGATTATGTCAATTATGTTTGAGGTAACTGGATGTGATATGTTTATACATGATAATTTGATCAAGTGCTAATTTTACTTGTTGTGACAGGAAGTGACTATAATTGCAGATGAACCTTATTGATGGTCCAAAAATGAGGTATGATTTTAGTTTATTTAAATTAATTTTGATTCTAATAGAAATTATATGCTTGGTACAAGAAAGCGTGGAAATTCTCAATTTGGTGATTGGAACTGAATGCAAGAATTAACAGCAACAACAAAAGCGATTGGAACAAGCAGCAATATTATATTGGTAAAGCACTTTAGTAGCAGGGCCATTAGGGGACACTGGTACCCAATAGTGTCCATTGATTTCCATGAGCCGGAAACTGTTCACTAAGAGGAAAAGTGGCGCATGATTTTAGCATCATACATTGGATGCATACTTTGGTTCTAGAAGTGGATTTTATACTTCCTGGGAAGGATACAAATCATGGTATTACTTTTGAGGATGGAGGTGTGAGCCTTTGGATTCCCTTGCTGTGGATGCATGCATCGTATCCTTTTATTTGTTGGTTGAGAAAATGTGCATATATGTATATGTGTATATCAGGGAAAATTTTAGGGGCTAATATTCGCAGGTGGGCTAATTTTCCATGCTTTTTCCAAAAACAATATTCGCCAATTTCCATTTTTTTGAAAATTTATTCGCCCACATTTTATAGTATAATTTTTTTTTTACCCTAAAAATCGCCAAAATTACACACACACATATATATATTAATATAAAATAATTAGAAACCTAAATATTTTTACAAAAATATCATGAAAAATTTTACAATTTACATATTGGGGACTAGTAAGATTCACCAAGGTTTCTAAAGTTTAAGATAAACTTCAATCCTTAAAATTTTCCCCGGTGTATATTATTGTAATTATTTTATCAAGTTGGATTTTATAAAGCTCCATACACAATATGGTTGTATGTATGGTTGTTATTTTAAATACTATAGTGAGTTGTGTTATAAAGCTCCGTAAGCGTTACATTGTCATGTTTTCAAAGAAAAGGTCATTATAGATATAGTAATGAGTTGTGTTATAAATCTTCATGGAAAGATATATATATATTTAGTGGTTTTGCTAGCTGTAGGTGTCATTTAACACCAAGGATGGTGTTCCCCCAAGGGAGAGGGCTCCGTAACAATCCCCGGTTAAAAAATCATGTAAAAAATTATATGACCAAGGTCATGATGGTATTCCAAATTGAATGGCAAAATGGAAAATCTTAGTGGGTGTTAATTTCTCGTTATTAAGATATATATATATATATATATATATATATATATATATATATATATATATATATATATATATATATATAGTTGTCTGAATGGGTGGTTAGGTATCATGATTGTTTCATGTTGATGTTTATATGTATACATAAGTATGTATGTAATTCTTTGTTTGATAGGGTTGTCAGGAATCATTCCTCTGGAAGAATTCTTGCTTATGCATTTGAATGGTATGAAGAGGTTTCTGGTTTATGAGGAATCAATTGGGAAGAGTATCCCTGACAGATCTACAAGGTTAGTTTCATGCTGATATGAATTTATATTATATGTTTGTATTATGCCTATTTTATATTATGGATAGGTAATGTTGAGGGATACATCAGCATAATGGATCAGTGCAATCAATGGCATGCTGGAACATGCATGAATATTGAAAGGACCCTAGAAGCAAGGTTGTTTGGTAGAGTCAGTGTGTGGTTTATGGATGTGTGGATGAACAATACTATTTTATGTTTATGTTGTACATGTTGTACTTGTGATGTTGTGTACATGTGGTTTTGTTTAATATATGATACTATGTATATAGTTTATGTAGTTTTGTGTAAAGATGGTGCTATGTACATGTTGGATATGTAGTGCTATGTGCATATTGTTATTTGTGCATGTTGCATATGTTGTGTTGTGTGACTATGGCATGGTGTGCATGTTGTACATATGGTGCTACATACATGTGGCATTGTGTGTATGATTTTACATGTAGTGCTATGTGCATGTGGTGTCATGTACATGTTGTACATGGGGTTTTGTGTACAAGTGGTGCTATGTACATGTCGTGCATGTGCTATTGTGTAAATATGGTGTTGTGTACATGTCGTGCATATGGTGTTGTGTACATGTGGTGTTGTGTACACGTTGTGTAGGTGGTGTTGTGTACTTGTGGTGATGTGCACATGTTGCGAAGTTGGTGTTGTGTGTAGGTGGTACAATGTACATGTTGTACATGTGGTATTGTGTGCATTTCGTACATGTTGTGTTGTTCATATGTGGTATTGTGTGAATGTTGTACATGTTGTTTTCTGTATGTGTGGTACTATGAATGTGCATTGTGTAGTCATGTTATTGTGACATGTGTATTTGTTGCGTTGTACTCTGTGTATGTATATGTATTTTTTTGTACACCAGGTGTAGGTGTATGTATTGTGTTATGTTGTACACTAGGTGTATGTGTATGTATTTTTTTGTGTTATACATTGGGTGTAGGCATATGTATTGTTTTGTGTTGTACACTAGGTGTAGGTGTATGTTTTGTGTCGTACACTGAATGCAGGTGTATGTCTTGTGTTGCATGCCTGGTGTAGCTGTATTTGTTGTATGTCAGGTATAGGTGCATGTATTGTATGGTGTTATATGTTGTATGTGGTTGTACATGTGTGATGCAACCTATGTGTATGTGTATGTGAGTGAAGAGAATGAACTAGGTGTTTGTCGAGTATGGAAACCAATCCAGTGTGCGTAAATAAAGGAAAAAGGAAAAAGGTAGAAGCTAAGAATAAAGTAAAGGATAAGTATCAATATTTTATTTCATATTCAATTATTCATATGATCTATGATTCTGGTTATGATTATTACATGTTATCTATGATTTTGATTATGTCAATTATGTTTGAGGTAACTGGATGTGATATGTTTATACATGATAATTTGATCAAGTGCTAATTTTACTTGTTGTGACAGGAAGTGACTATAATTGCAGATGAACCTTATTGATGGTCCAAAAATGAGGTATGATTTTAGTTTATTTAAATTAATTTTGATTCTAATAGAAATTATATGCTTGGTACAAGAAAGCGTGGAAATTGTCAATTTGGTGATTGGAACTGAATGCAAGAATTAACAACAACAACAAAAGCGATTGGAACAAGAAGAAATATTATATTGGTAAAGCACTTTAGTAGCAAGGCCATTAGGGGACACTGGTACCCAATAGTGTCCATTGATTTCCATGAGCCGGAAACTGTTCACTAAGAGGAAAAGTGGCGCATGATTGTAGCATCATACAGTGGATGCATACTTTGGCTCTAGAAGTGGATTTTATACTTCCTGGGAAGGATACAAATCATGGTATTACTTTTGAGGATGGAGGTGTGAGCCTTTGGATTCCCTTGCTGTGGATGCATGCATCGTATCCTTTTATTTGTTGGTTGAGAAAATGTGCATATATGTATATGTGTATATCAGGGAAACTTTTAGGGGCTAATATTTGCAGGTGGGCTAATTTTCCATGCTTTTTCCAAAAAAAATATTCGCCAATTTCCATTTTTTTGAAAATTTATTCGCCCACATTTTATAGTATAATTTTTTTTTTACCCTAAAAATCGCCAAAATTACACACACACACACACACACACACACACATATATATTAATATAAAATAATTATAAACCTAAATATTTTTACAAAAATATCATCAAAAAATTTACATTTATATATTGGGGACTAGTAAGATTTGCCAAGGTTTCTAAACTTTAAGATAAACTTCGATCCTTAAAATTTTCCCTGGTGTATATTATTGTAAATATTTTATCAAGTTGGATTTATAAAGCTCCATACACAATATGGTTGTATGTATGGTTGTTATTTTAAATACCATAGTGAGTTGTGTTATAAAGCTCCAGTAAGCGTTACATTGTCATGTTTTCAGCAGTGGTCATTATAGATATAGTAATGAGTTGTGTTATAAATATTCATGGGAAAGATATATATTTTTTAGTGGTTTTGCTAGTTGTAGGTGTCATTTAACACCAAGGATGGTGTTCCCCCAAGGGAGAGGGTTCTGTAACAACCCTGGTTAAAAATTCATGTAAAAAATTATAAGACCAAGGTCATGGGACATGTATTCCAAATTGAATGGCAGGGAACAAAACTTAGTGGGTGTTAATTTATGTTATTAAGGATAAAGGAAATGGGCAAAGGAAATGGAAAAGGATTTGGAAAGGAAAATTGGCATTTAATGGAATTTATTTATGAAAATAATGGAAATTAAGAGAAAAGGAAGGTGGAAGGTCACAGGTTGCATGTGAGGAGGAAAATGAAGGAAAAATAATAGAAAATGAAGAAAATAGAGGTCTCATTGATAAAAAGGCTTTTGAGGATAAGTTGGTAGCTCTTTCTTAGCTTTTTGTCAGTTCAGTTTTGAGCTATATCTCTATTCTCTCTCACACACACTCTTGAACACTTAGATATTTTTTGGAACACTTCAGCATTGGATCAAGAAAGGAAAACAAGGCAAAGAGGAAACAAAGTTGAAGCAAGGAATAGATGGATCAAGCAACTACAGTGGGATTAATTGTAGATATCGATTTGCATGTATGATTTCCTTCCTAGACTTGGCATGCATGGTTATGCATGTGTATTCTTGGTTCTGTTGTTGTCATTGGCATGGGATTTTCTAGGTGTGATAATTTTCTTCAGCCTTGCCTTGCCATTTTTGGATATCCAAGGTGTGGTGGGTTCTCTTGTATTTGGTTGAGCTAGATTTCAGGATGGACTCAAAGCTGAGTGTGGTGGTCTTAGGATTATTCACAAGGCCTAGGAATCTTGGGATGGGATAGATGGTAAAGCCTGGATTTGAACACCTTGATTGAGCCTAGGAATCCCTTTATTGGTGAATGGTGGGATACACAGTAAAGCTCAGTGGTGAGTACCCTTGATTGGGACTAGGTATCTCGAGTTGCGATACACTATAAAGCTTAGAACGTGGAGGCCTTGTAAGCCTATGAATCCCTTGAATGGTAATGACGGGATACATGGTAAACCCGAGAGGTCGAGCAAGTGACGCAATGCTAACCTTGCAATACCCAGAATCTCTACAATAACCAAGCATATAAAAATGCATCTCAATAACTCCCAAATAAGATTCCAAATTAGGGCAATTTCATAAACTTTTCAATTGCGGAAGCCCTTTCTTAACATATGGTTCAAAACCATAAATCCATCAATCTATTTTTCATGTGATTGAACCCAACTTCAAATAGCATTCAAAATCTTATAAAAGTCTCATAAAAGACTTCAACCAACCACTAATTTCATTACTTAATTTCCAGGATTTTATAATTAAAAACCCAATGCTTATCATTAGCCATACACTCATTTGTTATACATTTTCCAGTTGACATTACAATTCCCAACGCTAACAACACACATGTGTTAAGTCAACTCACCTCATACCTTACCCAATTAATCACCACAATGTGATTCTGATCAGCTATGGACTGCGCCTTCGTGGCATTCAAAGATTTGTCCCAATCTCAACACTACAGTTTCTGCTACCTTGGTCTTTTAATCGATTCACTGAGTTTTAAAACAAGAGTCTGCGCCTTTCCCACAATGCCTCCACAATACATTCAGCTACAGAAACCAAGTTATCATTAGAGTCGATTTCATCATTTCGCAACCATAACCAGGCGGCTTCCATATAATTTGCAACGTAATTTCCAATCTATTCTGGTTCTGCGTTTAACAACTCAGACTACTGAACGCTACCATCCAACACTCTTTTCTCAACGTTGACTGAAATTCCATCAATTAGTGTAACAGACTTTGATTCCAATCGATGCCGTTAAACAACCCTGGTTCAACACTAGTTCATTCTTGTTACAATTTGTCTCAATCGAATGAATTCGATTCCAGCAAACAAGATCAGTTCAGTTTTAACGCATTCAATAACAAAAATTCATTTAATTTCTGTCTTGAAGTCTTTATACTAGAGCTATACGTATTCAATTGATACAAATCAAGGCAATGTGTATGTAATCTAATTTCTTGTCAAAACATAAATCGATTCAATTGATTTTATTTCAAGAACCAGGCTCGAGGCGCACCTATGTGTTACTGCCCTCATTCACACAGTTACGAATCTTCTCGATTCTATCTTACCTTTAACATTTTCCAGTAGTCTTAAAAATTAGGATCACTCCTCCAATGCACTCTTTCTGAAGTTCGACTTGCTCGTTTGGTATAAAAATTGGTATCGATGCATATAAATGAAATTTGATTACCTCTTCTTCCTAGCTTAATATGGACTCAATTTGTTTGCGTTCAATTCTTACAGGCTAGAACAGAATTCCGACATATTCGAAACAAAACTCTTCACACAGAGATCCCACGGCATTATATGGGTTTCCCACTATAAGACAACGCTTCCTTTGCATCATTCATTCCATTCGATTCTCCATCAAACTTCTTCAGACAAATTTAAACGTACTCCAAATTAAATATTGTGACTCTTATATGCAATTCGATATCGATTGACAAAATCGATACCATTCCACATCACCGGTGCAGTTAATAGCAGTTGCATTCTCAAAAAGCTAGAATTATATACATATAGAGTTTCATTGAAATTTTATGAGACAATATAAAGCTACACAGAGCTTCACAATATAGATTCCTCCATAACACAATAATCTCAGAAATAAGAAGGATCAAACCTTCCTTCCACACATCGAACACATAAATTCGATTATACACAAACTCAATAATGGCATAAACTTTAGAAAATCAAATGTTGTATTAATACACAGAATACTTACATAACAATCTCCTTCCTTGGCTTGATTTCCAATCATTGGCCCCTTTTACAAACTGCCCGGAGGCTTCCAAGTAGAAACTCCTCCTCTCTACTCACACACTCTCTCTGATTTTAAATGCCTTTGAGGCTTGATAATTTATACAATTTTAAAATGATCTAATTTAAGCTCAATCCCTTAAACTTCTCAACAAAATCCTAAAATCACTCTTCAATCCCTAAGGATCCTCTCTCACCCATAATTAATGAAACTAATTTCTAAATTAATATTTAGAAAAATCTCTCATCCCTTTACATCCTCAACTGACTATCTTCTCTCATATTCTCAAACATTTGAGAATTATTTACAATATTTAATTAAAAATACATAAAACCCACTCAAATCATTTATAAAAATATAGCTCTTCTAAAATCTTAAAAACCCCTAAGTTTCAATAAAATACAAAGTAATTTTCCGAGCTAATGCTCCTGCATCAGAATCCTAAGGTTGAAAATGATCGTGATCTCCTGATCATGCGTTTAAGTATTTGTCCTTTTTTTCCTCTATCCCACACTTTTTTCTGCAAGTCATCATCTGCTGTTGCTTACTGCGTTTCTCCAAGTTTCAATATCTGCATTTTGCCTCCAGCTATGCTTTCATACTCTACTTTTGTCTTTCCCTTGCTGAAATTCCTCTTCTTTCTTGCTGTTGTCTGCTGCTTTTGAGACACCTTCATCATTAGTCTTCTAATGCTTTCAATCTCTATGTCCAGCCTTTCCTCTGTCTGGAAATTTCTTTGCCTACTGCTGCTGCCTCCAAATTTTGTTGTTTCAGCTGCCTCAGGTTTTACTTCTGCAGATGTCACCCCACATGTTGTTTCCTCCCAAACTTCCTGTCCCTCTGCAACATTCTTTTGCTCATCATCTGCAAATTTATATTCAGAAAATAAATTATGATTTAATTCTCTTCTTGCAGTAACATATCCATTTATCTTTGTTTGTATACTAGTAAGCAAAATCAATTTTAACAAACTAGTATCTGCTCCTTTCTCAACTTCAAGCAAATTTACTTCAGTGCCTATAACTTCTTTCTTTGGTTCAAATGTCTCTAGCAAACATTTCAGCCATTTATTTTCAAACATTTCATCAACATTAGTTCCAGCATAACCTTCGTCTTCCCCTTTGACAATCTTCAGTAATTGTCCATCATCATCTTGATTGATTCTGACAATCAAATCAAGTTCTTCAAACACTGTAGCCTCATCCTTTATCACTGTAGCAGTTCCAAAAATTTTCCCCATAGTCTTCTCTTGGCTATACAGACAAGCCAGCTCTTTCTTGTCACCCATGGTAACAAGTTTGTGCATATGAGACATGACTATCTCATTTCCTTTTTGCAACAGTTCTTCTTCTCCCAAGACAATTCCAAGAGATGAACTGTCTTCTGCATCACCTGTAAACACAATCAAATTGTCAGCTTCAAAATCACAATACCCAATGGTCTCACTTGTTGATTCAGTCACCAAGTTTTCTCTCTGTAATTCCAAGTCTTCTTCAGGACTCAGAAAATCTTCACTGGCTTTCTCTGGCAACAATTCAGTATGTTGCTCTGAGTTTCTTTCCAACTCCTTTGTCAGCACATCAGTATGCTGATTTTCATTCACCATAAGACTGTCAGCTAGTCTCTCCTTCTTTCCATCCTCTACTTCATGACTGTCATTCATGAAAAATTTCTTATCTTGCTTCTTCAACAAATTATCCTGTATGTAATTCCTCTGTCTCTCCAATTCTCTTCTTTGAAGATCTAATTTCCTATACAATTCAAAATTTTCATTAGGAGTAGAACTTGGAAACTTCACACAATTTTCCATACCTTCACCAGCTCTTGACCAATCATCAGCTGGTACTTCTCTCTCTGCAACAATATTCTAATTAGACTCCTTTGTCTTCATTTCCTCCTGAGATCTTGCTATCTCAGCATTGATTTGAACAGACTTCAGATTCAATTCTTCTCTCTCCTGCTCTTTAACAAACTTTAAAGCTTTCTCATCTCCCTCTGTTGTACCTGCAAACATACACAACTTATTAGTTTTAAAACCACAAGACTTTTCAGTCTTGACTGCTTCCTCAAGCACTTCCTTTTGAACAGATCTGTGTGTGGAATCTTCAAATTCCATCTTTGGCTCAAGAACTCTAAGTTCCTCCTTCAATAAGGCAATCACACTTTTTCTCAACTTCATCTGCAATGGTTGCCAAATCACTCTCTTTCCCTTCAGTGGAAAGATCCATCCTCCTTTATGATTTTCCTGCTCTTACAGCCATTCCTGTAGTACCTGCAATTGTACCTTCATTACTGCAATCTCTCTTTCTCTGACTTTATCAGTCATCTCACCTCTATGGCATTCTTCTGAACCTCTTCTCTGATCCTCCATGATCATCGTCTCCATGAGTTTCTCACTCACCATGAGTTGCACTAGCCTCTGCAACAGCAAGCTCTCCTGCTGCCACTTACCTCACCAATCCACTTTACTGGATCCGGTCTTTTGGTAAGTACTGGTTCACTGACTCAGGAACCTCTTGAGCACTCCCTTCTGCTCTCTCTAGGCTATCTCTTCAACTCACCTTCTCTTCAGAACACTGCAATTGTATTCCCTATCCAGCCTTTAGCTGAATGTCAGGTTCACTGCCATCATCTTCTCTGCAACCATAAACCTTAATCACCAATTTCAAATCAGAAAATTATCTCACCTTTAAGATCCGGCATGATCTTGTCCTCCATTCATTTCTGCAATCTTGTTCACTAAAATTGTGTACCTTTTCATATCAGATTTAGAATGTGATATTCCTTTCATTCTTCATCACACATTGAAATAAAACACACTTCAGTTCTCAACAGAACCTTCCTGCACTCATTCAAAAAAAAAAAAAAAAACAAATTTCTTCCATTCCAACAGAGCCTAGCTCTGATACCAAAAATGACGCAAGGCCAACCCTGCAATACCCATAATCTCTACAATAACCAAGCATATAAAAATGCATCTCAATAACTCCCAAATAAGATTCCAAATTAGGGAAATTTCATAAACTTTTAAATTGCGGAAGCCCTTTCTTAACATATGGTTCAAAACCATAAACCCATCAATCTATTTTTCATGTGATTGAAAATAGCATTCGAAATCTTATAAAAGTCTCATAAAAGACTTCAACCAACCACTAATTTCATTGCTCAATTTCCAGGCTTTTATAATTAAAAACCCAATGCTTATCATTAGCCATACACTCATTTGTTATACATTTGCCAGTTGACATTACAATTCCCAACGCTAACAACACACATGTGTTAAGTCAACTCACCTCATACCTTACCCAATTAAACACCGCAATGTGATTCTGATCAGCTATGGACTGCGCCTTCGTGGCATTCAAAGATTTGTCCCAATCTCAACACTACAGTTTCTGCTGCCTTGGTCTTTTAATCGATTCACTGAGTTTTAAAACAAGAGTCTGCACCTTTCCCACAATGCCTCCACAATACATTTAGCTACAGAAACCAAGTTATCATTAGAGTCGATTTCATCATTTCGCAACCATAACTAGGTGGCTTCCATATAATTTGCAAAGTAATTTCCAATCTTTTCTGGTTCTGCGTTTAACAACTTAGACTACTGAACGCTACCATCCAACACTCTTTTCTCAACGTTGACTGAAATTCCATCAATTAGTGTAACAGAATTTGATTCCAATCGATGCCGTTAAACAACCCTGGTTCAACACTAGTTCATTCTTGTTACAATTCATCTCAATCGAATGAATTCGATTCCAGCAAACAAGATCAGTTCAATTTTAAAGCATTCAATAACCAAAATTCATTTAATTTATGTCTTGAAACCTTTATACTAGAGCTATACTCATTCAATTGATACAAATCAAGGTAGTGTGTATGTAATCTAATTTCTTGTCAAAACGTAAATCGATTCATTCGATTTTATTTCAAGAACCAGGCTCGAGGCGCACCTATGTGTTACTGCCCTCATTCACACAGTTACCAATATTCTCGATTCTATCTTACCTTTAACGTTTTCCAGCAGTCTTCAAAATTAGGATCACTCCTCCAATGTGCTCTTTCTGAAGTTCGACTTGCTCGTTTGGTATAAAAATTGGTATCGATGCATATAAATGAAATTTGATTACCTCATCTTCCTGGCTTAATATGGACTCAATTTGTCTGCGTTCAATTCTTACAGTCTAGAACAGAATTCTGACATATTCGAAACAAAACTCTTCACACAGAGATCCCACGGCATTATATGTGTTTCACACTATAAGACAACGCTTCCTTAGCATCATTCATTCCATTCGATTCTCCATCAAACTTCTTCAGACAAATTTAAACGTACTCCAAATTAAAGATTGTGACTCTTATGTGCAATTCGATATCAATTGACAAAATCGATACCATTCCACATCACCGGCGCAGTTAATAGCAGTTGCATTCTCAAAAATCCAGAATTCTATACATATAGAGTTTCATCGAAATTTTATGAGACAATATAAAGCTACACAGAGCTTCACAATATAGATTCCTCCATAACACAATAATCTCAAAAATAAGAAGGATCGAACCTTCCTTCCACACATCGAACACATAAATTCGATTCTACACAAACTCAATAATGGCATAAACTTCAGAAAATCAAATGCTGTATTAATACACAGAATACTTACATAACAATCTCCTTCCTTGGCTTGATTTCCAATCATTGGCCCCTTTTACAAACTACCCGGAGGCTTCCAAGTAGAAAATCCTGCTCTCTACTCACACTCTCTCTCTGATTTTAAATGCCTTTGAGGCTTGATAATTTATACAATTTTAAAATGATCTAATTTAAGCTCAATCCCTTCAACTTCTCAACAAAATCCTAAAATCACTCTTCAATCCCTAAGGATCCTCTCTCACCCATAATTAATGAAACTAATTTCTAAATTAATATTTAGAAAAATCTCTCATCCCTTTACATCCTCAACTGGCTAACTTCTCTCACATTCTCAAACATTTGAGAATTATTTACAATATTTAATTAAAAATACATAAAACCCACTCAAATCATTTATAAAAATCTAGCTCTTCTAAAATCTTAAAAACCCCTAAGTTTCAATAAAATACAAAGTAATTTTCCGAGCTAATGCTCCTGCATCAGGAAGAAAAATTCCTCACGGTTTAGGTGGAGAGGTCCAGAGGAATCCATGTTTTTTTATGGCCTAATGATTTGGTGGGGAATTGCTAAATCCTAGATTGTGTGTTTATTGTTTATGGCTTAAGGATCGCAGTGACTGCAGTAGTTTCCAGTTTCATTTATCATGGGTGAGGTGGTTTAGCCTCAGGAAACCCTGGTTTATTTTGGATATAAGTCCCACATTCTTGCTTGGAATATGGCAAGGGGGTGATTTGCTGAAGAAATATTTGGTTCAGGAAATCTATAGTTGGGTGGTATGTGGAAGTTCCTGACTTGGTTGGACTTTTATATGTTAATAAGAGATATTTTTCCCTTGGTATGTTCATGAGTAAAGGTACTTGATGTTATGTGGCTTTAATGGTTATTTCCTCATGGATATATATCTGGTTATTTGCTAGTTATAATCATGTTTTATGACAGTGATAATGTATGGATCTCATCATGTTTTGATTGATAAATAAATGAAAAATGAATATTATGACATAATAGATAATAATGCAGCTAATATTATAAGTCATCAATTATTCTTAGTGATACTCGGATAAGTATGAGACCCCTATGCTCAGATCTATTATTATGACTTGTAGAATACATGTTCATGGTGTGTTCGACGAAATGTCTAGCATGGTTAGGTTTGGTTAGGTAAATTCCTTGATAAGGTTTTGTGTTAAAGGATTTTACTTGGTGTCATTTATTCTCTTGGAAAGTCTCATCAAGTTTTGGGAAGTGGTTTGGAGACTAGGCCCAGAAAAGTGGCTTAAATATCCCAGTTTCTAGCACAAAACTCGCTGAAAAAGACTGCAGTCTCTCCCTTATAGGAATTTTGGGAACAACTATAGGGTTCCAGTTGCATGCATGCCTTGTTATAGGAGAGACATGGGGTTAAATTAATTTAAATACTAGGTTAACTTAGGGGATGGGCACCTGGAGTGGTGGATTAGCTCCTAGGGTTCTTGTAACACTCGAGGGAGGTTTGTAAAGTGTTTATTAGTCGTTTCCACTTCATTAACTTCAATTAGGGAGTTGAATCATATCAAATTAACTCTTCATTACATGTCTACCTCATTAGGTCGATAACTTGGGTAAGTGGGAGTAGGGTGTTACAGAGTGGTATCAGATCATGGTTCAACACTTGGATTGGATGGGCAGAATGTGCTTGTCATGCATACATGTTGGTTGCATGTGTTATTTATGTTTTTGATCTATGTTCTTGTTGTGTATGCATGGTGAGGGTCATTGTTGTCATTGTGTCACCATGTAGAAGTTGTTGATGTTGTTTTTGGGACGTGTTTGTCATGAATGCATGTCGGATGTATATGCATTTGTTATGCATGTCAGTGTCTGTATGTTGTTATGTGTGCATTTTCATGGTTATAGTTATACATGTATAGTAGGAAAAAGATACATTGTGATGGTAATTTTTGTGGTATTTTTTCATCATGATTTTATTGGTGTGTTATGATGCTGATGTGCTAATTGAGATAAAGCAAGAGATGCAAATCATCAAAGCGAGATTGCAGCACTGGACCTCAGGGTAAGATAAAATTGTCATACAAGTATTGTATGCTTGACATGCATGTACATTGGATAATGGTTGTTATAAGAATTAAGGTTATGTACATGTATGTTATTTTATGGTTGTTGCGGTTACATGTATGATAATTTTCAGTTAATCAGTGTGATCATATGCACATGCGTCGGTTAGTCATGAACGGTAGTAACTTGTTTTTATATGCATTATGGTGATATGAATGAGGGTTATGGTCATTTTACTTAGTATCTAGATGTTATATGTATCATGCTAATTTGTCTTGGCCTATGCATAAGGTTGGGGTTATGAAATTCAAGTATGAGTCGACACATTTTTGCTATTATGTTGTAATAATCTAGACTGACTATGCAGATGTGATTCTTACGCATCAATGATAATCGTTTATGAGTTTATGATGTGAAAATGTTAGCTAGTTACTATTATAGATATCATTACCTTATTTATGTTTGAGTTGATATGTTGAGAATTTATATTGTGCTAATCTAGATTGATTGTGCAGAAAAAATAACCTCTCCTAAGATACATTAAGGTATGATTTTTATTATTTCCTATACTTTTTGCTTGAATGATTTATTATGCCATCTATTTGGTGTTTTAGTGTTTGATTATGTCATCTAGTTGATTTATATAACATGGTGTGTTTATAGTCCGTTTGAATGTTTTATTAATTGCATGATATGAGTATGTGTCTATAATAGTGCATGAAGAATTGATCTTGTTTTAAGATGGTCGTACTAACATATATTTGTTGAGATAATTGATATGTACTTGAGTGTAAGTAGGTGATATTTGTAGCATTATGTATTATGAATAAAGAATGTGAGTTAATTATTGACTATGGCATGGTTGTTATACTTATTAAAGGTTGGTTTAAAATTTATAGATATGTTGTCTTGATATTTGGAACATGTGGCTGACATGTGTGTTCATTTACAAGGCAACATGTTTGGTACAGAAAGGTAAGATAAATGGTATATTTTTATATTTATTTATGCGATGACAGTTATGTTTATGAAAAAATGATGCAGGGGATTGCATGGCAAGATATTTCCATGAAATATTGAAAGAGGTTCAAGTTGAGATTTCCCTTGTAAGCACTAGGAACCATGGGGATTAAGTCATGGTGTTTGTTTCCAGTATTGTGCTTTTGGTGCAAGGCCTTGTTTATTTATGGTGCAAGGCATTTCCACTTTGTTTCTGGTGTCATATTGGTTGTTTGTCATGGTTTTATTCTTGTTTTATTTTGTTCTTTCCTTTTATGTTCCGAGGGTCTTGGGAATTGGTTGGGAAAAGGGGTTAGTTAAAGGAGCATGTGGAGAGCTAAATGAAACCCAACATGTGATGTGAGACTCAAACGAAGCTTAGTGCATGAGAAATTACAATTGAAGGCAAGAGTATGATGGTGAATTAGATTGGTTGGGTCCATTGATGTAAATGGACGGTGGCAAGATAGTCATGAGAAAGGAAATCAAGTAAGGTAAAGTGAATAGACTTGTGGTATCAAATTCCTTGGATATGTTGGGAATTGTTGTTCTAAATGTTGTGCATACTATGCATGCATAAAGGGAGTTATATTAACCTTGACCTTATGATATTTGGTAATTATGTTGTGATCATGATTATGATAATGTCTATATATGTATATGAATGTATGTTGTTCATTGACAGGGTCGTTAGGATTTTTGTGTACTAGTGTTCACATGTTTATATATATATAGATATATTGGGTGGTCAGGGATCATTATTGTTTCATATTGATGTATGTATGTAAGTCATTTTCTGATAGGGTTGTTAGGTTTCATTCTTGTGGAGGAATGATTGCTTATGCATGTGAATGGTATGAAGAGGTTCATGGTTTAAGAGGAATCAATTGGGAAGAGTAGTCGTGACAAATCTACTAGGTTAGTTTCATGTGGATATGGATTGATATTATGTTTTTGTATTATGCCTATGTTTTTGTTATGGACAGGCAATGCTAAGGGATACATCAGCAAAATTGAAGCATTGTGAATGGTGGCATGTTGTAACATGCATGGATAGTGAAATGACCCTAGAAGGAAGGTTTCTTGGTAGAGTCAATGTGTGGTTAATGGATGTGCAGTACTACTATTGTGTATATGTTGTACATGTTGCACTTGTGATGTTGTGTACATCTGGTTGTGTTTCATATATGATATTGTGTTTCTGGTTTATGCAACATTGCGTATAGATGGTGCTACGTACATGTTGGATATGTAGTGCTATGTACATATGTTGATTTTTGCATGTTGTACATATGGTGCTATGTACATGTGGTGTTGTGTGTATGATTGTACATGTGGTGATATGTGCATGTGGTGTCATGTACATGTTGTACATGGGGGTTTGTGTGCCGTTGGTGTTGTGTACATGTGGTGTTTTGTACATTTCATGCATATGGTGTTGTGTACATGTGGTGTTGTCTACATGTTGTGTAGGTGGTGTTATGTACATGTGGTGATGTGTAAATATTTCATAGGTAGTGTTGTGTATAGGTGGTACTGTGTACATGTTTTACATGTGGTAATGTTGTACATGTGGTATTGTGTGCATGTCGTACATGTTGTGTTGTGCATATGTGGAATTGTGTGCATGTTGTACATGTTGTTTTGTGTACTTGTGGTAATGTGAATGTGCATTGTGTAGTCATGGTATCACGACATGTGTATTCATTATGTTGTATTCGGTGTATGCATATGTATTTTTTTGTACAAAGAGTGTAGGTGTATGCATTGTGTTGTGTCATAAACTAGGTGTAGGTGTATGTATTATGTTTTTCGTACACTGGGTGTAGGCATATTTATTTTTTTGTGTTATACACTAGGTGTAGGTGTATGTATTGTGTTGTGTCGTACATTAGGTGTAGGCGTATGTATTGTGTTGTGTCGTACACTGGGTGTAGGTGTATGTGTTGTGCCGTACATTGAATGTAGGTGTATATGTTGTGTTGTATGCCTGATGTAGGTGTATTTGTTGTATGTTGGGTATAGGTGCTTGAATTGTATTGTTTTATATGTCATATGTGGTTGTATGTGTGTGATGCAGCCTATGTGTATGCATGTGTGGCTAAGGAGAAGGAACTGGGTGTTTGTCAGGTATGGAAACCGATCCGGTGTGCGTAAAGAAAGGAAAAAGGTAGAAGATAAGGATCGAGTAAAGGATAAGTATTAATATTTTATTTTAGTATTAATTATGCATGTGATCTATGATTTTGGTTATGATGATTACATGCTATATATGATTTTGATGATGTCGACTGTGTTTGAGCTAACCAGATGTGATATGTTTATACATGATAATTTGATCAAAGAGATAATTTTACTTCTTGTGACTGAGGAAGTGAACAGAATTGCAAATGTACCTTATTGATGGGCTGCCAATGAGGTATGAGTTGACTTTATTTCAATTCATTTTGAGGCTAATGGAAACTATATTCTTGGTACAAGAAAGCATGGAAATTCCTGGTTGGGTGATTGGAATTGATTGCAAGAATTAGCAGCAAAAAAAAAAGCGATTGGAACAAGAAGTAGTATGTTGATAAAGCACTTCAGGAGAAGGGCCATTGGGGGGAAATCATATCCAATAGTGTCCATTGATTTCCATGAGCCTGTAACTGTTCACTGAGAGGACAAGTGGCGCAAGATTGTAGCATCAGACATTGGATGCATACTTTGGCTCTCGAAGTGGATTATCTACTTCCTGGGAAGGATATGAATCATGGTATTACTTTTGAGGGTGGAGGTGTGATCCTCTGGATTCCCTTGTTGTAGATGTAGGCATCACATCCTTTTATTGGTTGGTTTAGAAAAAGTGCATATGTGTATATGCATATTATTGTAAATATTGTATTGAGATGGATTTATAAAGCTCCATAGACAATATGGTTGTATATATAGTTGTTATTGTAAATACCGTAATGATTTGTGTTATGAAGCTCCAGTAAGCATTATGTTGTCATGTTTTCAATAGTGATCATTTTAAATACTACAACGAGTTGTGCTATCAAGCTCCATGGGAAAGATATTTTGATTTTTAGTGGTCTTGTTGGTTGTTGGTGTCATTGAACACTGAGGATGGTGTTCCCCAAGGGGGAGGGTTCTGTAACAACCCTGGTTAAAAATTCATGTAAAAAAAATAAGACCAAGGTCATGGGACACGTATTCCAATTTTAATGGTGGGAAAAACATCCTAGTGGGTGTTCATTTCGGTTATTATGGCTAAAGGAAATTGGAAAAGACAATGGCAAAGGCTTTGGAAAGGCAAAGTGGCATTTATTTATGAAAATAATGGAAATTAGGAGAAAAGGAAGGTGAAAGGGCACAGGTTGCATGCGAGGAGGAAAATGAAGGAAAAATAATAAAAAAATGAAGAAAATAGAGGCCTAATTGATAAAAAGGCTTATGAGAACCATTTGGTAGCTCTTTCTCAGTTTTTTGTTAGTTCAGTTTTGGTGATCTCTCTCTATTCTCTCTCTCTCTCTCTCACTCTTAGAAACTTAAAGTTTTCTTGGAACACTTCAGCGATAGATCAAGAAAGGAAAATAAGGAAAAGAGGAAGAAAAGATCAAGAAAGGAATAGTAGGATCAAGAAACTACAATGAGATTACTTGCATGTATTGATTTGCATGTATGATTTCCTTGCTATACTTTGCATGCATGGCTATGCATGTGTTTTTTTGGTTCTCTTTCTACCATTGGCATGGATTTTTATAGGTGTGAAAATGTTCTTTAACATTTCCTTGCCATCTCTGGATAGCCATGGTGTGGTGGGTTCTCCTGTATCTTATTGAGTTGTATTTTCAGATGGACTCAAAGATGAGTGGGGTGGTCTAAGGATTATTCAAAAGGCCTAGGAATCCCGCGATGGGATACACGGTCAAGCCTAGATGTCAACACTTTGATTGAGCCTAGGAATCCATCGACCGATGAATTTTGGGATACACAGTAAAGCTCAGTGATGAGTACCGTTGATTGGACCTAGGAATCCTGGGTTGGGATACACGGTAAATCCCAGAGGGTGGAGACCTCGTAGGCCTAGGAATCCCTTGACCAGTAATGGCGAGATACACAGTAAATGTGAGAGGTTGAGATAGAAAAATTCCTCACGGTTTAGGTGGAGAGATTCGAAGGCATCCATGCTTTTTTATGACCTAGAGATATGGTAGGGATTACCGTAAAGCCTGGTATTGTGTGTTTATTGTTTATTTCCTAGTGATTCGATGGGGATTGCAATAAATTCTGGCTCTATTGATGAGGGTGAGGTGGTTTAGACTTGGGAAGCACTCGTTGATTTTGGTTATAAGTCCCACATTCATGCTTGGAATATGGCACAGGGGTGATTGGCTAAAGAAATATTTTGTTAAGCCAATCTATGGTCAGATGGTACATGGAAGTCCCTAACTTGGTTGGATTTTCATGTGTTAATAACAATTTTTTTCGCCTGGTATTTTCATGAGTAAAGGTACTTGATGTTTGTGAATTTAATGGTTATTTCTTCATAGATATATATTTGGTTATTTGTTGGTTATAAGAATGTTTTATGGTAGCGATAATGTATGGCTCTCATCATGTTTTGGTTGATAAATGAATGAAAAATGAATATATGACCTAATAGATGATAATGCAGCTAATGTGATAAGGAATCAATTCTTCTTAGATATTATTAGAGAAGTATGAGGCCACTATGCTCAGATATTTTATTATGACCTATAGATTACATGTTCATGATGTGTTCGATGAAATGTTTGTCATGGCTAGGCTTGGATAGGTCAAGTCCTTCATCAAGTTTGGTGTTAAAGGATTTGTCTTGGAAAGTATCATTAGGTTCCAGCCAGGCATCGTGGGAGCGACTATAGGGTTCTAGTCGCATGCATGACTTGTTATGGGAGTGACTCGGGGTTAAATCCATTGAAAGGCTAGTTTAACTTAGGGGATTGACATTTGGAGTGGTGGATTAGCTCCCGGGGGTCCTGTAGCACCTAAGAGAGGTTTGTAAAGTGCTGGTTAGTCGGTTCGACTTACTTAACTTCACTTAGGGAGATGAATCATAAAATAGTAACTATTCATCAGATGTTTACTCCGGTAGGCCGATAACATGCCTAAATGTTGGCCCAGAGGGTGTTACAATCAAACATATATCTATCAAAAACATGCATCTAAATGAGACTAAAACAAACAATATGAAGAGGGATATAGTAGAACCTAGATACCAAGAGCCACTTTTGAAATGTTAAATCATGGTATTCTTTAAAATGGAGGAGAAAAAAATAAGCCATAACCTAAAAAATAGTATTGGATCCTTCTTTTTAGATGAGAAACTAATCCTTAATAGTTCCAAGTATCTAATATTTTAAAATTATACCATGTTTGAGCAATAAATTTCTTGATTAGAAGATGGTCCCTCAATAATGATTTATTTTAATTAGGGACTTAAAAGGGGAGGTTCAACTTCAAAATCCAAGTGTCCTTCTCAAAATAAATTGAGAAAATATTAAGATATTATGATTTATGGATATAGGAGCAACTAATGTTTGAAATAATTCGTAGGTGCCTTAAGAGTAGTACAAATCCAATGTATTCTCCATCAAAATAAAAGCATAATGAGAGTAGACACTATGGGTAGTGAAATTTGAAAAATTGAATACATTTTCCATAAGGAAAGATAAATCCAACTTAGAATCGACAAGCATGATCTAGGTGGATATCAGTGGCCATCCAACTATTTCACTGGCACACAACACAGTTTTCTGTTTTGGCAGTTTTTTTCTACAATTTTTAGGTCTTGAACTTTCAGAGCTCTTTCGATGCCATAAAAAACGTTTTTTTAACAAAAATGAGTATATGAAATTCATATACTTCATAAAAAATCATAAAATTCACTTCTCATAAATACATTTCCCATGAGTTATCATACGTGCCAAACAAAGATCATATGCCATAGTTACAGCCCTGGGAAGTTGAAATTCCAACTTACCCCATCATGGCCCATAATATTTTAGTGATTAATTTCCCAGGAATAGGTTTTTGTATGTTTATGGTTTCTCATTAATTCTCTATGACAAAAAGGATTTCTAGCGTCATTGTAAGATAGTTCATCGAATGTGTGTAGCAGTCACATCATTTCTCAGAGATAAGCTACCACCATTCGAGCTAGTTTATTTTCATTTTGCATGTATACAATGTTAGAAATATCCATTATTAATAGAGGTAAAGTTCCACTATATATATTTATTTTGGTTATAAATATATTTATCATTTTTTTCCCTTCATAAATTCAAATTAATGGTATCATAGCATTAATATCTTTATCTATTTTGTCTGTGCATATCCCTAATGAGGTCGGGGTATAAGGATTTGGGACTTGAACTCCTTGAGCCATTGCAAAATTTTCCTTGCTAGCCTTGATGACTTCCCATGGAAGAAGAAAATAAATATGAATGAGCATTATATCCTATTAAACTAATGCTCTAAGAAGTCCTCGACTGACAAAGGAACGATATGATGGATAATTTTTCCCAGATCTTTTGACATATGCTAAAAGGAAATGTAGCTTCATAAAGTGGCCACTTTGGAGGTGTCACCCCTTTAATGTACAAGTTAATTTTGATATTCATATATTTGAATGTTAGATAGATGTAGTTTTTTTAGAAAAATGGTTAATGTGATAGAAGGCTATTTTTTAGTCCATATGTTTTCTGATAGAGAAGAGACTACCTTTACACTCCTTAAGGCCACCCCCCAAGCCAAGGAATAGTGGGAAGGTTACCTTGGCAAAAGCACCATAGAGGAATCCTCACTATTTTCAATCGCACCCACTTAGGAATATTTTAGGGATGTTTTTAACGAACAATATTACCCTGTTGGAAGCTATGAAGACCAATACATGGGATGGAGCACTCTATGATAGGAAAGGGATCATAAAGTGGAAAAGTTCACAAATATATTTCATGCCTTGCACACCTATCTAGGTATCAAATATTCTAAGAAAAATATGGTGCTCAAGTACCATTGTTGTCTACACAGATACATCTATAGAGAAATGGATTTCTTGGACCTCACCTCACTTGGCACAACATACCGAGTCGTTGTCAAAATTTAGAAACATTTTAAATAGAAGAAGCAATATTTTGGATCTATAAATCCTTGAGAGTAGAAGTAGGTAAGGTGCATCCACAGATCATAGAAAAAATGACATAGCTAAGCTAAACCGCCCTAGGAAAAACCATCTTAGTCGCAAACAAAGAATGATAATGAGAAGATGAGAAAGACATAGGAAAGTGGTGTGAGTTCCATAAAATCCTTTATAATAACACTAATGAATGTCGCATAAGGTAGTCATTGGTGGCCAAGCTAAAATCCTCAAAGTAAAATGCAGGTTCCAACTATAAATTAGAACTAGAAAAGGAAAAACATATGATTGATGAAAAACCTATTGTTGATGTCGCGACCACCAAGGTCTAGCAATGTGAGCTCGAAGATGTGGAAGAAGGTGAAATCCTCTTTCACTAACAAATGTGGGTGAAGGATGCTCCATTATGTTTAATTTTCATTAATGGGAGTCAAAAGAACCTCATCATAGTATAGGTTGTTAAGTGGTAGGGCCTACCAACAACACCACACCTGCAATTCTACACTATCAAGTGGCTCTAACAAGGGTGATATATTTGTGTTAGCAAACAATGATACCTACCCTACAACATAAAACATTTCAAGGATGATATATTGAGTGATGCTGCTCCCCTTCAAGTTTGTGATGTTATTTTAAGCCATCCATACTTGTGGAAGTGTCATGTTGTATGTGAGTCTAGACCTTGTAATGTTATTATTAATTTTTCTAACAAATATATAGGATACTAGAGGTAGTCCACCTACTACTATTACTTTAATCTATACTAATGTTATAGTAAGGTCATCTCCTAGACTTGGACATTTTCTTTCTTCTTAATTCGATCTCAAAGTAAGGACAATATTATGGCCACGTCCATGGCCTACACATAGGGATCCTCCACATAGGAAAAGCAAGTGGTTAAGATCATGTAAGAATACAAATACATCTTCTCCTCACACATTGGAATACCTTTGCACTGTAAGGTTAGACATTCAATCAATTTTACCCTTGGTGCACCTCTACCCTATGGGCCAATATATCACCGATCTCTTATGGAAAATGAGGAAATTAAGTGAAATATCCAAGAGCTATTCCAAAAGGGCACAGTTGATTAAGTTCCTCACCCTATGGAAGCCTAATTATACTTATGTAGGAGAAATATGGGACCTAGAGACTTTGCATTGATTTTCGAGACTTGGAAAAAACCATAGTTAGGAACCAATACTCGATTCCCTAGATTAAATACCTTCTTGACCAACTCAAGGAGGCCAAGTACTTTAGTGAGATTGATTTGAAATCCAACTAACACTAAGTCCCAATAGAACCAAATTCACCACTACATAACATATGTTGGTGACAGGAAAGTAAGTTCCATACTACCACCTTTAGGATGCATTGTTGTGTTAATTGGTAGCTCTCTGTGTTCCTTAAAGGGAGCATGCTAAGCTAATTTAGGAGGCACATTATAGTCAGGTAGCAGGGCACTTTGGTGTGTATAAGACGCTAGAAGTATTGAAAAAGTATTTCTATTGGTTGAAACTTTGACAAGTCATGCACCACCTTCCTATACACCATTTTTCCTACTCCTAATTGGACATGGAAATCCATATTTTATGGTCTTCCATCTACCAAGAATGGTAATGATTGTGTGTTTATGGTCGTTGACATATTTTATAAGATGGAAATTGTGGCTAATTTCAATTAGAGTATCACAAGAAAATCCATTGCCAAGCTCTTCCTCAAATGGATGTAGGTACATTTTTGGATCGCATAGACCATCATACCAGATAGAGATAGTAGGTTCCTAAGTGCATTCTAGTTGAGCCATTGGTCACCATTGGACACCAATATCACCAAACCAACTACCTTCCACCCCAAGGCTGATGGTAAGAAGGAGGTTATCAATAGGATGATCATGCACATTTTTCTCATGTACAACTCCAAGCATCAATGAATGATGGATGAGTGTCTCCCCAATGTTCAACACAACTACAGCATAACTCTCTATATCTCAAGTGGCCACAACCCCTTCCAATTGGGCCTGAGATTTCAACCATCGAGCCCCATTGTTATCACATTTCCCTTTGAAACTACACAGAAAAATTCTGCACCTATTCAATATGAAGCCAACAAAGCTACCAAGTTTATTGAACAAATTCAACACATTTTCCAACAGGTCAATGATATTTTTCAAAAAGCTAATACTAAGTATAAACAATGCCATGATCAACACAATGTGCCACACAATTTTCAAGTGGGAGAGAAGGTTTGATTACATTTACAAAAGGAATTCCTTGAAAGGACCCATTAAAAGCTTCAACCGCTCCACTATGGACCTTACACCATCACCAAGGTTGTGGGTGATGATATTTTTGAGCTAAGTATCCCCCCCCTTCCTTGGCCTGCACCTAGTGCTTAATGTGGATCACCTTCGGCTACACTTTTTACCCTTGTTGAAAAAACAAAAATCATGGAGCAATTCACACTAATAGTTCTCAACCCATATTAAATTGAACAAACCAAAATTGATAAGATCATGGAAACATAGATTAAGAGCACTCGTCAACATAAGATTCAATTGTATCAGGCTGTCAAAGTAGGCCAACTCATGCGTCAAGGAAACTGGATAACCAGGGGGCTAAGTTTAGTAGAATTTTCCCCATCTCATTTTGGCACTCAACACAATCAGACCATTGCTTCCCAGAGGGGAGGAAAAATTTAGCTGGATATTGATGGCCACCCACCTATTCCACTAGTTCACAACACAATCTTATATTTTGGCAGTTTTTAGGTCCTTAACTTTTGGATCCATTTTGAGGACATAATGGCATTTTTTTGGGAAACAAGCTACCAATAGTTATAGAATATTTTAGTAGTAAGAAAATTTACTTCTTAGATAGAAATTTCCCATTGGCTATCATGCATGACAAACAAATATCATATGCTAAAGTTACGAACTTGGGAATTTGAAGTTCTAATTTATCCCATTGTGGCCCACAAGCCTCTAACACTCCATTTCCTAGGGTTATATTTTTAGATTTTTAGGGTTTCTCATTGCTTCTTATGAAAATATTATCTCTCAGCCTCATTATAAGATAATTCAGTGAAGGCATGAAGTCGTCACATCTCTTCTCAGAGATAAAATACCACCATTCAAGCTAATTTGTTTTCATTATGCATCTATATAGTTTCAACATTCTCCATTTATTAATAAAAGTCATGTTTCACTACGTCTATGTGTTTTGGTTATGATTATGTATATCATTTTGTTCCCTTCATAAATTTGGATCAAAGCATCCATTGTCGAAAGAAATATTTGAGTTGTAGGTGAAACAATTCATCTAAATATACGAAATTTGGGTGATAGCCCACTTCATATATATTTTTAATTATGGTTGTAATGGCTAGTGTCCACTCTTAAGGATGCCAAGAGGGTAGGGTTGGATCCACTTGTCTGGAAAGGAGAAAATAGTATGATGCAAGCCTGAAATGTTTAACCATTATCTATAGGTGTCCTAATGTCAACACCAATGAAACATATCACCTATTGTGAGAAGTGAACCATAGTTAGTAGTGAAAAATGCACCACTCCTCACCCATGGATCCAACTTCTTTAGGAACAAATAATTTTGCATTACTAAAAAAAAAAATTCTCACAATTGTAGTGGTTAATTTCAATGATCTTTTAGCTTATATGCATATGGAGTGTATTTCAAACTCACACACTCGAGCTTTTATTATAAGAATTGAATCTCTTTGACAAGTAAAAAAATCTCCTCATCTAATCTCTTCAAAAAATATTATTAGAATTACAAATATTCCCTTAAGAAGAAGGTAATATAAGCCAATTTAATCTTAGTTATATATATATATATATGTGTGTGTGTGTGATTAATTATCAAAATCATTTTACTATAAATATTTAGTATGCTAAAAGAATTTGATTTATTTTAAAAATTTTACATATTATAAAATTATTAATTAAAATCAACTACTACCACTATAACTTGTATGTAACCCTTATGTGAATCATGACATAGGTCAATTTCAACCACTACTAGTTGGTTTCAACTATTACCACTATAACTGTTATGTGACCCCTATGTGAACCATGTTACAAATCAATTTTGACCCCTACTACTATAACCCATATGTGGACCAGGTTGCCACACTAACATATAGCCCATGGGTAAATTGAGGGCATTTTATCCTCAAATCTCATGTAACATAACACTTCATTATCACATTGATTGCTAATTGAGTTTCCCTCAAAGGTATATAAAAGTTAATAATATAAAAGGTATATAACTTAAAATTAGTGAAACCATATATAATTAAATAATTGGTAAACATTAATATACATCAATATATGATAAACATCAAAACACTTACCTCATGATACATTTCACATAGTCAAGGTTTAAAAAAACATAAAAATAACTAAATTGTTATTAGTATTATTATTATTTATAAAAATGAATAACATGTAAACATGCTTTCATACAATAGCATAAGCTAATATTATGTCTTATCAATGCCACATACCTAAAAAACATAACTTATTGGTCCCTCCCCAAGCAGGACTCTAGCAATCGAGCTTCTTAACCACTATCAATTTTGCATTGAACATGACAAGGTATAATGTTTAAATTTAAAAATAATTAAAATATTTTTTTATTTTAATTTAAAAATTCATTTTTAGCATTTCATTGGCATAAAAATTGTATGTCGTTCTAAAAAAAATTTGTTAATGTAACGAAAAGCCTATTTCTTTCATGTCAATCATGACACCAAGGACTTTAATCAAGACTCTGAGATAAAGTATAAGGTCGTTCTTGTGGGGTCTCTCGTGCTCAGAGTTCTTGTTGTGCAAATGTTTTGATGATATATGTGAATATGAAAGTTATGAAGATACATGCCACGGAAGATACAATGCCTATAAATTTACTATTTTCTGCTAGTGGTTGTAAGTAATAAATTCCTTTCAAATTCCAATTATAGGTTTCTTTCATTCAATTTTTTTAAAAATTTACATAAATTTATTATGAGTAAAGAAAAAAAAATTCTTTCTATGTAATGTGGCAAACTTTCATATCCATACATATGTATCAATTTTAATAAAAAGATATAAATCAATGAGGAAACATCTAACAATGGTTATGGTTTTGATTCTATTAGGTATAGATCCAAAATATCAAAATACGTTGGGCCAGCCATATAAATTACATGTAGATCCTTTCATAACCTCGTATTGTTCTGATTGACCTGAAATTCTCTAATGCAAACAAATTCCTTTTCACAAGCATGGATAGAAATCGAGCACCAATCAATTATACATCACCATTAATAGACTGCATGACCTCCACGTTGTACGACACAAATTCCATCTTCAAATATGTCGAAAATTCTTCCACTGACACACCAGAATATGTATAACAGAAAAAACGATTTCGACGCGGAGCTAAGTGTCGCAAAAGCCATATATCTCTTTCACCTCCAAGACCAGTCTTCTGGTGAAGATCCACAAAAGAGAAGAGTGATAATTTTCGCTGAGGTTCAACCATACTAGATATATATTCCAATGGAGTAGGCTAACGAGTCGACGTTTTTCCCTCGAGTTATGCATCGACTTATCACCGACGAGATCCTCCGGCAGACTATTCCACCCACGGATTGACCCATGGGCCCCATCTTATTGACATACATTTCTCCCGTTAGCAGCTCCATCTCCGTCCCCTAGCAGATTTCCGTTACCGTTCGCGAGAAGATCCGTCTATATGGTTTCGACAACTCTTCTTTGTATATACAATGATTTGAATTTGGAAACCCGCCGAAACCTAAAACTTTAATTTATATAGCTCCTACGCCGATTTATTTACCTTTGTTGCTGCTTTCAATGGAAAGAGCCGACATCCTCCAAGATGTATTGGGAAAGGAGATATTCATTTTCTATAGTCATGCCTGAAATGTGCAGTGGAAGGTTGTCCATGCTTCTCTCTAAGTAAGTTTTTTATGAAGTCGTGGAAGAGGCACATATCGACTTGTTTCTAATTTACAACATGATAGTGAGAAATGAAGTGTGTTGGATTTGCATAATATTTTGCAACGATTTACATTTAATACTATTTGCAGGGTTGCGTTAGGAGTCAATCCAGCGTGCCTAGAGCTGTCGAAGGTTGTCAATGCTTCTCTCTAAGTAAGTTTTTTATGAAGTCGTGGAAGAGGCACATATCAACTTGTTTCTAATTTACAACATGATAGTGAGAAATGAAGTGTGTTGGATTTGCTTAATATTTTGCAACGATTTACATTTAATACTATTTGCAGGGTTGCGTTAGGAGTCAATCCAGCGTGCCTAGAGCTGTCGAAGGTTGTCAATGCTTCTCTCTAAGTAAGTTTTTTATGACGTCGTGGAAGAGGCACATATCGACTTGTTTCTAATTTACAACATGATAGTGAGAAATGAAGTGTGTTGGATTTGCATAATATTTTGCAACGATTTACATTTAATACTCTTTGCAGGGTTGCGTTAGGAGTCAATCCAGCATGCCTAGAGCTGTCTCTTCCAGTGTTGAATCTATCCCTCACCTTCAACTCGACAACGAAACTCAGTTCTTAGAGGTCCTCTGCACCTGTTGAGATGAGATGCCTTTTACTCAACAATGTATTTTTGATCTTTTTATACCGCTATTGGGAAAATCTACAAACCGTTGTTGGGAAAATCCCAAATGGTTGTTAAAATGTATGAAACAAACTCTACAAAGAATGCACAAAAATAATGGTTCTTTTTGTTATTCAATATCCCATAACATAATATCAGAGCACAAATTGATAATTATATTTTTCATATCCTCGATTCGTATATATAAGCTCTTCTTGGAACCCATTTCCATTTTTGCACGATCCTTTCCAAACGAATTGGTTGTGGAGTATAGAATTCATATTATCTAAATCATCATTACTTGATTTGAATCTGTATTTCTTCTTATAATTCATATTTGGGTTTGGGTTACTCTAGAGTCTATCTCACATCGAAAAATTGCTCAGGTTCATCTTCTCATATTACTGAACAAGGCTTTTGATTGATATGATTTTAAGAAATCATACTTTAGCTGGGCGTTCTCATCATTTTGTTTCATGATAAACTTAATAGTTAGATGACAACTTAATGATGGAAATGTAGATTGTTTTCCTCAACCTATATTAAATTTCAATGAATTTATAGTGAGTTTTAAAAAGCTAAAATCATATTTACAGGAAAGCTTAGTCCAAAGGGGAAAACCTAAGTTTTGGATATGTGAATGGTTTTACCAAGCTTTCGTATTTCTACTCTGGTTGTACTTACATATTGGTAAATATGAAAACTCCTCAAAACCAGTAGAAAATAATTGAACATTGTTTTTATTAGATTTAGTTAGGATCATGCTTACTTTAGATTGATCATGGATTGGGTTTGTTGAGGAAGTTGAGAGAATCTCTCAACTTCTCTCTCTAAGATTAGTATGAGTTCACCTATATATTTGATGTATCTAATTAGTGCAATATAGAAATTATTATTTTGTGTGTAAATCTTGTGCATTTCTGCTCTCTCCAATTTCTGATATGGTATCAGAGCCAAGCTGAGCTTAATCCCTCACGGGAGTGCTCAGATAGATGAAGAGAAAATTGTGAAAATAAGATTCGTGTGTAGATTACTGTGTGAATGTATGTGTGGTGTTTGTTTTTGTTTTTCACCAATTTTTAATAGGAGGCCGATTTTAAGTTAAGAGGAGAGCTCGAATTTGTAGTACGCAGTCAGAGTTATTGTTTGCACAAAGGTTGAAGTCATATTACAAGTCTGGATGAGTTGTATCTCTGCCAGGATAAGCGTACAGGCAGCCTGAATTCTTCACAACTCTACTTACATGTATTTCAAGTCTTGTACATTGTCAGGAAGTTATTCGGGCCTGTAGCGGAGGGTGAACCAGCTCATATTTCAAGGAGGAAACACTTGCATAAATATGTATTTCCAGAGTCCTGTACACTGTCCTGTACACAGTCCTGTAAACCCCAAGTTTCTAGGCAGATTATGACTGTCTTGTGATCCGAAATTCCTGTGTAGGAGCAGACAAAGGTCCGAAATTTTCGGTTGAAGAGAGTTGAACATGGGATAGAGTTATTACTTCAGAACTTGGACAGAAAGAGGACTTCAGAAGCAATTTTCTTAAGGGAAGACATGGCTGTGCTGAGGAGAAGTAACATCGTTACAAATTACCTTGGGAGCGACGCAGAGGTTGCCGATCTCTTCAATGGTCTATGTAAGGGAGTCAACGTTAGCCGGTTGGATGTACTCACACAACTGAAACAACAAGTAAATGTTCTCTACAGAAGTAAATTCAAGGTTTGGTTTGCCGAGTTCATGAAGGACCATCTCTCATCGCCGTGGAGAAGTTTAGCTATGGCAGAGGCGCTCTATTTTCCGATTTGGGCAACTTTCTATGCACTATTAATGATAGTGTTTCCTGTGTTAGATGCATGCGTTGCAGCAGAGTATGCATTTGTAGCAGTCGTTTTAAAATGCCACTATATTCTATTTAATGGGTATCATCTGAGTTTACATATAGTTGTTGGTCAACTATATAAGAGGGTAGATATATTTCTTGCCTTGTGTTTGATGGAAGCTGCAAATTTATTTGCGAAAGACGGAGGCTGCAATTGCTAGAAATTTTCGGGAGAAAGGTGCTATATTGCTAGAGAAATTAAAGATGCTTGTTAGATATATATTATGTGACATTTGTTGTGAGATGTATAGAAGAGAACCAATTATTGAACAAATGAGCATTATTTAAATTAGTCGTTCTTGACGTCCTACAGGGACGAGAGAACAATTGACTAATTTGATTGTGTGAATTTGTTATATGTTGATCTTGTTGTGCTACGGGCCAAGGAGCATCAGTTACAGGTTAGCAGGTCAAGTTGTTAGATTAGCTCTTGAACACATTCAGTATTCAGACCATTTTCCTAGCCACTGATGGAGAGCCGAAAGCGAAATCAGATGGTGATTGGTCCATAGGATGGTTCATCACTTGTCAGCTCTATCGCGGAAGCCCCGACGAGCCAAGTTGTCAATATTGTTGATCTTGCAACAGTTCATTATTGCTGGTCAGAAACAATGTATTTTAAATGGGTTGAATGGTAGCTCGAAAATGGTGGAGAAAAGAGTGTTTCCTATGAGATCTCAGAGTGGGTATAGATGTTAATGAAGACCAGATCAGACAAAGACACAAAAAGTTTAAAGTGTTGTAATTGTGATTAATTATATGTTTTGTAAAGTAAGCATTAAGGGAGGGTATTAGATTTAGTTAGGATCATGCTTACTTTAGATTGATCATGGATTGGGTTTTTTGAGGAAGTTGAGAGAATCTCTCAACTTCTCTCTCTAAGATTAGTATGAGTTCACCTATATATTTGATGTATCTAATTAGTGCAATATAGAAATTATTATTTTGTGTGTAAATCTTGTGCGTTTCTGCTCTCTCCAATTTCTGATAGTTTTGTTAATTTTATTCTATTTGTTTTATATTTTGGTAATGTTTTTTAATAGATCTCAATATATACTGGTTTGATTAGTTTAACTGTGGTGAATGTTGATTACTATTTCTAAAAAACTAAAAGTATAATTAAACGATTTAATTGCAAATATAAATTAATTAGTTTAACTGTGGTGAATGTTGATTATCAGTTCTTGAAAACTAAATTAAGATTAAACAATTTAATTACAAATAAAAAAAATTTAGACAAAGTAAAAAAAAATTGAATCTTTTTTCAATTCACAATAATAAAGTAAATTTTCACTTGGAATAATTCACAATAACAAAGTACTTTATGATAAATTCATTTGAAAGCCTTTCTTTTGGGCGAAAAACATTTTTCATTTATAGAATAGATGTTTGGAGATTGGTTCATAGTAATGAAAGAGGAAAGTAGTTTATTTGAAAATTTTAAATTTAATTTTTTTTTTTTTTTTTGAAAAATGTTAACATTATAATTTGAATTGGTTGATAAGGGTTTTGATTTTCGATTTTTTTTTATATTTTAATTTATTGTAAAAAAATAAATCAACTATATATATATATGAAATATTACAACAAAAGTTTTTGACAACAAACTATAAAGTGTTTTTACTTTTTTTTTTGCCACTTATTTTAAGGTCATGTTGTAAATTAGAGGATGCCAATTTATAATTCATATTTTTGAATGTGATGATTATTAGAAAATGAATAATTTTAATTAATAAAAAAGTAATTAATTCCAATTCCATAAAAATTGATATTTCATATATAATATTCATATTCTTGAAAAATTAGGGCTTGGCCTGTGGATTGAGGAGCCATTGGGCATCTATATAATCCATGCATCTAATCTGCATCCATCTCCATCTAATCCGTGCATCTAATTTTCATCCATCTAATTTGTCAAAGTCTCCTGTGGATCACACCTTAAGATGAATGGATTTTATAGCATGTATCCTCTCCCTAACACATGGAACAACCACCCCCCATGAGGTTTGATCCTGTTTTTAAAGTCAAAACCACCCCCAATGAGGTTTTATCCTGCTGTCTAAGTCACACGGGCCTGATTTCAAAGTCACGCGGGGATACTACTATCAAAATTACCCAGGAATCACACCTTAAGCTAAATGGATTTTATAGCATGTCTCCTCTCGGTAGAACATGGCACAACCCCACCCCCCCTTCCCATGAGGTTTGATCCTGCTGTCAAAGTCACATAAGACTGTTGTCAAAGTCACCCGTGGATCCTACTGTCAAAATCACCCGGGGATCGCACCTTAAGCTGAATGGACTTTATAGCATGTCTCCTCCCCATAACACATGGCACAACCACCCCCATGAGTTTTGATCATGTTGTCAAAGTCACAAACACCCCCCTTGAGGTTTGATCTTATTGTCAAAGTCACCCGAGGATCACACCTTAAGATGAATGGATTTTATAGCATGTCTCCTCCCCCCAACACATGGCATGACCACCCCCCATGAGGCTTGATCCTAGGTCACCTTGCTAATGAAACCCATCCTCAACTGATTATGGTAGTGAGACTTGACTAGATTCTTCAATTTTTAAAATTATTGATTTTTAGAAGTAATAATGCCTTTAATTAAAATAAAATATATAATCATTTTTCCTGGAAGTGGTTTTTCTTGAGTGAAAGAGTTAAAATAATGGTTTCCATTAAGTATTATAATGACATTATTTTAAATAGTATACCAACATAAATGTTTCTTAAAATTGAATTTATCATGCATTTAGAGGTATCAATCATAGGAGATGTATACCATTTTTATATTGCAAAAATTTAAGGAAATTTTATATTGAGAGGCATGTGATCTCTCTTGGTACATGAAAGTTTCAAATTTAAGATGGATTCATATTGATTTATTTGAAAATGGCTATTAAAATATCATTAAAAACTATGTGAAAAAAACATCAACAATTTAGAGACTTGTCTATTAAAAGTTCACTCAAATGGACCAATCTTAGAACACACTCAATCTACATGGCTGAACTAAGTAGCTTGAAAATATGAAACAATATGAATAAATTTTCTGAAAATAAGTTGATAAATAATTTTATGTAAACAAATTTAAGAAAGGAAATACATTTTTTGAATTGAGATTACTTGTAGTCTCAATGTTCCCAAGAATGACCTTTATGATAATGGAAATAAGTTGATACATAATTTTAAGTAAAAAAATTAAAAAAAATAAACCCCTCTTCCGAATTGGGATTACTTGTGGTGTGAATATTCTTAAGAGTTCTACATGTTATTTGGCTTCAATAACATGTTAGATCACTCTAAGGGTTGTATTTTATATTTTATCTACATCATTAGTCAATTGAAGTTAGACATCAAGTATCTATTTCTATTTTTTCCTATGCTTGCAAGCTCTTGAATAATTGGCCACATAAATGTCACTGAATAAGTCTAACCTATACTATTAGGTGTCTATTCATAAAGAAAATTCTACTCGCTACTTTCTATGTTATGTTTTGGATATACACTTTCTATGTAATGTTTTTGATATATGTCATGTTGACCATGATTCTTATATAGAGAGATCCATATGCTTATTTCTTTCCATTATTGCAATATAGTGGTTTTTATGTTTCTATATTGTATATATGTTTTTCAACTATTTCTTTATGAGTTTGCATATATATATTATAAGATGTTTGTAAAATTGCTTTGCATTATTTATATTTTCTAATAATTTAATTTCAATGTTTTCATAGTATCTTATTAATGTTTTGATAGTCTCTTATTAATTTTTTCATTTTTGTTAAAAAAATTCTAGGTTTTAAGTGGGAAGCGTTCACCGTTGGTTTGCACGAGAACATATTGAAGAGATCCAGTGAACATAGGTAAATTGCTACAACATATTCTTACATTCCTCTTTTTTGTTGTCATTTATTCTATTAAAAAAAATTTAGTGAGATGCCAAAATGATGTCTATTGAGTTGCCACAACGGTGATGAGCAAGTTGCCACAACGACCACCCGAGATGCCACAACAGGTGAACCAGCAAAAACTCGCTAGGTCGTCATTGCCACAACTTGCTTGTCACCATTTCGGAGACTCGCTGGTGACAACTCTCCATGAGCATGAGTCATGCATTGTTGCAACAACTCGCTGGTCATCGTTGTGGAAACTCATTGGTTGCCATATTTTCATCCTCCAATGGTGACCATCGAGTTGCCACAAAGGTGACAAGCAAGTTATCACAATGGTGACAAGCAAGTTGCCACTAGTTGCCATAGCAGCAACTCATTGGCCACCATGAGTCATGCACCATTGTGGCAACTCGCTGGTCATGCTAGTCACCATATTTTCATGTTCTGTTGTCTTGGAACATGAAATTATGTAATATAACCATGACTCATTAGACTTTGAAGTTGCCACAATGGTGATAAGGGAGTTGCCACAATGGAGACCCAACGAGTTGTTGTTGGTTCACCCATTGCAGTGACTCGCTGGGTGGTCATTGCATCAACTCACTGTTCATCGTTGCAACAACTCAATGATCATCGTTGTGGCAACTCACTGAATTTTTTTTAACAAATTCAATGACAAAAAAAAAAGAGGAATGTAAGAATATCTAGTAACAATTTACCTCTGCTCACTTGATTTCTTCAATATGTTTCACTACAAACCAGTTGTGAATGCTGCACACTTGAAACCTTGAAATTTTTTAACAAAAATGAGAAAATTGAAAAGAAACTATCAAAACATTAATAAAAGAGTATCAAAATGCTGAAATTAAATTATTACAAAATATAATTAATCCAAAGCAAATTTACAAACATCTTATAATATATATACACAAACTCATAAAGAAATAGTTGAAAAACATATATACAATATAGAAACATAAAAGCCACTATATTGCAATAATGGAAAGCAATAAGCATAGGGATCTCTCTATATAAGAATCATGCTCAACATCACATATATCCAAAACATAATATAGAAAGTAGCAAATAGAATTCTGTTTATGATTACACACCTAGTAGTATAGGTTAGAATTATTCATTGACATTTATGTGGGAATTATTCAAGAGCTTTCAAGCATAAGAAAAAATAGAAATAGATACTTGATGTCTAGCTTCAATTGACTAATGATGTAGATAAAAATATAAAAGGTGACCCTTATAGTGAACTAGCATGTTATTGAAGCCAAATAATACTTAGATCTCTCAAGAATATTCACACCATGAGTTATCCCAATTTCGAAGAGGTGTTTCCTTTTTTAAATTTGTTTACATAAAATTATTTATCAGCTTATTTCTATTATCATAAAGGTTATTCTTGGGAACATTGAGACTACAAGTAATCCCAATTTGGAAAAGGTATTTCGTTTCTTAAATTTGTTTACCTAAAATTATTTATCAACTTATTTTCAATTTTTTTATTTTTCATATTGTCAAGCTATTTAGTTCATCCATGTAGATTGGGTGTGTTCTAAGATTGGTCCATTTGAGTAAAGTTTTAACAGAAAAGGTTCTAAATTGTTGATGTTTTTTTTGGATAGTTTTTAATGATATTTTAATATGCATTTTCAAATAAATCAATATGAATAGATGTTAACTTTGAAACTTTCATGTACCAAGAGGTATCGCATGCCTCTTGATATAAAAATTTCCTTAAATTTTTGCAATATAAATATGGTATACATCTCCTATGATTGATACCTCTAAATTCATGATAAATTCAAATTTAAGAGGAATCTATGTTTGTATACTATTTAAAGCAATGTCATTATAATACTTAATGAAAAACATTATTTTAACTCTTTCATTCATGAAAAACCACTTCAACAAAATGATTATATATGTTACTTTAATTAAAGCCATATTATTAATTTTAAAAATTAATCATTTTAGTCAGTGGGGTCTTGGTTAAACAGTGATGAGGCGGGATAGTTATAGCAAGCGGGCTAGTTATAGCACTCATCACAGGTTCAAAGGAGGAAAAAAAAGGTGAATTTGAAATATTAATTTTATGGAATTAGAATTAATTTTTTTTTATTAATTAAAATTATTCATTTTATAATAATCATCACTTACAACAATATGAATTATAAATTGACATTGGTTAGTTTACAACATGACCTTGAAATAAGTGGCAAAAAAATGTAAAAAAAACTTATAGGTTGTCAAAAACTTCTTTAACTATTGTAATATTTCTCTCTCACACACACACACACACACATATATATAATTGATTTATTTTGTTAAAATAAATTAAACTATAAATTTTTTGAAAATCAAAACCTTTATCTACCAATTCAAACTATAATATTAACATTTTTTTTTTCAATTTTAATTTAAAATTTTCAAATAAACCACTTTCCTCTTTCATTAATATGAATCAGCCTCCAAACCTCTATTCTATAAATGAAAAATGTTTTCACCCAAAATAAAGATTTTCAAATGAGTTTATAATAAAGTACTTTGTTATTGTGAATTATTCCCACTGAAAATGAGAAACTTTACTTTATTATTGTGAATTACTCTACTTAATTGAAAAAAGATTCAATTCTTTTTAACTTTATCAGAATTTTTTTATTTGTAATTAAATTATTTAATCTTAATTTAATTTTAAAAAACTAATAATCAACATTAACCAAAATATAAAACAAATATAATAAAATTAAAAAAATAATGTTCTACTGATTTTGTGAGGTTTTCATATTTACCTATATGAAACTATGACAAGAGAAGAAATATCCAAAACTAGACTTTCCTGTAAATATGATTTTAGATTTTTGAAACTCACTATGAATTGATTGAGATTTAATATAGGTTGGGAAAGCAATCTATGTTCTTATCTAATTATAATTATTAATTTTATCATGAAACAAAATGATGAAGACGCTCAGCTAAAATATGATTTCTTGAAATCATATCAATTAGAAGCCATGTTAGAAATTAATGGAGAAAGTTAAGTTAGGATAGGATTGAGATTCTAATTCTAGATCTCAGATCCTAATATTCAGGGAGTGGTTCAAACCACCCGATTGTGAGAAAGCCTATATGTACTAGGCTATTCTCTTGATTCATTGTATCAGATTGTGTGAGTGTGTTTGTACATTCTCCAGGTTCTCACCTGGAGAGCCATTTCATTAATTTTATCATGGTATCGGAGCTTCAAGTCGAATCGCTGAAAGGACCTGTGTGTAGGGATCTGAGTGTGGAGCTTCGATGTGATCGATCTCTGTCGTGAAAGTCCTCATAGATCGGAGGCTCCATATTGTTTGAAATCAGGGGGAGTGGAGCTGTTGACTACTAATGCTGCAAGCTACCTGGTCGTGGAATATCGACGTGAAGGTCAATTGGTAGATGTGTGGGGACGCAGTGTGGTGCAGAGGAGACAAAAGAAACTCTACAGAGGAGACAAAATAACTGACACGGTTGTAGACTTCCATGTTTGGTGCTGGAGATGAACAAGGCAAAAAATATCAGGTGAGAACCTTAAGACTGAGCGTGGAGTAGAATTGCTCATTCTTGTTTCTGGAGCGGCTTGTGTGCCCACTGAGATCCGTGGTGCCTGTGACAGCTTGTTGGCGGAAGAGTGGTGGTGCCTTGGTGCTGGTCTGCGGTTTGAGAAACAAAATCGTGAGCAACGTTCTGGAGATCGATTGCTGCAGAGGGTGTTTTAGTGCAGTTGCGTGACATGTGGTTATGATTTTCATAAATTTTGCAGCGATCTCCTCAACTGTCTGCGTAGTGGAAGCATGGTGATGGATCTGCCCACAATGTTGCATGGCGTGAAGTGACCAGTGCTGAAGAATTAGCGTGGTGTGGATGTATGCAAGGGCAAAAATGGTGTGGATAGTCTGGAATAGTGCCACACTGCCATGAACGTTGAAATCCTCCAGTGGATCATATTTAAAGTCAGCAACTCAAGGCAAGTGTGGATGCACGGTGGAGCCCAAAGATAGTCAGCGTAATCATTAATGACTTCTTAGCTTGTACGTTGTAGCCATTCGAAATATTAACCAAGAGAAGGCCTAACAGAACCGGGAGGAAGATCTGCTAGGAGAACGGAGTTGTAACCTGATTTTGACGGAAGAACTCTAATACCCTGATGCAGAATGCAAGGATTGTACATGTAAGAGTGTGGTTTGAAGGGCTGGCTTGGCTACTCGAATTAGTTGAGTGATTTGAGTTTTAATATGTTTGGGGTAGAGCTCCATATTAGTTTTCTCTATCGCATGCCTTGTTCACTTCATGTCTCTATGGGTCACATATTTGATATTATAAATATTGTCAAGAAGTTTACACTGAAAACCGTCTGCCAAATGCAAAAAAAGTGATGGAGGGTTTCTCTACAAAATTTTCCTTTAAAAAAAATGTAATTCTTTTCATAAACATGTGTCATATGAGAATTTGTTAACTACATTAGACATTGATAGCATTGTCAATTTGTTGAGAGGTCATCCATTGCTTGTCGCAAGACCTGAGGGCACTAAGCCCTGCATGGCACAGAAGCCACAGTCTACAAGGTTCTACTGTTGAAGAGCTGCCAAAGGGAGGATTCCCGCTTGCGTGGTAACGGGTTGTTGGAGCTCGTAAGAGGACCGAGTGGAGTCGAAATCTTGAAGTAAGAAAAAACCAGATAAGCTGGACCTTTTTAACATGTCTATTTTTTTAGATATTTTTTCTGATGATGATGATGATGATATTCTCATGTTGGCATTTGGAGGCTTTAGCATGAGTAGTATTTTTAAGTCTGGAATTTTTTCAAAAAAATAATGTGGTTCTGTTGATGACCACGAGAAACAAGAGGCACAATCCATTGTGAAAGATCCTGATATTGAAGAGTCACAAATTGATCTTCAGGAAGGATGTAAAGATGAACAAAGTGTTGAAGATCAATTCAACGAGCCACATGGAGCTGATGGCGAAGACGTGGCAGAAGAAGACAGAGCTAGAGAGAATTTAAAATGTGATAATCTCATCAATATTTATGTGTGTGCAGATGAGAACATTGCTGAAATTTACATGCGTGACGCCAGAAATGGTGAGAGAAAACAATTTCTTATTAAGCCTATCATAAATTTCAAAAGGGAAAGGATAAGCGTTCAAGCTTTCCATTAGTGGGGAATAAATGAGGCGAAGATACATCACTATCTCCTAGCAAAGAAAGTGAAGATGAAGCCTCATCCACGAATGAACAAATATGGTCTCACAAGCATAAAGACCAAGATGAAAACTTTGTTACCAAGTTTTTATGTCTTTTTACCATTGTAAGCCTAGCTAAGACTAGACCAACAGGCATATGTTATCATATGTTATTGTTTTGTACCCTTTCTACATTAAGGGGGAGTGTTATAAATTAATGGAGAAAGTTAAGTTAGGATAGGATTGAGATTCTAATTCTAGATCTCAGATCCTAATATTCAGGGAGTGGTTCAAACCACCCAATTGTGAGAAAGCCTATATGTACTAGGCTATTCTCTTGATTCATTGTATCAAATTATGTGAGTGTGTTTGTACACTCTCTAGGTTCTCACCTGGAGAGCCATTTTATTAATTTTATCAAGCTAGCCCTCGTTCAGTAACATTAGAAGATGAACCTGAGAATTTATGTGATGTGAGATAGACTCTAGAGTAACCCAAAATCAAATATGAGCTATAAGAAGAGAAAATATAGATTCAAATCAAGTAATTCTGATTCACATAAGATGAATGCTATACTCTGCAACCAAGTCGTTTGGAAATGATCTTGTAAAAATGGAAATGGGTTCTAAGAAGAGCTTATATATACGAATCGATGATTTGAAAAATATAATTGTCAATTTGTGCTCTGATATTATCTTATGGGATATCAACCCCAAGGGAAAAACTTCAACTCCTTAGCCTACTCCTAGTCCAATGCGAAGTCTAAGGAAGATTCCAAACAGAATCAGAGTCAATTCCACCAGGGACACCCAGTAGAAAATATTGAGAGCCCGAATTCAATTCAGGCCTTGGTCGTTGGGGTCATAGTCTATTGTTATTAGATAATTATAAGATAAGCAGAAGCATATCATAGCCGAATAATATTGTATGGCACTCGAACAAGATTTAATTATCTGAAATCTTCCATCAAAATAAGAAGAACTTGTGTACAACTCTGAATACCTTTTGCCACTAATATTTTTCTCACGTACCAGAAGTCTATACCTGGTAAATATTATTTGAAGCCTCCAAGGTGAACGATGGTAGCCCAAATGAAAGTTCAAAGTTCTGAGTCAGTTGGTGGCAAGCGTGATGGCACACAAAGTCATTTTATTCTAGGGAGTTTCCATTTCTCTAGGAAATAGATAACCATCTTCATCAACTTAGAGGGTCAAGATTTCTGCACTCACGTCCATTCCCGAAAGAGGAATAATATCATCTCTAGTCATTGATGGAATTCGACACGACATGTTGCCGAGACTGTAATGAGGCAATGGAAATTTGTCCAAAATCTTGTCTCAGAAAACTGAAACTTCGCAGGATTCTACAAGTCATGGATATATTAAATCTAATGTGCTCCACTTAACATCTATGGGTCACGAATTTATAAAATTCCCAGAGGGCCATCATAAGGATTCTGGATGTAAGACCCTTCACCATTTGGAGCCATATACAAATGTGTACTGAGAAACATGTGAATACTATTCACCTTACTAGTGTACCAGAATAAATTAATTAAAATATCAACACTATGTATAGAAAAAATCATCACTATAAAGGAAAGTGATCAAGGGTTATGCTATCAAGGTGGAGGAGCGAAAATTGGTGTAGTTGAAGGTGAATGTTGAGTAGCACAGACCCTCCAAATATTGGCTAGTGTGTAAAGAATATGAAGCATGGAGGTCATTGGCTTATGCATGGAGAAGTCATTCTTCCAACAAAGTCATTGTGTGATGATGGGTTTGGTTTCATTTATGGAAGATAAAATGAATGTTGGGTTTGGTTTCATTTAAGGAAGATAAAATGAATGTTGTATGATTGTGGTCATTTCTATTTCATATGAATTTATATATGTGTCATAAAACACTTATATTTAGTATTTATTATATTTATATACTAGCAATTACACTAGATGTTGTAAAGAAAATGTTGTAAGACTCATAAATTTAAGAAGCATCATGAGATATAAAAAATCATTGAAGATAAAAATTAGTAAAAAAAATGTCATTCAAGTTATAATAAATCACTTACATTATGTCAAATTGATATATTATATCAAATTTCCAACATAGATTGCCTCTTAATCTTCAAATATGGCCTTTAAAGTTCCAATAGAAAATATTTGATAGATTTTGAAAAACTTATTCAATTGAGATTAATTGAAATCTAAACTTATTCAATTGAGAGCAATTGAGATCAATTGACAGGAGTTGAAATATAAACTTATTCAATTGTGATCAATTGCTATTAATAGATTTTATTCATAAACTTATTTAGTTGAGATCAGTAGATTTTATTCATAACCTTATTCAATTGAGATCAATTTTATTCTAAACTTACGAATATAAACTTAAACCATAAAATCTATCTAGTGCATAAAATTATATGACTTGGAAGTATATATAACTAAATATATTATGAAACAAATTAATCTATTGATATCTATTATCAAATTCAAATTATATCTATTAAGATCTAAACTTATGAAATAAATTGAATAACTCTTTATTGTTGATATCTATAAAATTAATTTAAGTAAATTATGAATGTAGAGATCAATTGAAATTTAGACTTTTGAATATAAACTTAAACCATAAAATCCATTTAGTGGATAAAATTTATTCTATTGGTTAAAATCTAAGTTATTGATTTTATTCAATAAAATAGATTTTATTAAATAAAATCTATTTTATTCAATGGAATAAAAATATTCTATTGATTAAGATAAAATTATGGAGATCTAAACTTACGAATATAAACTTATTAAAACCTATAAAATTAATTTAAACTGTTTATGTTTAGATCATTTGAAATCTAAATTTATTCAATAAACTATAGATTTTATTCAACAAACTTATTGAAATCTATAAAATGAAATATAAAATATTAATGTCTAGACCAATTGAAATCGAAACTCATTCAATATATTTATTTAGATATTTCAAATTAATGTAAACTATTAAGATCTATTCTATTGATTTTATTCAACAAACTTATTGAAATCTATAAAATGAAATCTAAATTATTAATCTTGAGATCAATTGAAATCTAAACTTATTCAATTGAGAACAGTTAAAATAAAACTTATTCAATTGATACCAATATATTTTATTCAAAAAATTATTTATTTGAAATCAATTGACATGACTAAATTTTATTCAAAAACTTATTTAACTGAAACCAATTAAAATCTAAACTTATGAATATAAAATTAAACCATAAAATCTATCTAATGCACAAAATTTATTGATTGTGATCATTGCTATTTCATATGAATTTATATATGTATCATAAAACACTTATATTTAGCATTTATTATTTAATTTTTATTATATTTATATATTAATTCATTATTGTGTCATAATAAATAATAATGTTAAATTTTTTAAATTAATTTAATAATGATTATAAATTTAATTTCCTGATATTTAAGTTGATCACTAAATAACTTGGTATATTCAACTACAATGAATAGCATAAATAATCTATTTATCTAAATTTATACCGATATATATATATATATTATTTTAAAGAAATCTTGATTTGTGAATAATAATTTAAATATTGAACCATTTCAATGTTTTTTTTTTTTTTTCATTAATCATAAATTTTATCCATAACTTAATTTTCAAAGTTTTATAAAATCACATCTTCAAACTTCTAAGAGGTAAAGCAATCTTCTTCTTTTTTGGTTTTTAAGGCAACACATTAACCAGTGTTGTTGGATTAAGAACAAACCTATATATAAAGAGATAGTTGTATTTCGCTCTATTTATTAGAAAAATAATTATTTTTAAAATAAATCTCAATCGAATGAATAATTAAATTAAAATCTTACTCTGATATCATATTAATTCAAATCAAAACGGTTCTCCATTTATAAATATATAAGCAAATCAAATATCGGTAAGGTGGCAACTCCCTTGCAAATGACAAACAAAAAAAAATGAGCACTGTATTGGTCTATTGCACATCATGTTAACAGTGATAAGAATTCGTTATTCTTTCAAATTCAAATTCCACCAAAGATATTCAGAGAACAGCATGTACTACCGTGATCTGTTAAACAATTATACTTTTAAGACGATTGTTAAAATAAAAAATATATATTACTAAAATTAAACGATGACGGAAAATATGGTATTAATTCTCCATTCCCTTCGAACACACATCGACTTAATCGAGTGGAGTTGGAGCAGTGCCAGATCTGGATCATCAAGATAGAAACCAGCATCGTACGTAATGAACATTTGAACCTACAGTTTCTTTCCCATTCCCATAATTCTAATAACCATTACTTTTGTGCAAATACTATATGTGGTTGTTTTAATTTGCTCTATAATATGATTAAAATATTAAACCATAAAAGTGGGCAAATTTGCTTACACAATGCAAAGCTTTTCCATATTTAAAATTGATTAAATCTCATTGAACTATTTATATTCCCTACATTTTACATTTAATTCCACTTTTTTTTTAGCATCCTGATACGGAGTTGAAAATCTCCATTCACATGTCATTCATAACTTTCCAAATATGTGATGGAGTGTGAGATGAGTAATCTTATGTATTACAAATTTTAGAAATATTTTGGAATAAGGGTTAATTATTTCACTATCAAATCTTAAAACATTTTCAAAATCTACCATATAAATAAATATGAGGAAATTCAGCTTTGAACATAAAACCAAAGGAGACCAGGACTTTAACTAAAGTTACTATATCAAAAGTTAACTCTAACTAAATAACCGAAAACAAATGGATCAATCTGATTCTGGAATTTGACGGCCTGTGGCACTACTCCTGGAATTTACTCCTGGGACCCGTATTTGACATGCGTATATTATAATGACTACTATGTAGTTTGGCTTCTTGGTTTTTCAACTTATAATTACTCTATTTTCGTTCAAAGGATAAAATCTAAAAGCAAAAACAAAAGTAGCCAGTCGATAATTTAATGATTAACTGACTCTGTGGTGCTTAATAATATTTTCCATCTTCAATCATTAATTGATGTAAGATTTGCATCTTAATTTCATGAGTTATGGACAAAGATAATTCCATCTGTAAGCATTGCTTGATGTAACATTTGCACCATGGCATATTAAAACTTAAATTCATGAGTCATGGTCAAAGATAATTACACCTAAGGTTGAATCCTCTCAACTTTTTTTTTGTGCTCATGCTAATCCAATGCTAACACGTAATTTTTTAATTAAATTCTGCTCGTCTCTCTCATTTCATTGTTGTTCGTTTATCCCTTGCGTAAAAAGTACATGCTACTACGTTTTACCTTATATCGCAGTGATTCTCGTGCTCTATAACATAGCCTATAACCTTGAAATTAATCTTTGTTCCTTCGTCCTAGTAATTAGGGCACCCATTTGGTAGCCATAGTCATCACCTCAATGTCCATGTTTATCAAGAATTACTGTATGAGTAAGCTGACGCAATACACATTTTATTTGTGGAGAAAGCTGTGATTATTTTTAAATATATAAAAAGTTCTTATAAAATAAATTAATTTATATCAAATATCTTTATAACCAAATCACATATAGATTTATTAGTGGAAGTGTTTGGAATCAATTACTATATTAAGTGGTTTGAAACTGGTAGATTTCTAAATCTATATGTGATTTGATTGGGAAGATATTCAATATAAATTATGAATCAGAAATTTGCAATTTAATAAATTAACTAATTAGGAATTTTGCTTCTGTGATCCATGAATTGTTTCTAAGAAATTTTCGGAGAAATCACATAAAAGAAATTTTTGTCGACGCGTTTCGAACCAACCAATGTGGTTCATCATCAGGACAAGATCCTGATGATGAACCACACTGGTTGGTTCGAAACGCGTCGACAAAAATTTCTTTTATGTGATTTCTCCGAAAATTTCTTAGAAACAAATTAACTAATTTCTAACAACAACAACAAAATAATTGATAAACCACAAGATTATTAAATATTAATAAATTTAAATAATATTAATAATATTATTATTTATGATTAACCATGTTTTATTAAATTAATCATGGTTAACTATGACCTAAGATCAAGTATTTTTTATAATATTTATTTAAAGGTTTATATATTTTTGGTTTATATTATTTCTTTGAGTTTAATATTATTTTCTTGGATTTATTATTATTCTTTTGGGTTTATAATATCAATCATGGTCAACCATAGTCAACCATGTTTTATAAAATCAATTGTGGTCATCCATGGTCAATTATTGTCCTATGTCACATTGTAACAAAGGTTGTCCCAATATGAAAATCAAGGACGGTCAACCATGTCCCAACATCACATTGTGACAAAGATTGTCTTGATATGAAAACCAATCATGGTCAACCATGGTTAACCGTTAGATTCTGACAAGGATTGTATTAATATGAAAATCAACCATGTTCAACCATTTTTATATTTAGGGTTTATAATATTTATCTTAGGGTTTATATACCTTGAGTTTATAATATTAATCCCTTGGGTTTAATGTTGTTCTCTTAGATTCATAATCCCTTGGGGTTTTAGTATTAATCCCTTGGGTTTATTAATAAACCCAACCATGGTTGACCATGGTCAACCATATTAATAAATGTACCATTTATTAATGGTACATAATCCCTTAGGTTTTTAGTATTAATCCATTAGTTTTATTATTCCCTTGGATTTATAATATCAATCGTGGTCAAACATGGTGATTCATGGTCAACCATGGTCATCCATGTTTTATAAAATCAATCATGGTCAACCATGGTCAAAATCCATGGTCTAACTCACATTGAGACAACCATGGTCAACCATGGTCCAACATATGATTGTAACAATGATTGTCTTCATATGAAAATTAATCACGATCAACCATGGTCCAACCATGGTCATCCATGTTTTATAAAATCAATCATGGTCAACCATGCTCTAACTGACATTGAGACAACCATGGTCCAACATTTGATTGTGACAATGTTTGTCTTGATATGAAAATTAATCACGATCGACCATGGTCAAGCATGGTCCAATGTCACATTGTGACAAAGATTTTCTCAATATAAAAATCAACCATAGTCAATCATGTTTATTTTAGGGTTTAAAATATTTATCTTAGGGTTTATATACCTTGGGTTTATATTATTCACTTGGGTTTAATATTATTCTCCCTAGTATATAATTTTTTGGGTTTTTATTATTAATCATTTGGCTTTATAATGCATCTGACGTAATGCACATTTGAACCTATAGTTTCTTTCTCATAATTCTAATAAGCATTACTTTTGTGCAAATACTATATATCGTTGTTTTAATTTTATCTATAATATGCTTAAAATATTCAACCATAAAAATGTGCAAATTTCCACGTACAAAATGAAAAGGTTTTTCAAAATTTAAACAAATTTTAAATATTGTTTTAAAAAATGATTAAATGTCATTGGGATTTCTATTCCCGACATTTTAGGTTATTTTACATTTAATTCTACTTTTGTGAATGAAAGCCAGTTATCTGGATAGTAGAAAATCTAGATTCACATGTCATTTATAATTATGTAAATATGTGGAGTGTGAAATGAGCAATACATTTTATTTTTAAAGTTTGGTAGGACTATATCTTTATCATGTCTAATATATCACCTAGATCGGGGCGGGGAATTGAACCAATGACTTCACATCAAGGAGTGCCTTAATAGAGCACTCGATGAATTTTTATCCAAAACCCTGTAGACATGAAATCAGTAATCTTATGTCTTATAAATTTTAGAAATATTTCAAAATAGAGGTTAATTATTTCACCATCAAATTTTAGAATATAAGATAAAACCAAAGGAACCCAAGAATTTAACTCAATTTACTATATCAAAAGTTAAATATAATTAAATAACCAAAAAAAAATGGATCTATCTGATTTTGGAATTTGACAGCCCGTGGCAGTACTCTCGGAATTCTAGAATTTACTCCTGGGACCCGTATTTGACATGCATATATTACAATGACTACTATGTAGTTTGGCTTCTTGTTTTTTCAACTTATATATTGGATATTACTCTATTTTTGTCTAAAGGATTAAATGTAAAAATAAAAACAAAAGTAGCGAGTGAATAATTTAATAATTAACTAACTCTATGGTCCTTAATGTTGGAAGATAGTTCTTCCATATTCATATTAGAATTAGCTGTAGATTTGTAGGAGGATGTTGAGAGAATATCTCAACCTCCCTATTTATATTTAGAATTGGTTGGATCTCACCAACACCATAAACATGTGATGTATTTGTGTGATTTATGGTGTGTAATAAAAATTATTTGTTTTGTGTGTGCACACCTCTGTTTTTAACATGCTATCAGAGCCTCTATGGGCTTGAATCCCTCATGGGAGAGCCCAGGAAAATGAAGATATCTATGATTTGATACTCAATACACAGATTAACGTAGAAGGTGTGTAAGTATTAGTTTTCTTTATATATATATTTGTGAGTTGTTAATTTACATGACATTGAATTTAGTAATCTATTCTACACGTGAAGTTGAGCCTGGTGCTGACTTAATAAGTCGAAGGCCGTGTCTTGTGGAAACCTATGTCCCAAATTATTCGAGATAAATCAGCGAATAGATGGTTGGAAGCTTTCTATCCTCCATGGCCACGCTCAAGAAATTGGATTGACCTCCTAAAGGGACACTAGAAAATTTGGCCCAATTTCCGACAGCCACTTCGTCGCTATTTTGACACATAGTCATCACAAGAACAATAGTTTGAGGCCAGACAAAACGTGGTTAGCCATTACGTCGCAATTCTAACGCTTTTCTGAAGTGTCGCAATACCGACACTTTTTCTAACGTTTTGCAAAGTGTCGCTATTCTGACGTTTCATAAGCGTCGGTCTTCCGACGATCACAAACCATCGGTCTTCCGACGCTTGTCAGGTTTCCAAAAAAACTTCGCAATTTCGACATTATTGCTTCCAACATTTAATTCCGACATTTAAAACATCGCTATTCCGATGAACGATTGAAAATATTTAAAAATGTAATCGTCGCTCTTCCAACACTTTAGGTGTCGCTCTTCCGACGTTATTGCTTCCAACGTCTAATTCCGACGTTTAAAACATCGCTATTCCGACCCTTTTTGAAAATGTTTAAAAATGTAATCGTCACTCTTCCGACGCTGTGAAGCATTGCTCTTCCGATGATGTGAAACGTCTGTCTTTCGGCGCGTTATAGTGTCTCTATTCCAACGAAACGGAAAAAATATTTAAAAAAAATTATATGTCGCTCAATTGATGGTAAAACTTGGATAGTCACTCTTTTGAAATCAAAAACTATGTAAGAAATACATATCAACAATGATATTGAAGTTGACAAAGATTTTTTTTGGTACAAAAAATTCTCACTTTTTTTTCTTGCAATGCCAAACATTTTGAAATTGGACCGGTGTATTTCAACTAATGGTAAAACCTGGATAACTTAAATGATTTTCTAATCGTGAGAAAACCCTTGATTTTATAACTTAAATGATAAACCCCTGTTTCCCAAATAGATTTATTCCCTAGAGTGACGAGTCTAGCTAACTTGGGCCTTGTCACGACTAGGCCACAATGGCATCTAGCCTAATAGGTGTTTTAAACCAAACAACATCTACACTGTCTATTGATACCAAATTGTTTGAGATCAAGGGGTTTAATACTTTTCTCCATGTAAATCATTGTGTCAATGTATGCATATCTATCCTCTGTTTTCTTTTCCCTCTCATTCTGCAGATTTCTTTCATTGCAATTCGAGATTAGAGGGAGGAAATTACACAGACAGTGAATTATGTGTAGACATGAGTGATAAATCACCGATCATGAAATCGTGAGTGCTAAACAGAGAAAGCCGGATTTCCCTCACTGCAATTCAGATTATAGACACCCTAAATATCTCTGTATTTTTTGAACTTCTGATTGGCCTGGTAAACTCCAAGTGCCCAAATATTCAAGCAGTCACTTCAATGTGTATTGCAAAAAGGTTACAGCAGGCACTACTAGTATGTTTTGTAGGCTCTGTACAGCTGAAAGGGGAATATCATGTGACTGGATCGTAGGTCTTTCATGGCTGAGTAACTTGTTGCTAGATGGTAAACAAGATGCATGTGCTTCGAAAATCCTCAGTCCTACTACTCTTTCATCACAGGGAGTCAAGAAGAGAATCAAAATATATTATTTGGTCATCAAGGGCAGAATAAGCTTCTAAAATGTCGAATTGAGCACATCAAAGCTACTATATAAATTTAATTGGAAAAAAGAGAGTCTCCTATGTATAGGAATGTTTTGTGGATCTCAATTCCAGGCCCTAGTGGGCTAGAGGAATTGCGAAAGTTTTAATTAACACTTGAAAGAAATCTATTGATATATTGGCCAAAACATTTTTCTAAAACTATCCAGATACTTTTTTCCTTCTTACAAGAAGCATCATAAGATAAATAGGAAAGAAAACAATGAACTTGAATCACCTATAATTTTGGAGGACATTCTTAGCTGAAAGCTTGCTACATTTTGAGGCACCTCCATCAATCGCTCTGACGTGAGCCCCTAAAATCGTAAATGGAAACTTTCAAGTTTCGCAAATACTTTAGTATTTTAACATTTATTGAAATTGATGTGCTCTAGAAAAGAATTTCAAGCCTATTCCTGTCGTTTATACGTTAACATAAACAACTACAAATACACAACTTAACTTTCTCTAACACTAATAGAAAAAGAAAAGAAACTTACAGGAATGTAAGTAGTGTATATTACAACATTCTATTTCAACCTTCAGGTATGGAGTATGAGATTAGCACAACCATTTTATTTTATGATTTTCTCCTACAAAAGTAACAAAAGAAAAATGAAGCAGTGTATGTTGCAATATTCTATTTCAACCTTCAGGATATGGAGGATGATTTCACGAGGAAAAGGCAATGGCCTTGCAATTTAAGTGGGCCATATTACAACAATGTTTCCCATAAATGAGAATAGCAATGAGTAACCTCTTTCAATTGAGTCGTGACTTGTTTTTTGTAGGTATGGGCTCCAAACTCCAAACCTTGCAAACAAGGAGAGAATGAATAACCATGGTGTCAAGAAACCAAAACTTAGCCTGAATATCCTAAAACTGAAGTTGGAAGCATCGTCTCTCCAAGGTTTTTAATGTTGCAATCCTCTGTTCAACATTGATACAAATTTCTAAAACAAGTTAAAAGATGAACCAAATAACATCATTCAAAGGAAAGACTAGGATGTCACAATTTCTACCTGCTATCCTTGAAAAGAAGGTGAGATTACTTACATGATTTTGTGTTTGCAAGGTGGACTTGAAGACCATGTTCATCCTAGAATGAGCTCAAAATGTACTTTTGTTTTTGGATTCGTGAAATAGAAGGACAGTGTTGTCAAAAAATAGTGAAATGGAGATCCCATAGAGGGCCTCCACCTTTACCACCCATGGATTTTGAAATGAGAAACTCTCATCCATAAATATGAAGTCCAAAGAATGTGAGTAGTCGACACCCTTGCTTGACTACTATGTTAATGTATATAATAGACCCTAGAGATGATCATTTGAATCTCATATAGGGTCATAATTATAGAGATCGCCAAGTATAGGAGAGGTATACCTTCAGCCTCTCAAATAGTAGGTTTCTTCCAACTATCTGAAAGGCTTAACAGGTTTCCATGGATCAAAAATATACTTACTTTTGCTTCCTCAATAGCATTTGGGAGGATTGAAAAATAGTCAAAAGTGCAGTGATTCCATTTGCAATGACTAAACCTTAAACCTGCAATTTCTTCCTCTCTGCCCATATGGAGATGAATTTGTCTGCTCTTTTGGCAAAGAGTTTGAACATGGTGTATCCCAACATGATATTCTCGCAATTAATTGATTCATTTTGATCATAATATTTATAAAGATGATTTATTTAAGAAACTTCGCCATGGGTAAGACCAGAAGATACTATCTAAAGCAAAAGGTTTGCAATATGAATAGGTAAGATGGTCAGAGTATTTTTAAGAAATTTGTCTTTCAAGTTTTCTAGCTTCTAAGCCTTATTAGAATGGAATTTGAAAATTGCTCTCATGATCATGCAATCAATGTAACAACAACCATACAATCTGGGATTAATGATGAAAGGTGGTTGCTTGCAGATGTCATATAATAAGGTGACATTATTTTGAGCGAGGTGTTAGAATTAGTAATGGTGCAAGCAGGCACTTCAGTAAGAATCTTTTGTACAAGGATTTAGTGTAGACCCTAATTTTTTGAAGAATCACTTTTCATTTGTAGAGGAGGTTTTACCGTATTAGTGCTTTCCTCAGTATGCTTCAATAAGAAAATTTGTCACATTTTATTTTCCTAAATTTGAAAAGGAGCCAAAAAAATTACCACAACCAGGAAACTAAACACCCGTGTTTCCTACATCTTGAACTACACACTAGCAAAATTGAATCTAATGGGCTAATATTTGATCAGATTATTGTAACATATTAAAAAATTAAACTTTTTTTGCAGTAGGACATGACTCTCTATACTTAGCTCAAACCACATTGGAAAAATTCATCATGGTTGTACGTAGAGCATAAATATTTCAAGTCACAAGAATCCAATGTGAAAAAGAAAAAATGAAAAATCATGCACACAAATCAACTCAATTAATATGTGACGGCTGTTGCACAGGAAATATTTTTTGGAAAAATTTCTATATTCATCTGTTGTGAGTGTTTTTTGTATCCTATCCAAGATTTATCTTGTCTCCACATAAAATAACAACTTTTTGACACTTATGAATAATAAATTATAACATTCAACCTTGCAAATTTTCTCAATCACAGAATAAATTTAATATAAAACAGTAATGGGGAAATGATGTCTTGACTTGATAAAAAACAACCTTTATAAAGAGGCTTTTAAAAGTTCAGAATGTAACCATTAAAGCCAAACATTGATGATGAGGCAACGTCAGATTCCAGTATCTCTAAAGCAGTTCATACAGACTATTGATAAAAAAAAATTATGAGCATATACCTGAGTAATCAATCGTGCAAGCAGTGAACATCGCAAATCCCTGACCCCTGCACCATCAGCTTGCCTGTAGGTTTCAATTATACGAGTGAATGCCTCCTTGCTTAATAGAGTTTGCTGTTCCTCAGTCAGTGATACAAACAGTGGCACTATTGGAATTTCCAGGGATTGATCTTCCGCAGATTCAGTTGTTTCTGGATCAGGGGAGATGATTGTTTCTGGATCAGAGGACATGATTGTATCTGGGTTAGAGTTTACTTCCAACTGATTATGTGAATCAGTTCAATAGTTTACTTCATGCATTAAAAAAAAAACATAAAGCATGAATGAGATTGTACCTCTATGACTTGAGATTGGGACTTGCAGAGACATGGATGAAAACACTCTGCGGCTTCAGATTGGGACTTTTTATGAAACCCTGTACACAAAAAAAAACCAAACAACAAAAACCCTGTACACAAAAAAAACCCACATCATTTTAGCAAATGAAATCCTACATTTCAAAAACACAAGGTCAAGGATTCGAATCTGAAAAAGACACATACCTTACAGGCAATCACATTTCTCAGTCTCCTTCCTAATGACATCAAGCACAAAATCAATGAGCTTGGCTCCTTCCATGTAATTCCCCTTGGCGTAGTTGTTTCCAGCACCATATTGGCCAAAAACGAAGTTATCAGGTCTGAAGACTTGTCCATAACCCTTTAAGTTGTAGATCTGAAGTGCCCTGATATCTCTTAGTAGGATCCATCCCGTGTTCTTCACAGACCACTTCCCAAAACTTGGAGCCGATATGGTTGCCACATTGGCCCCCTTGAATGTGAAGGATCTCTGGAATTTTTTCTATCGACCCAACTCAGATTTGGATCAGATCCTCCCTCCTTCCTTGGAAAAACCATGCAACCGGAGGGAAATGAACAAGGGAAACTAAAACTTTTGATATTTCAAATTTTTTTACATTTTGAAATGAAACACGTGTCTTTTTTTTAAGGCCACTCAAATTAATTAAAAAATAAATATTTTTTAATAATTATAATCATTTTAAATAATTAAAATAATTTCTAAATAATTAAATGTTTGTTTATTTTGATTGTTTAAAAATATTTACAATAAAAAAAAATAAAACATATCTTTTTGAGAAGCAATTAAAGTTATATGAGTAAATAATGGACTGATTTTTGCATATAGTAATCCTTCTACCCTACTAAATCATCATGCTTTATTAAAAGGAGTTTTAAAATTTACACTATTAAATTATGTTGTATTTTAAATATTTGGAGTTTTAATCTCTTTATATATATATATTCTTTATAATTTATGTATTATTTATATAGGGGGTTAAATGGGTTAGGCTGGTTGGGAAATAGGGTTTAAGGGGTTAGGGGTTAAGGGTTTAGAGGTTGAGGGTTTAGGGGGTTAAATGGGTTAGGGGTTAAGGGTTTAAGGGTTAGTGGTTAAGGGTTTAGAGGTTTAGGGTTTAGGGGTTAAATGGGTTAGGGGTTTATAGGTTTATGGTTTAGGGGGTTAAATGGGTTAGGGGTTGGGAATTAGGGTTTAATGGGTTAGGGGTTAAGGGGTTATAGGTTTAAGGTTTAGGGGGTTAAATGGGTTAGGGGTTTAGGGGGTTAGGGGATTTAGCAGTTAAGGATTTTAGGGGTTAGAAGTTAGGGGCTAATGGGGTTAGGTTTTAGAGGTTTAGAGGTTTATAGTTTAGGGGTTAAATGGGTTAGGGGTTAGATTAGTTGCTTATTCTTTGCGTCTCAATGTAAAAATTTTGTAAGTATTGTTGCTTGTTGCCATGTCTTCTTTATTTATTAATTTATAGTATTTGTTTTCCATTGCTTTACATTTATTGATGAAAATTTCTATTGCAATCAAACCAAATGTATGTTCAATCTCCAGTTTCAAACTCAGCCACAGTGTTGTCACACAATTTAAGTCCGGAGAATGGCCATCTGAAGAAGTCTTAATAACCAGACTACACCTCATGACTACTCCAGAAAATCTTAACTTTGAGTGTCCCACAATCATGAGAAATTTGGCTCTTATACTCTTGCTCCACCTCACTGTGTCCTAGAAATACCCTTGTTTATTGCAAAAACATCCTAATGTTGTCGACCTTGTCCCTTAACAAACCAAGGAAACATATGTGACTGAGAGGAATGGAAAGCACTAAAAATTTGAAGAGAGTACAAAAGACTAAGATGGTTTAAAGGATAAGCTTGAATTAAAATGTAGCAGTGTTGAAACAACTAAAAGTTGTCCCAAACAAATAGTTGATAATGTGAAACCTTCCTCTGTACCAGTCAAGCAAGACTACATTCATGTGAGAGCAAGAAGAGGCCAAGCGACTGATAGGCATAGCCTGGAATAATATAGGGTATTGTTCCCTCTTTTTGATGAAATATTTGATCTACATTTTGTTTATCGAATATTAACCATTTTAACCTTGCCAACAAGGCAAAATTAACCCAATCGTAGGTCCCAATATGTCATGATATATATTAACTCTCTATATATATGAGAAGGAATAATTATAAAGACATGGATTGATAGAGGTGGCGAGACAAGGGGAGTCACAAGGGAGAGATGGAGATAAAATAAAGGAGAGGGGGCAGAAGGAATGGATCAACTAAGAGAGAGAGAGGGAGAGGAGTGAGAGAGGTAGAGAAGGGTAAGAGAGGGAGATAGTGACACAAAGATGGAAGGGGGGAAAAAAGAAGGATAGAGGGAGGGATATAGCTATGAGAGGATTGGAGGGTAGAGAGAGAGAGAGAGAGAGAGAGAGAGAGGGAGATTGGGGAAGAGAGAGGTCATTCCAGATGCTCTGAAAGTGTTGAGGCCTCAGCCAGGTCACAAGTATTATCTGCTAGGAAGGCTTTCCAAAGAAGTTGGCTAGCATCACTATGACACTATTACGGAATTAGAAGGGAAGAGAAAGACAATGGCTCGGGTATCATATGAGAGAAGGAAGAAATTGAAAAAATTGAGATCAAAAGCAGTGGAGTTAGCTGAAAAGTAGCTTACCCGAGAGATGAATAAGATAAAACTTGACAACATATTGGTCAATTTCCTTGACCCTTTATTGGTTATTCAGAAGGAGTATGTATACACCACCATTAATATCAAGGTAACCGGCCCATAGCAGATTAAGGGGTCAAGGGGTTTAGGGGTTAGATGTTTGGGGTTAGGGGTTAAGGGTTTAGAGGTTTAGGGTTTAGGGGGTTAAATGGGTTAGGGGTTTAGGGGTTTAAGGGGTTAAATGGGTTAGGGGTTAAGGGTTTAGAGGTTTAGGGTTTAGGGGGTTAAATGGGTTAGGGGTTTAGGGGGTTAAATGGGTTAGGGGTTAAGGGTTTAGAGGTTTAGGGTTTAGGGGTTAAATGGGTTAGGGGTTGGGAATTAGGGTTTAATGGGTTAATAGGGTTTAAGGGGTTATAGGTTTAGGGTTTAGGGGGTTAAATGGGTTAGGGGTTTAGGGGGTTAGGGGATTTAGCAGTTAAGGATTTTAGGGGTTAAAAGTTAGGGGCTAATGGAGTTAGGTTTTAGGGGGTTAGATGGGTTAGGGGTTGGGAATTAAGGTTTAAGGGGTTAGGGTTAAGGGTTTAATGGTTTAGGGTTTAAGGGGTTAGGGTTAAGGGTTTATAGGTTTACGGTTTAGGGGGTTAAATGGGTTAGGGGTTTACTAGGGGTTTAGGGGGTTAAATGGGTTAGGGGTTAAGGGTTTAGAGGTTTATGGTTTAGGGGTTAAATGGGTCAGGGGTTAAATTAGTTGCTTATTCTTTGCGTCTCAATGTAACAATTTTGTAAGTATTGTTGTAGCTTGTTGCCATGTCTTATTTATTTATTAATTTATATTATTTGTTAGCCATTGCTTTACATTTATTGATGAAAATGTCTATTGCAATAAAACCAAATGTATTTTCAATCTCCAGTTTCAAACTCAGCCATAGTGTTGTCACACAATTTAGGTCTGAAGAATGGCAAACGGGCCACCCGAACGTGCACAAAGCACCCAGGCGGTCTCAACTTAGCAAAACTGATACAGGCGCCCTCGAAAGAAATGGCCCGACCCGACCCAAATGCGCCTAGTCGGGCGACCTCACACGACGCGACACGATGCGCCCCACTGAATGATGCCACAAGGGAGAAAATAGAAAACAGGCCACCTGAACGTGCATAAGGCACTCGAGCGGTCACAACTTAGCAAAACTGATACGGGCGCCCTAGAACGAAACGACCCGACCCGAACGTGCCCGGTCGGGTGACCTCACATGACAGCGTGACACAGCGCGCTCGAACAAATGATGCCACAAGGGAGAAAATGGAAAATGGGCCACTCGAATGTGCACAAGGCACCCAGGCAGTCACAACTTAGCAAAACTGATACGAGTGCCCTCAAACGAAACGGCCTGACCCGACCTGAATGCGCCCGGTCAGGCGACCTCACACAGTGCAACACGGCGTGCTCGATCGAATGATCCCACAAGAGAGAAAATGGAAAATGGGCCGCTCGAACGTGCACAAGGCACCTTGGTAGTCACAACTTAGCAAAAATGATATGGGCATCCTTAAACAAAAAGGCTCAACCCTACCCGAACGCACCCAGTTGGGCGACCTCACACGATGCGACACTGCGTGCTCGATCGAACAATGCCACAAGGGATCAAACGAAAAACGGGCCGCCCGAATGTGCACAAGGCACCAAGGCGGTCACAACTTAGCAAAACTGATACGGGCGCCCTCAAACGAAACAACGCAACCCGAACACGCTTGGTCAGGCGCCTTCACACGGTGCAACATGGCGCACCTGACCGAACGATGACACATTAAGCGAGCAAACGGAAAACGGGCCACCTGAATGTGCACATGGCACTCGGGTGGTCATAACTTAACAAAACTGATACAGGCGCCCTCGAACGAAACGGCTCAACCCGAACGCGCCCAATCGGACGACCTCACACGGCACGATACGATGCGCCCGATCAAACAATGCCACAAGGGAGAAAATCACAAACGTGCTGCTCGAACGTGCACAAGGCACCCCGGCGGGCACAACTTAACAAAACTAATACAGGCGCCCTCGAACGAAATGGCTCGACCAAAACACACCCAGTCAGACGACCTCAGAGGGCGCGACATGACACGCCCGACCGAACGATGCCATAAGGGAGAAAATGGAAAATGCGCAGCCCGAACATGCACAAGGTACCCGAGCGGTCACAATTTAGCAAAACTGATACGAGCACCCTCGAACGAAATGACCTGACCCGAACGCGCCTAGTTGGGCGACTTGATCACACGATGCGACATAGCATGCCCGACCGAACGATGCCACAAGGGAGCAAATGGAAAACGGGCCACCCGAACGTGCACAAGGCACCCGAGCAGTCACAACTTAGCAAAACTGATACGGGCACCCTCAAACGAAATGACCCAACCTGACCAGAGCGTGTTTGGTCGGGAAACCTCACATGGCGCGACACGACGCGCCCGACTGAACGATGCCACAAGGGAGAAAATAGTAAACGGGCCACCCGAACGTGCACAAGGTACCTGGGCGGTCACAACTTAGAAAAACTAATACGGGCGCCCTTGAACGAAACAATGCAACCCAAACGTGCTTGGTCAGGCGACCTCACACGGCGCGACATGACGTGCCTGATCGAATGATGCCATAAGGGAGAAAACAGAAAATAGGCCGCCCGAACGTGCACAAGGCACCCAAGTAGTCACAACTTAGCAAAACTGATATGAGCACCCTCAAACGAAACGACCCGACCCAAATGTGCCCGGTCGGGCGACCTGATCACACGGCGTGACACGGCGTGCCGATCGAACGATGCCACAAGGGATCAAACGGAAAACGGTCCACCCGAACGTGCACAAGGCACCCGGGTGGTCACAACTTAACAAAATTGATAAGGGCGCCCTCGAACGAAACGACCTGACTCAAACACGACCGGTCGGGCGACCTGATCACAAGGTGCGACACAGCACGCTCGACCGAACAATGCCACATGGGGGAAAACGGAAAATGGGCTGCCCGAATGTGCACAATGCACCCAGGCAGTCACAACTTAGCAAAAATGATACGGGCACCCTTGAAAGAAATGACCCGACCCGAACAAGCTTGGTCGGGCGACCTCACATGGCGCGACACAGCGCGCCCGACCGAACGATGCCACAAGGGAGAAAATGGAAAACGAGCCACCTGAACTTGCGCAAGACACCTGGGCAGTCACAACTTAGCAAAACTAATACGGGCGCCCTCGAACGAAACAACTCAACCCGAAAGTGCCCGATCGGGTGACCTGATCACAAGGCGTGACACGACATGCCTGACCAAACGATGCCACATGGGAGCAAACAGAAAACGAGCTGCCCGAACGTGCACAATGCACTCGGGTGGTCACAACTTAGAAAAATGATATGGGTGCCCTCAAACAAAATGAGCCGACCCGAACATGCCCGGTTAAGCGACCTCACATGGCGCGACACGATGCGCCTGACCAAACGATGCCACATGGGAGAAAACGGCAAATGGGCCACCTAAACGTGCACAAGGCACCCAGGCGGTCACAACTTAGCAAAACTAATACGGGCGCCCTCAAACGAAATGGCCCAACCCGATTGCGCCTGGTTAGGCGACCTTACACTGCGCGACACGGCGCGCCGGAACGAACGATGCCACAAGGGAGAAAATGAAAAATGGGTTGCCCGAATGTGCACAAGGCACCCAACAGTCACAACTTAGCAAAACTGATATAGGTGCCCTTGAATGAATTGGCCCGACCCGAATGCACCCAGTCTGGCGCCCTCACACAGCGGGACATGGCACACCCGACCGAACAATACCACAAGGGAGCAAATGGAAAACGGGCCACCCTAACATGCAAAATGCACCCGGGCGGTCACAACTTAGCAAAATTGATACGGGCTCCCTTGAACGAAATGACCCGACCCGACTCGAATGCGCCCGGTCGGACGACCTCACATGGCGCGCCTGACCAAATGATGCCACAAGGGAGCAAACGGAAAATGAGCCAATCGAATGTGCACAAGGCACCGAGGCAGTCACAACTTAGCAAAACTGATATGGGCGCCCTCAAACAAAACAACCCGACCTGATGCAAACGCGCCTGGTCAAGCGACCTCACACAGCGCGCCCAACCGAATGATGCCACAAGGGAGCAAACAGAAAATGGGCCGCCGAACTTGCACAAGGCACCTGGGCAGTCACAACTTATCAAAACTGATACGGGCGCCCTCGAATGAAACATCGCAACCCAAATGCACTTGGTCAGGCACCCTCACATGGCGTGACACAGCATGCCAAACCGAACGTGGCCACAAGGGAGAAAACAAAAAAAAGGCCGCTCGAATGTGCACAAGGCACTCGGGTGGTCACAACTTAACAAAACTGATACGAGCACCCTCGAATGAAATGACCCAACCCAAACACGCTCGGTCGGACGACCTCACACGACGCGACAAGGTGCGCCTGACCAAATGATGCCATAAGGGAGAAAATGGAAAATGGGCCGCCCGAATGTGCACAAGGCACTCGGGCGATCACAACTTAGCAAAATTGATACGAGCACCCTCGAATGAAACGACCCTACCCGAACGCGCCCGGTCGGGCGACCTGATCACAAGGCATGACACGACGCGCCCGACCGAACGATGCCACATGGGAGCAAATGGAAAACGGGCTTCGTGAATGTGCACAATGCACCCGGGTGGTCACAACTTAGCAAAACTAATACGGGCACCCTCGAACGAAATGAGCCGACTCAAATGCGCCCGGTTGGGCGACCTCACATGGCGCAACACAACGCGCCTGACCGAATGATGCCACATGGGAGCAAATGGCAAATGGGCCGCCAGAACGTGCACAAGGCACCCGGCCGGTCACAGCTTAGCAAAAATGATGCGGGCGCCCTCGAACGAAATGGTCTGACCCAAACGTGCTCGGTCGGGCGACCTCGCACGACGCGACACGGCGTGCCCGACTGAATGATGCCACAAGGGAGCAAACGGAAAATGGGCCACTCAAACGTGCACAAGGCACCCTGGCAGTCACAAGTTAGCAAAAATGATATGGGTGCCCTCGAATGAAATTACCCGACTCGAACACACCTGGTTGGGCGACCTCACATGGTGCGACATGGTGCACCTGACCGAACGATGCCACATGGGTGCAAACAAAAAACGAGCCACTCAAAAATATGCTTATCATGTTTTTTGTTTCCACAAAATATTTCACCTAGGCTTAGCTATTTTGGAAATACACTTTTTCTTTTGGTTTCTATTTCAATGCATCCTCTACTTCTTATTCCAATGAGTGGCTTATTTATTATAGATCATATTATTATATGGTTAAGCATAAATGCAATTTTATTGCTTGTAATGATTGTAACACCAATTTATTTATTTATTTATTTTTTTCTTTTCTGTTGTTGGTGATGTAGGGTCTATAACAACTAAGGAATATAACATACATTTCAATAATGTATTATGTGTTCCGAGTCTTTGTTGCAACCTTCAATTAAAATATCAAATCACTCATTCAAGTAAAGGTAGAGTAGTAGAGTTTTCATCTCACCAAGTTATATCAAGGATTTAAAAGATCCCAAGCATGTCCTAGCCTTTTGAATAATATACCAAAATGTGCAAGTTTTCATGAATAAGTGTAATGTAAATTTTTTGATGTATAAGCATGTTTTCCAACAAAAAAAAACATTATCCAATAATTTAATACTCATTATATCCAAATAAATAATATTTATATAAACAAAATGTTAAATAATATATTGCTTTCATATTCAAATGTTGAACAATTGTTAATAAAGTAATACTTTACATGTCCATGCATGTAATTGTTTTTCATGTCCAAGTTTGTTGTCCAACCAAAAAAATGTTTTCAAAGTAATACTTTACATGTCCATGCATGTAATTTTTTTTCATGTCCAAGTTTGTTGTCCAACCAAAAAAATGTTTTCATACTAAAATGTTGTGTTGTTTAAACGTCGGTCTTGCAACGCTTGGGAGAAACCGTCGGAAAAGTGACGTTTCTCATATAGACGTCGGTCTTGCGACGTTTGGCTTCACAACGTCGCAAGAACGATGTCTATATGAGAAACGTCGCTTTTCTGACGATTCCTACTAAGCGTCGCAAGACCGACGGATGTGTAGGCAACGTTGCAATTCCGACGTTTTGTCCCATAAACGTCGTAACACCGACGAAATGTTTAAAACGTCATAATTCTGATGACAAACATAAAATTCGCAAAAGCAATGATATCCCTAAACATTGGTATAGTGACGGTTTGTGGCGGGATTTGAAAAATTGATAGAAATTGTGGAAATTTCCGACATTACGACAAAAGTGTCCGAACTAAAGTGTCAAAATTTCCGCCAAATGTACTAGTGGGAGAAGCATTTGTACCTAGTTTTGCTAAGTTATTTTAATGTCTTGTTAAAGAGTGTGGAGAAACAATACTCCAATCCTTGCGGAGCCCTTTAGAAGAGTTGGTTGTGAAGGAAGAAAAGAGAAAGCAGTTCCTTTCTTCCAAGGTTTTGGTTGGAGTCTTGCATTCTGATGTGAGTTATGTTTTAGAGGCCTGGGACAATTGGCTATGTGGTGTGCTATGAACAGGACTAAGCACATCAATTTTCGAAACAGTTGCGGAGTGGGCTGCCTTTGTGCGATTTTCAGTTACTGGAAAAGGAAGGGATGAGTTGGAGAAGGAGCATTGTGATCATTGAAATATTTGATTAAGGTGAAAGGATTTATGTCTTTTAAATTTATTTGGAGTTTGCATTTTTTATACATATTGAGTTTGGTCAATTTAATAAGTGAGTGTGATTTTGTTAGAATTGACCACTCTAACAATTTCCTCATGAATAAGGAAAACTCCAAGATAAAGATTGAACCAGATGAACGACCTTTAACTTATGCCAAAGAGAGATGTGGTGACTTATCCTATATATGCCTGGATGACAGTTGATAATGTCATGATCATCTACTTTGTTGTTAGTTTTCTATTCTGTTTATAAAGGTGCATAACCAATTATTGAACAGTGAAATATAATTACATTAGTCATTCTCGAAGTTCTTCGGGTCCGAGAGAACGAATGGCTAATTTGATTGTGTGAATCTGTTATACGTTGATGGGTCTTGTTGTGCTTCGGGCTTCAAGAGCATCAACTACAGGCTATAGTATGAGATCCATTTGTGTGAAGCAGGTCAAGTTGTTAGATAAGCTCTTGAACACATTCAATATTTAGACCATTTGCCTAGCCACTTATGGATAGTCGAAAGTGAAATATCCGATGGATGGTGATTGGTCCATAGGATGGTTCATCACTTGTTAGTTCTTATCACAGAAGTCTTGACGAGTCGAGTTATCAATATTGTTGATCTTGCAAAGTTGATTATTGATGGTTAGAAGCAGGTGTACTTTAAATGAGTTGTAAGTTAAGCTCGAAGATGTGGAGAGAGAAAGAGTGGGGTCCAGATGACTGTAGAGTGGGTAGAGTTGTTGATTAATACCAGTGAGACGAAGATCATTTTTTTATTATAAAGTGTTATAATATGTATGTAAGAATTAAGGGCGAGTGTTGGAATATAATTCTTCCATACTCATATAATAATTAGTTTCAGATTTGTAGGAGGAGTTTGAGAGAATATCTCAACCTCCCTATTCATATTTAGAATTGGTTGGATATCACCAACACCATAAATATGTGATGTATTCGTGTGATTTAAGGTGTGTAATAAAAATTATTTGTTTAGTGTGTGCACACCTCTATTTTTGACACTTAATAATATTTTCCATATTTAATCATTAGTTTCTCTAGGATTTACACCATGACACATTAAAACCTAAATTCATGAGTCATGGTCAAAGATAACCCCATCTTGAATCATTTCTTGTTGTAATATTTGCACCATGACATATTAAACTTAAATTCATGAGTCATGGGAAAAGATGATTACACCTAAGGTTGACGGTATTTTCAAAGGAAGAATTCCTCTCAACCTTTTTTTTCTACTCATGCTAATCCATTGATAACACTTGAATTTTTAAATAAATTCTGCACGTCTCTCTCACTTCATTGTTGTTCTTTTATGCCTTGAGAAAAAAGTACATGCTCCTACATTTTACCTTATGTCGCAGTGGTTCTCGTGCTCTACAACATAGCCTATAACCTTGAAATGAATCTTTGTTCCTTGGTTCTGGAAATTCTTGTAGGGCACCCATTTGGTAGTCATAGTCATCACCTCAATGTCCATGTTTGTATAAATTTACTGTATGAGTAAGCTGACGCAATACACATTTTATTTCTGGATAAATCTGCAATTATATATAAATATATAAGAAGTTCATATAAAATAAAATAATTTATATCAAATATTTTTCTAATAAAATCACATATAGATTTATAAGTCGACCAATTTCAAATCACTTTTTGTGGTTCATCATCGGTAAGTTGTGTGGTTCATCATCAGTAAGTGGTTTGAAACACGTCGACTTGTAAATCTATATGTTATTTGATTTAGAATATATTTGATATAAATTATGAATCACAGAAGCTTTTGAGAAATAAATTAATTGTTAAAAACAACAACAAAGTATTGTTAAACCATAAGATTATTAAATATTAATAAATTTTAATAATATTAAAAATATTGTTATTTATGATTAACCATGTTTTATTAAATCAATCATGGTTAATTATGGTCCAACATCAAGTATGGTTTATAATATTTATCTAAGGGTTTATATACCTTTGGTTTATATTATTTCCTTGAGTTTAATATTTTTTCCTTGGATTTAATATTATTCCCTTGAGTTTATAATATCAATCATGGTCAACCATAGTCAACCATGTTTTATAAAATCAATCGTGGTCATACATGGTCAATTATGATCCTATGCCGCATTGTAACAAAGGTTGTCTCAATATGAAAATCAACGACGATCAACCAGGTCCAACATCGCATTATGACAAAGATTGTCTCGATATGAAAATAAGTCATGGTTAAGCATAGTCAACCATGGTTGACCATTAGATTCTGACAATGATTGTCTCAATATCAAAATCAACCATGTTCAACCATTTTTATTTTAGGGATTATAATATTTATCTTAGGGTTTATATACCTTGAGTTTATAATATTAATGCCTTGGGTTTAATATTGTTCCCTTGGGTTTATTAATAAATCCAACCATGGTTGACTATGGCCAACCGCATTAACAAATTTACAATTTATTAATGGTCTATAATCCCTTGGGTTTTTAGTATTAATCGAGTGGGTTTATTATTCCCTTGATTTTATAATATCAATCATGGTAAAACATGGTGAGTCATGGTCAACCATGTTCAACCATGCTCAAAATCCATGGTCCAACATTGCATTGAGACAACCATGGTTCAACATCACATTGTGAAAAAGATTGTCTCAATATGAAAATCAACCATGGTCAACCATGGTCAACCATGGTCCAAAATCTAATTGTGGCAACGATTGTTTTAATATGAAAATTAATCACAGTCAACCATGGTCGAGCATGGTCCAATGTTGCATTGTGACAAAGATTGTCTCAATATAAAAATCAACCATGGTCAACCATTTTATTTTAGGGTTTATAATATTTATATTAGGGTTTATATACCTTGGGTTTATATTATTCACTTTGTTTTAATATTATTCCCTTGGGTTTATAATTTCTTGGGTTTTTATTATTAATCATTTGGGTTTATTATTCCCTTGGAATTATAATATCAACGATGATCAACTATGGTCAATCATGGTCAACCATGGTCCAACATCACATTGTGACAAAGATTGTCTCAATATGAAAATCTATCATGGTCAACCATGATCACCCATGTTTATTTTATGGTTTATAATATTTATCTTACGATTTATATAGTTTTTGTTTATATTATTTCCTTGAGTTTAATAGCATTCCCTTAGGTTTATAATCCCTTGGATTTATTATTCCCTTAGCTTTATAATCAACCATTCTCAACCATGGTCAATCATGGTCAACTGTGGTCCAACATCGCATTGTGACAAATATTGTCTCGATATGAAAATACATCATGGTGAAGCATGGTCAACCATGTTTATTTTACGGTTTATAATATTTATATTAGGGCTTATATACCTTGGTTTTATAATATTAAACCCTTCGGTTTAATATTATTCCCTTGGGTTTTTAATATTAATCCATTGCATTTATTAGTCCCTTAGGTTTATAATATCAATCCCTTGGGTTTATTAATCTAAGGGTCCATATTCCTAAGGTATAACATTATTCATAGTCTTTATAATATTAATCCTAGGGTTTATAATTATATTAAACCATGGTCAACCATGGTCCAATATCACATTGTGACAAAGATTGTTTCAATATGAAAATCAACCATGTTCAACTATCGTCAACCATGGTCAATAATGGTCAACCATGATTCAACGTCACATTGTGACAAAGATTATCTCAATATGAAAATCAACCATGGTCAATCATGGTCAATCATATTCAAACATGGACAATCATGGTCAACCATGGTGAAACGTCGCATTGTGACAAAGATTGTCTGAATATGAAAATTAATGATGGTGAACCATGGTCAATCAGACAAAGATTATCTCATGGTCCATTGTCACATTATGAAAACCATGGTAATACATGGTCAACCATGGTCCAATGTCACATTGTGACAAATATTGTCTCCTTATGAAAATCAACCATGGTCCAATGTCGCGTTGTGACAAAGATTGTTTCAATATGAAAATAAACTATGGTCAATGATGGTAAACCATGTTTATTTTAAGTTTTATAATATTTATATTAGTGTTTATGTACATTGGGTTTATAATCCCTTGCGTTTTTAGTATTAATCCCTTGTGTTTATTAGTCCCTTGGGTTTATAATATCAGTATCTTGGGTTTATCAATCTAAGAGTTCATATTAGTAGGGTATAGTACTATTCATAGAGTATATAATATTGATATTAGGGTTTATATAAATCCATTTGGTTTATAATCATGTTCAACCATGGTCCAATGTCACATGTGACAAAGATTGTCTCAATATGAAAATCAACCGTATTCAACCATTTTCAACCATTGTCAGCCATGGTTAATCATGGTCAACCATGGTCCAATGTGAGTTACATTATGATAAAGATTGCCTCAATATGAAATTTAACCATCTTCAATCATGGTTGAGCATGGTCCAAAGTCATATTGTGACAAATGTTGTCTCAATATGAAAATCAACCATGTTCAAACATCATTAACCATGGTCAACCATGATCGATCATTGTCAACCATGGTCCAATGTCACATTCTAACATAGATTGTCTCAATAAACCATGGTCAATAATAGTCAATTATCATCAATAACCATGGTCACATTGTGACAAATATTGTGTCATGGTCCAACGTCTCATTCTGACAACCATGGTCATCCATTGTCAACCATGGCCCAACGTCGCAATGTGATAAACATTGTCTAAATATGGAAATCAACCATATTCAATCATGGTCAATCATGGTCCAATGTCGTATTGTGAAAAAGATTCTCTCAATATGAAAATAAATCATGGTCAACCATCATCCAACATCGCATTGTGACAATGATTGTCTCAATATGAAAATCAATCATGGTCAACCTTGTTTGTTTTAGGGTTTATAATATTTATCTTAGGGTTTATATATGCGGGTTTACAATATTAATCCTTTCGTTTTTCAGGTGTTTAGTATTAATCTCTTGCATTTATTAGTGCCTTGGGTCTTGTTGAAGCCTAGAAAATCTCTGCTTCAAACATCGAGGAAAACCACCCGGTCGGGACCTTAAGACAGCTCCTTTTCCATTTGGTATGGTGGCTCCGACTGGATTTAAAGGACCAGTTTCCTTATAACTAAATGGATTGGTTTGGATGAGTGGAAATGGGACTAAATTAACTGAAATAAAACTATCTAATTTAAACTAAATACTGATAAATAAATTCTAACACTAACCCGGGCAATTATATGTGAATACAACTTAAGATTGTTCCAATTTAACAATAACCATGAAAATGTATTATTATTTAAATTGAAATATGCAGAAACAAATAAAGATAACTCTGTTTAAGAAATTAAACAAAGTTGCATTAGCATATTGCATTCATCATTGTATACCATCTATATATACTTATGAAAGATAACGTTTCAATTATACTCAGAAACGATATATAAAAGGAAGCGTTGTGAAAACAAATATATATATAAATGATAGCAATTTTAAAGCGAATATCATAAGACAAAAGAAATCAAGAGTGAAAGGATAGAAATACCTCATTCATCTCGAAGACTTTCAAATGCAATGTGATATTCTAATCCAGTAACTCTGATGCAAAATCAAATTCCAAGGTACAGAAATGCAACACTTCAAAGATAATTCCGCATGAAAATCACCAGATGTGATCCTTTTTAAAAATATATAAGACAATGGAGTACATAAATGCAATCTCCAAGTCAAAAATATTAAGATCCAGGACCCTTCTCTAAATGCATGAGAAGGGTTTAAATACTACTTAGCTAAATCTAAAAATAGTCTTATTACAAAAATTAAGGATTCGGTTCAATGACCGTCCTTTTCCAAGGCTAAAATACAGTAAAATTAAAACTAAATCTAACTATCTATGAACTTGATCTTTAAACTTGCAGGCATCTAGCATAGTTTTGAGAGGATGCGGTTGGCCGACTTCAGAATTCAACTGTCCTGAAAAGACAGAGTCGGCAAGCGTAGGCGCAATCTTCTCTGTAGCATTGATGATACAATTAAGTGTGCTATGCTGACTGTGTGGCTTCACTAAGTACGCCCAGTATGAGTCCCAATTTAATATTGTTAGCCCTTGAATTGATTTTGCTCTTTCTTCTGCCTTTTGCCTCCATTCTGTTTGCAATTGATGTGCCTGTGGGAGATATCCTGGAACAGTTTCTGGAATCAAGTTAGCTTTGTGTAAATTATCATTTACACAATCAGTAAGAATGTTTGCCGCTGTAGCTGCCTCCTCTGCTGCCTTTTCTTTGTGCATTTTCCTTTATTTGAGCTTATTGCTCTGTTATTAATTTTGCAATTTCATCTTGATTTTGCTTCACCATTTTCTCATATCATACTTTAGCCAAAGTAGTTTCTTTTTATCGATTTGACCTTTCGCAGTAATTTTTCTCTGTGCCGAACACGCTTCTCATCTTTTTCCCTACTCAGCATTAAGTGTCTTGAATTTGGTCAATGTTTCCTCATTTTGTCTTATAGTTATTTCAAGTCTCTTCAACTCCCAACTTTTCTCAAGAAGAGCTTTATGTTTCTCTGAGAACTCTTGACCTCCAACAGCTTCTTCAGTAACTTCTAAAAGCTCTATAGAGGATAATTTTGGCAAACTTTACATACCTTATCTTGTGGTAGAAACTGTGTCAACTTGCCCACTTGGATATTTGAACTTGTGAACAGCGTCTAAAACATCCTTTTTTGGTACTGTCCACCCGTGTTTATTTTTCTTCAATGGTTCATCTCTTTTGGTCCATTCCTGTGTGCATTCTGACAAATTCGCATGTTCTCTGGCAAATTCTTTCATAAATTGCTTATTATAAGGTGCATGAGGTTCCGGAAACTTATACATCAGCTTCACGTCTTCCGTGGAGAATGACCCGATTATCTCTTCAGATGGAGTTTTAAATTGCCTGTCTGAAATATCAGTGTTGTCCAGCACCCATTTCACCATGTCCGTATATGGGAGAATCCTTGGCCTTGCCACTATCTTATGGAGAAATGAACAAGCCAGTTCTTTGAGGGTTGCTTCAGACGTATTACTAGAACCTGCTGTAGCCACAACTTTCATCACCACAGGATTTTCTTCCTCTTACAGATTATACATTCCTTCCAAAGTGGATATACCGGCATCCTTATTACAAGCGGTGTCTGCATACAACACAGTCATTTCTTTGTTTTCAGAACTTGAGCTCTTCTCCTTCTTACCCATAGTGTTTAGTGAAAGCTTTGTATAGACGTTTGCTCCTTCGTGCCTGCGTTTTACGAGTAAATGAGAGTAATGGCATAAGAAAGGTGATGAGACTGTTTTAAATGTGAAGGCGGATGAAATATAATATTTTAATCGTGAAACGACTTTCAATCCAAACACAATCTCATTTACCATTAATTTTCAATCCAATCATTTAATTTAATCATTAAAGCGCATAACAGATTTGATATATGGGAAGATTGCCTTTGGACAACGCGCCTACATGAATCTGCGACATTGCGATCTGCGATTTGCTGCGCAATATCGCAATGTCGCAATATCGCAATATCGCAAAATGAAGCCATCGCAGTTATGTAAAATAGCGCAAAAGTGGAAATTGCGCAATAGCGCAAAAGCGCACATCGCAAATCTCGCAAAAGCGCAAAATTGAAAATAGCGCAAAAGGTATTCATTAATCACTTCTATTTTCTGCGCTATGCGATCTGCGACCAATACGTTTATTGTATAGGCTTTTGGGGTCGCATTATCACAAAAGCGCAAAATCGCATTTTCAGTTTTATAAAAGATATATATCATTTTGCTATGGATGTGCTATTTTGTTTAAAGAGCAATTTTATTGTAATCTATCATAAACTTAAGTTTTTCTTAATGTTCTTTCTAAGGGATTTCTATAAGTTTATGATAGAAAGTTTTATTTGAAAAAGAAAACAAATCCTAATTGATTTTTTTGGATTTTTTAACTAAGGGTCCCCATTTATTTAGTATTATTACTAATATTAAATAAAAGGGGGGTTTTTGCTGGTCACAACAATTGGCGATTCACTGAAAGAAACAGTTATCTCTGAAAAAATAAAATGAACACTATATTTTTAGTAAGTAAAGATTTTTAAAGATAATGAAAACTATCTTAGGATAATTCAAATAAAATGTAACTATGAAAAAGAAATAAAAATCATTTCACAGTTTCTTTCTAATTCCTTAAGAATAAAAACATTTTGGGTTATTTCAAGCTTTGATTGGTGTTAATAATGAAGTAAGTGGATTTCTCCAAGTTTTGGTTTTATAATATACTCTATTGCCATAGGTATTGCCTCTGCTGCCAGCAAACGTTCATAGTCTCGATAGGGTTACCTTTAAACCATTAACCATTCATTGTCCCATCCAACTAAAATTATGACTCTTTAAAAGATAAATTCATAAGACCTATTATCTCATGTTTTTGTCTTTTATTTATTTTTATTTTAAGAGCCATTGTTCTGGTTTGGAAGCCAGTTAATAACAATGCCATTCACTAGTTATAATTAAACTGAACAAGTTGGCTCGTGATGAGACCCCTTGTCTTATATTTATAAGCCATTACCCTGTTTTGGTATGCAGTATTGGTAATGTCAGTTTTATTACTCCTTATGAACATGGTAAATCGGCTCATAATGAGACCTCTTATCTCTTTAAATTTTCAAATTTCTTAGAATTACATTCTAAAAAATCACAACTTAAATGGATGGGGTGAAATAGTTTTATCCTTAAGAATCAATGGATGACAATTTTCAGAGTTTTTTGAGTTCCAAAACTTTGAAAAATATTTACTTTGATAGATAACCTTTCTCTGCTTAATAAACTTATGATGATTTACATTCTTCTCAAGTTTTCAAAAGATCATGCAAATGATTGAAATAATCTTTCAAAGTTTAACATCTTATTTTAAACTATTCAAAAACTGTGATTATTACTTTAAAAATTCTTATTTACGCAAAATAAATATTTATAATATTCTTCCGAAGAAATTTTCTTAAATAGTAAACAGTCAATCAGAGACTCATTAACAACCTTTATTTGCAAAAAACAAAAATAATCAAAATTCTGCAGAAAGGAATATGTACAGTTAAGAAGGGGTTACCTCCTTATGAAAAGAATTTCTTCAAGATAAGCCCATTTACAGGAAGAGATTCTCTCTTACCCGTTAGATCTTGGAGTATGAATGTATTTGATCCTATCTTCTCAACAATCTGAAATGGTCCAAGCCACATTTTCTGAAATTTGGTATGTTTACCTTTTTCTTCGTGTGCTTTATCCCATTTCAGAACAAGATCACCAATTGACAAAAAATTTGAGCCGGTAGAACTTGCATCAAAAGAAGATTTTACAAGTTGTTGATGTTTTTCATGAGTAATTTTTTCTTTATCCCTATCTTCTTCTAGTTTAAATATTTGATCATATCTCAATTGCACGGATGAAGAAGGATTTTCTTCAATAAATTTCACTAGGGCTAATGATGGAAGAGTTAAATTTGATGGTATCACAGCTTCTTTTCCATAAACCAGATTGAAAGGTGAAGTCCCTATTGAAGCTTTTTCAGTGATACGATCAGCCCATAACGCAAAGATTAAAGATTTGTGCCAATTCTTTTGATTTTGATCAACGGTCATTTTAATGATTTTGATAAGGTTTTTATTAGTGGATTCAGCCAAACCATTACCTTGTGGATAATAATTTGCTGAATATTTTAATTTAAAACCTCTTTTGACTGCAAATTCTATTAAACTATTTCCAGAGAAGTAAGATGCATTATCAAATACTAGAGCGTTAGGTACACCAAACCTGGTTATGATGAATTGATCTATGAAATCAATAATTGCATCAGAATTGGCTACCTTCAACGAGATTGCCTCTACCCATTTTGTAAAGTAATCAGTTGCAGTAAGGATGTACTTGTGCTGTTTGGAAGAATGAGGTACTATCTCACCAATAATGTCAAGCCCCTATTGTTCGAATGGTTGCTCAATAGTCACTGGTTGCAAAGGAAAAGCTGGTTTCCTTTGTCTTCCACTTGCAGTTTGACAAATTCGGCACTTCCTTACGTAATCATGCATATCTTTAAAAAGGGTAGGCCAGTAATAACCAGCACGAATTATTTTGTGAGCTGTGGTATCACCTCCAAAATGACCTCCTGCTGGTCCATCATGCAACTCCTGCAAAACCTTTTCAGCTTCAGTCTTTTCAAGACATCTTAATAAAATTGAATTATAATTTTTCCTAAATAACACATTATCAATGATCTCATATTTAATAGCCTTTAACCTTAAAGCGCGTTTACTCTTATAGCTGAGATTAGAAGGAGCATACCCATTTTTCAAGTAATAGATAAGATCAGCATACTGAGATCCGGAATTTGTAACACTTATCTGACTTACTTGAATATCTTGATTTGAATCTTGATTTTCTGGTATGTTATGAGCTCCTGCCAATAATCTGCAAAAACCTTGTCCTCTAACAATCTTAGCCGGTTTAATATCAATATCATATTCTTGCAAGGTTGTTACCCAGTTAGCTCTCTTTTCTCCTACTTCTTTTTGAATTAATAATTGCCTCACTGCAGAGAATGGGACAATGATTTTTGTATGTGTTTTCAAGAGAAAAGGTCTAAAATGTTTGATTGATTTAAACACAGCAAAGGCTTGTTTTTCAACATAGGAATAATTAAGCTCAGCTCCTTGCAAATTTGAACTAAAGAAAGAAATTGGTGCTTCAATTTCTTGATCATTGAGTTGTGTTAAAATGGCTGCATAGGATGTTTCAGTGGCCAGAGTATACAAAGTAAAATCTTTAGAAAAATCCGGGGTATTCAATGCTGGTGCATTAATGATCGCTTGTTTGATTGCCTCAAAAGCTTCTTTTTCTTTATGCGTCCATTTGAATATTGAATTCTTCTTCATCATATTTTGCATAGGTAAAACAATAAAAGAAAAATCAGGAATAAATCTTTTAACAAAATTGATCTGTCCAAGAAATGATTGCATGAAATTTTTGTTATGAGGTAAAGAAATATCAGAAATTTCTTTCACTCTATCTGGATCAATATATATACCATCTTTTGACACAACCAATCCTAAGAGTTTTCCTTCATCTAAAGAAAAGAAAGATTTCTTCGGATTTAAGGAAATACCAAACCTTCTACATCTTTCAAATATTTGTTTTAAATCATGTAGATGATTGGCTCTCTTTTTTGAAAATACTGTTATGTCATCAAGATAAATAACAACTGATTTATTGATCAGACCTTTAAATGCTATGTCCATGGCTCTTTGAAAAGTTTCTCCTGCATTTATTAGACCAAAAGGCATTTTCTGATAAGCATAAGTTCTCCATTTTGTTCTGAAAGTTGTTTTCAATCTGTCATCTGGATGAACTAAAACTTGATTATAGCCCGAAAATCCATCGAGAAAGGACATAAGTTCAGAACTAGCTACCTTTTGAAGTATCTGTTCCATGGTTGGAAATGGGAAATTGTCTTTTAAACATGCCTTATTTAAATTTCTGAAATCAATACAGATTCTTATATCACCATTCTTCTTCCTTACAGGTACCATATTGGAAACCAATTGGAGTGCTTGACTGGAAAAATGATTTTGGCTTTTAAAAGTTTATTAAGTTCTGATTTGATTTGACTTTCAAGATTTGGATGGATCTTTCTTAACTTCTGTTGAACAGGTTTAATATCAGGAAGCATTGGAATTGTATGTTGAATAATCGAAACATCATACATTTTTAGATCATCATAATTCCAAGCAAAAACGTTTTTATACTTGTTCAGCAGTTTAATGAACGCATTCCTTTCCTCTGGTGTTAAATTGAGTCCTAAGTTAACGTTTTGAGGTTTAGAATCAGAACCAAGATTTACTAATTCAAACTTCAAGGTAGAGCTTTGAAGTTTAGTATTAGTGACTTTCTTGAATCTGTCTTTAATGTCATATAAATCCTCTAATTTAACAACAGATTTTGGAATGGGGTTTTCATTACCTTTTGAAGCGATTTGTAAATCATGATCATCTTCGTCAATAATTTGCTCATCATATGATTTCTCTGAAGTCATGAAATTTAGAATATCTTGATCATGATAGAATACTCTCCAATTTGTAACATTATCTGGGACAGATGGATGAAAAATCAATTCTACAGAAAACCTATCAGGGCTGCAATCTTCAGCAGGTAGGAGTTTAGATGCAACATTAGCTAACAAGTCAGCTAATGTATTCTGATTCCTAGGAATAGGAGAAATATTGAATGCTAAAAAATGAGTGATGAGATCTTGTACTAGGGTTTGATAGTGTTTAAGATGTCCTAAAAGGCAATGAATAGTATTCCTAACTTGTTTTATGACAATTTCATAATCACCAAAGACTTTCAAGTATTTAACATCTAACCCTATAGCTTTATAAAGTCCTTGAACCAAGGCTTCATATTCTGCGGTATTGTTAGTACACTCAAATTATAACCTACATGACATCATGGTTTTTTCTCCATCTGGATCAATTAATATGCATCCAGCTCCAGCTCCATCACTAGGCTTTGATCCATCAAAATATAACGACCAAAATAAAGAATTATCTATTGGCTTATCTACAATTACATCAGAAATATTTACAATTATGGAAGAATCAGATTGTGAAAAAATTTCTATCTGAGAAACAAAAGTATTTACAGAAAAAGGTGATTGAGGAGCTTCGAAGTTTCCAAGAAATGATTCAGCAGAATATCCTCCAAGAATATTGTTGTTGAATGCCACAGGCTCATTAGGTTGTTCGAATTCAGTGACATTGTGCGTCATATGTTTTTCTCGTTCAATTTTAATTTGATTTGGTTTCCCTTTGTAGATAAGCCACATATGCGAATAATCAGTTGAGATATAACCATTAAGTTTCACATACCAGTCCCTGCTCAAGATTAATCCATAGAATTCAGGAATATCAGCAATCAAAATATCAATTCTTTGGAAAATCCTAGGATCAGAAGCTAATCTGATAGTAACTGAATTGATTTCTCCTACAACTTGAACTTTAGAGCGATCCAATTGAACGATATGAACAGCTGATTTCTGTGGTTTGATATTCAATTTAGCACAGACAGAAGTAGGCATTATATTGGAGGAAGCTCCAGAATCAATCAAACAATTGTGCAGATTTTTATTGTACATCTCATAAGTCAAAAGAAAAGGAGGAGTTTGAGAATTTGACTTTTCTCCAATGAGCACATTATCTATAGCATCTACCTTATCTGGTGGCTTACCAGCTCCTCTCGCTGCTTTTGCAACTACACCGCTTGGTAAAGGAGCAATTGGTGTAGTGTTTAATTCTTTCAATAACAAATTTTGCTGGTGTTTTAGTTTGCTGAGTTCATGTAAGGAAATGTTAGCTTTGATCTTTTTCATGTCCTCGACAATGTTGTATTCCATAGGATCTGACACTACTAAAGTTTTTTTTGTTGATGTAGTAGGATTAGAAGAGGATGGCTGATTTTGAGTAGGTAATGGAGAATTTTTCTTTACAGGGGATTTGTCTTTGGTACTTGGAGTTGTAATTTTCTTTTTTGGAACTGTTTGCACTGGTTCCGATATAGATTTACTCCTAGTACTTACAGGCATAGCTTCTTCACTATTAGAATTAGGGAGAATAAAATCCCACATTCCATTCAATTCAGCTATTTCTTCATTTTCATTTTCCTCATCTGATACTAGAGATGTATCTTCTTCTTCTTCCTCTTCCTCTGATTCTGCATTAGAGATTGCATTAGGAGGTTTAGATTCAACTTGGTTTCTTCTGAAATTTTGGAATGGTTTCTTGGTAGAAGTTTCAGCCACTTGTTTTTTAATTTCAACCATTTCATTTGACATGGTTTTAAGAACTTTCTGTAAACCTTCCATGTCGTATGGATCTTTGGCCTTTTTCTTTGAATCATATTTGAAGCTGACTTTATTTGATTTCCTTTCCTCGATAGCATTTTTCTTTTCCAGAGAAGTAATTCGTTTTTCCACTGCAATAGCTTCTTTCATATTCTCAGCTAATGTAGGCTTTGCAGCTCTGTCTATGAAAATTGCTATGTTTGAGGGTAAGGCAGTTATGTACCATTCAATTCTGACTTGTTCACTGGGCTGTGAATCTGTGTGAATTTTGTTCAAGAGTTTGTTGAATCTAGCGTTGAATTCTTTAATGGGTTCTTTGGGTTCTATCTTCAAATTTGAGAGGTCATTGAGTAAAGTTGCTATTGATCGGTCATCTCCAAATTTGGTTAAAAAATGATCTGCAAAAATGTCCCAACTTGTTATGGATCCTGATGGTAATGAAAAGTACCATGATCCTGCTACTCCCTGAAGAGTATAAGGGAATAGTCTAACTACAACATCTTCATGTGTGACTCCATTCCAATTAATAGCCAGCATAAAGTTATTGATATGTTCTTCAGCTTGAATGTTAAGATCTGGGCTAAACTTTGGAAGCCATTTTCCAGGATTGTCTGGTAAATCATGTAAAGGTGTAGTCATGTTGACTGCCCCTAGAGTAGCCCATGGTCTAGCCATTATTGGAACAACTATTGGAGGGGTAGTAGAAACTGGTGGTGTTTGAATAGAAGTGGTTGGAATAGATGATGTTGAGATTGATGATGATTGAGCGGATGATGTTTGTGGAGATGATGATTGAGGAGATGATGTTGAAACAACTGTACTTTGTTCAGAAGGGATTTCGGAAACAGGTATTTGAATATTAGATGTTGAACTTATATCACTTACTGATTCCGATTGAGTTTTTCTTGTCTTGACTCTACTAGGTAAAGGGAATTCTTTTGGAAAAATACCAAGTTTTTCACTTTGAAGCCTAGTAAGAGGTTTGGAAGAAACAAATCTTGAAGTTACACTACCTTCAGAGATTTTAGACTCTTCTAGAGATAATGAGAATCCTTTCAATTTATGAATTAAATCTTGAACTTTGGGAGACTCAGGATGTTGATTGTCTGAATGTTTTGAGATTTTGGTAGTGGGTGTCTGAATATTTTCTGAAATTTCTTCTCTAGGATTTTGAATTTCAAAAGAAATTGAAGAAGTTAATGAGGGTGTTCTGCTCTCAGAATGGCTTGTGGATAAATATTTACTTGCCATTCATAGCTCATGCCATCCTTCTAGCGCAAAAAATTTTGAAGCCTAGAAAATCTCTGCTTCAAACATCAGGGAAAACCACCCGGTCGGGACCTTAAGACAGCTCCTTTTCCATTTGGTATGGTGGCTCCGACTGGATTTAAAGGACCAGTTTCCTTATAACTAAATGGATTGGTTTGGATGGGTGGAAATGGGACTAAATTAACTGAAATAAAACTATCTAATTTAAACTAAATACTGATAAATAAATTCTAACACTAACCCAGGTAATTATATGTGAATACAACTTAAGATTGTTCCAATTTAACAATAACCATGAAAATGTATTATTATTTAAATTGAAATATGCAGAAAAAAATAAAGATAACTCTGTTTAAGAAATTAAACAGAGTTGTATTAGTATATTGCATTCATCATTGTATACCATCTATATATACTTATGAAATATAATGTTTCAATTATACTCAGACATGATATATAAAAGGAAGCGTTGTGAAAACAAATATATATAAATGATAGCAATTTTAAATTGAATATCATAAGACAAAAGAAATCAACAGTGAAAGGATAGAAATACCTCATTCATCTCGAAGACTTTCAAATGCAATGTGATATTCTAATCCAGTAACTCTGATGCAAAATCAAATTCCAAGGTACAGAAATGCAACACTTCAAAGATAATTCCACATGAAAATCACCAGATGTGATCCTTTTTTAAAAATATATAAGACAATGGAGTACAGAAATGCAATCTCCAAGTCAAAAATATTAAGATCCAGGACCCTTCTCTAAATGCATGAGAAGGGTTTAAATACTACTTAGCTAAATCTAAAAATAGTCTTATTACAAAAATTAAGGATTCGGTTCAATGACCGTCCTTTTCCAAGGCTAAAATACAGTAAAATTAAAACTAAATCTAACTATCTATGAACTTGATCTTTAAACTTGCAGGCATCTAGCATAGTTTTGAGAGGATGCGGTTGACCGACTTCAGAATTCAACTGTCCTGAAAAGACAGAGTCGGCAAGCGTAGGCGCAATCTTCTCTATAGCATTGATGATACAATTAAGTGCGCTGTGCTGACTGTGTGGCTTCACTAAGTACGCCCAGTATGAGTCCCAATTTAATCTTGTCAGCCCTTGAATTGATTTTGCTCTTTCTTCTGCCTTTTGCCTCCATTCTGTTTGCAACTGATGTGCCTGTGGGAGATATCCTGGAACAGTTTCTGGAATCAAGTTAGCTTTGTGTAAATTGTCATTTACACAATCAGTAAGAGTGTTTGCCGCTGTAGCTGCCTCCTCTGCTGCCTTTTCTTTGTGCATTTTCCTTTATTTGAGCTTATTTTTCTATTATTAATTTTGCAATTTCATCTTGATTTTGCTTCACCATTTTCTCATATCATACTTTAGCCAAAGTAGTTTCTTTTTATCGTTTTGACCTTTCGCAGTAATTTTTCTCTGTGCCGAACACGCTTCTCATATTTTTCCCTACTCAGCATTAAGTGTCTTGAATTTGGTCAATGTTTCCTCATTTTGTCTTACAATTATTTCAAGTCTCTTCAACTCCCGACTTTTCTCAAGAAGAGCTTTATGTTTCTCTGAGAACTCTTGACCTCCAACAGCTTCTTCAGTAACTTCTAAAAGCTCTATAAAGGATAATTTTGGCAAACTTTACATACCTTATCTTGTGGTAGAAACTGTGTTAACTTGCCCACTTGGATATTTGAACTTGTGAACAGCGTCTAAAACATCCTTTTTTGGTACTGTCCACCCGTGTTTATTTTTCTTTAATGGTTCATCTCTTTTGGTCCATTCCTGTGTGCATTATGAAAAATTCGCATGTTCTCTGGAAAATTCTTTCATAAATTGCTTATTATAAGGCGCATGAGGTTTCGGCAACTTATACATCAGCTTCACGTATTCCGTGGAGAATGACCCGATTAGCTCTTCAGATGGAGTTTTAAATTGCCTGTCTGAAATATCAGTGCTGTCCAGCACCCATTTCACTATGTCCGTATATGAGAGAATCCTTGGCCTTGCCGCTATCTTATGGAGAAATGAACAAGGCAGTTCTTTGAGGGTTGCTTCAGACGTATTACTAGAACCTGCTGTAGCCACAACTTTCATCACCACATGATTTTCTTCCTCTAACAGATTATACATTCCTTCCCAAGTGGATATACCGGCATCCTTATTACAAGCGGTGTCTGCATACAGTGCAGCCATTTCTTTGTTTTCAGAACTTGAGCTCTTCTCCTTCTTACCCATAGTGTTTAGTGAAAGCTTTGTATAGACGTTTGCTCCTTCATGCCTGCGTTTTACGAGTAAATGAGAGTAATGGCATAAGAAAGGTGATGAGACTGTTTTAAATGTGAAAGCGAATGAAATATAATATTTTAATCGTGAAACGACTTTCAATCCAAACACAATCTCATTTACCATTAATTGTCAATCCAATCATTTAATTTAATCATTAAAGTGCATAACAGATTTGATATATGGGAAGATTTCCTTTGGACAACGCGCCTACATGAATCTGCGACATTGCGATCTGCGATTTGCTGCGCAATATCGCAATATCACAATGTTGCAATATCACAATATCGCAAAATGAAGCCATCGCAGTTATATAAAATAGCACAAAAGTGGAAATGGTGCAATAGCGCAAAAGCGCACATCGCAAATCTCGCAAAAGCGCAATATTGAAAATAGCGCAAAAGGTATTCATTAATCACTTATGTTTTCTGCGCTATGCGATCTGCGACCAATACGTTTATTGTATAGGCTTTTGGGGTCACATTATCGCAAAAGCGCAAAATCACATTTTAAGTTTTATAAAAGATATATATCATTTTGCTATGGATGCGCTATTTTGTTTAAAGAGCAGTTTTATTGTAATCTATCATGAACTTAAGTGTTTCTTAATGTTCTTTCTAAGGGATTTCTATAAGTTTATGATAGAAAGTTTTATTTGAAAAGGAAAACAAATCCTAATTGATTTTTTTGGATTTTTTAACTAAGGGTCCCCATTTATTTAGTATTATTACTAATATTAAATAAAAGGGGGGTTGTTGCTGGTCACAACAGGTCTATAACATTAATCCCTTGGGTTTATTAATATAAGATTTCATATTCCTAGGGTATAATATTATTGATAGAGTTTATAATATTAATCCTAGGGTTTAATAAAAATACCTTGGGTTTATAATCTATTAGGTTTATAATATAAATTCCTTCGATTGATAATATTAATCATAGGGTTTATATTCCTAGGGTTTAATATTAATCCTAGGGTTTACAATATTAATCCCTTGGGTTTAATGTTTTTAGGGTTTATATTCCTGGGTTTTAATATCATCCTAGGGTTTAATTTTATTCCCTTGGGTTTTTAACATTAATCCCTTGGGTTTTTTATATTAATCGTAAGGTTCATGATATTAATATTAGGGTTTAATGTTTATTTTAGGGTTCATAATATTAATCTTATTGTTTAATATTAATCGCTTGAGATTAAAATTATTCCTCTCAGTTTATAATCAATTGAGTTTATAATATTACTCCCCTTAGTTTATTAATTCCTTCGATTTATATTATTAATATCTTGGGTTTAGAATATTAATATCTTGTGTTTATATTATCAATCCATTTGGTTTATAATATTTATCCATTTACAAACAATAATTATAATTATCATTATTTATTAAAAACCAAAATAAATTAGATAACATAGATCTTCGAATAGTTTATTTAAATCTCTTGTTGAAATATTTTTGAAAAGTATAAGATTTAAACATCTCATTCACACATTGTTTTTACTTCTAATTACTTTAAAACACACACACACACACACACACACACACACATATATTTTGAAATTATAGTCGACATTATTTTTCTATTTAGAACATAATTTTTATTTTAAAGTGGGGTGGACGAATGGACAAACTTACACATCCACACTGGGTTGTAGAATGAGCCTCTCGACTCAATTATAATGATTAGTAATTAATAATTAATTAATTATGATTAATATGACCATGATTTGGTTTATAGTATCAATCCATTTGATTTATAATATTTATCTCTTTATTAATAATAACTATAGCTATTAATAGTTATTAATAATTAAATTATTTAATAATTAATATTAATTATTAATTATTAATAATTAATAATTTATAATTTATGATATATAATTATTATTAATTATTTATTACTAATAATTTAAAAATATTAAAAATTAATCTTTATTATAATTAATATATTAATATTAATATTGTAACTATTAATTTTTAATATTAATATTATTTTTTTGTTAATTATTAATATTAATATTAATATTATTTATTAATTGGTTAATTAATAAAACGTAATAATAATAAAATTATTATTTTTCTCTAAATTAGGCTACTTCTATTATATCATACAGTTCAAAAAATTATAGTTCTCATCCTTTGGAAGCTAATTCCAGAGGGAAATTTCAAGTTCAAAACTACAAAAAAGGGGTTGCCCCAGATGGGGAAACCAGCCCAATAGTGGAGCATAGAGAGTCTGGAATAAGCTGCCCATAATGGGAAACCATCCTTACAAGTGGCATGTTTAAGACAAAACCAGAAAACTAGAAACATCAAAATAAAATAAAATTATCTAGAATGAGAGATAAGCACCCTGCAATTAAGCAGATGGAGAATTTTCATCCTTTTCTGGAGGGTGGAATGACTCTTCCACAATTCTGCATGCGTATTCAGACTTGTCGTCCTCCTACTTGGGCGTGTGGGTAGTCGATGGAAGAAGAAGCATCGCGTGGGCATTAAGAGAAATGGAGGAAGTCACAAGAGCCTCATCACTTGCACTGGTGCCATCCTTGTCCGAGCTTGAGCTTCCATGGTCACTGCTTAAGGCACTTTGCATAGGACGGGACACCATATTGCGGGGGGAGAAGGCAGGAGCGGGAGGGATGGTAGATGTACCACTTCTCTTTCTGGGGTGGTGGCTGGAGCCAAAGGCTTCAGAAGGCGACTACGGAAGGTGGAGAGACAGACGAGCTAAAATATTGATGGGGTCGAGGATATCTAGCTCTACCCATTCAACCGAGAGATTCACCATCCTACTCGCTGAGGGAGAGATGGGAGGTCGAGATGGAAGACCATGGCCCTTTCCTCTTCGGCACCGCATGCGGTGGCATCTAGGCAGGGCGGAGGAGTGGGAGTGGGGCTGAGATGACTGAGGGATTGCAGAAGTGCCAGATGGATTAGATGGGAGCTTGAGGCCAGAGAAAAGCTACCAGAGGTGCAAGGAATGGAGTAGAGGAGTCAGGGCCTTGCTGAGACACCACGATCATCTGCGCGGAGCCAAAGGGAGAGAAAAATGGAGGAAATGGGAGCAAGGATGTCAGATTTAAGGACCATGGGAGACTGTGAAGGCATGTATGTCGGCATAAATGTGCAGAGGACAAAATTAATGGTGGAGGACGTCGAATGGAGGCGAGCGAGGGTGGTGAGTAAATACCCCATGCACCAACATATAAACCAGTTCAGGTGGCCATGTGTGCATGTGTGGGAAGGATAGGTGTCCTATCACCTTGCGACCGTGTGGCGCTCCTTCTTAGCTCAGAAAAACACCATTATTTGGGAATAATAATAAAATTATTAATTTTAATAAATTAATAATAATAAATGTGGTTATGCTAGTTTATCAAGAAATGGAATGTGTACGACGCCAACTTATTCATATAGTAAATATAGACCAACATGGATGTTGAGATGATGACTATGACTACCAAATGGGTGATATATATAGATATATATATATATATAGAAAGTTGATAAGTATGTCTGTTTTGGATTAAACCTTTCATATTTTTAATTTAATTATTAATAATTAATAGATGAATAGTAAAGATTTATGTAACTTTCCTTGCATAAGATTTATATATATAACTTGTTGTGCATAAAGAATTTCAATAAATTTTTTAATTTGAGAGATATGAATAAGATATATGTGATTTAAAAATAACACACTTCGATTTTTAGTAATGTTTACCAAATCTAGTAATATTTTTACCAAGAACACTTACTTTAGACTACTTTTGAGACTAGTTAGAAACCATTATAGAATATGTACTTTAGACTACTTTTAAGACTAGTTAGAAACCATTATCTTCATATTCTATAGCATCAAAAGAATAATAAACAAAATTTTAGATTTTTACCATTAGTATTTTACCTTAAGGTCTCAAATTTTTTGTTGTCTCAAACATTCCAACAAAAATGTTATTGAAAAAAATGCAATGATGAATCATTTGAAATAGAAAAAGGCAAAAATACCATGAAAAAAAAGAGAAAAGTAATTTCATATTTTATGAATGAAAATAAATTAATGTGAAACCCTTTTGAAGAAACGATCTAGTTTTACATACAAAATAAATGATTATAAAACTAGATTGATTCATATTAAGAAAAGAAAAGAAAAGAAACTAGCTAAATAGTTTAGACAATAAAGCTAATGTAATAATAAAAAAATGATAACTCAATATTTAAATAATAAAACTTCTTTTAAAACTATGGATTTCTACCTACAAATTATTTAATAAATTTTAAAATAAGACTTACCTTTTCTTAGGTTACCAACTTTGAGGGAAAATTTAAAAAAAAATAATGATAAAACTTTAATATTTTTATGAACTTTCAATTAGACAAAAATTAGAAAAAAAAACCTTTATATCATAGTAACCTAATTCTTTGCCGAGTTAAGGTAAACTTTAAACTTTGAAGAAACTTATCATGATACCTAACATAAGCACCTCCAAATTAGTTGTGCATAACATAAACAAGGAGGGTGCACAATAGCAAGTCCCTGCCTTGGGGAGCTTGAAGAAAATATTATTTATAGCTTTTGGGTAAATCTAGTTACTATATATTTCTCTATATTGCATTGTTTTAATCTGTATCTTTTAAAGCAGTCTATGTTCAGCAAGTCCTCTGATCAGGGAAAACTCTTCAGACAGGCTTGCAATTTTGGGTGCATGCAGGGTGCATTTGTAATGTCGATTGGCATGCATTAGGGTTAGCGTGGGGCGTTGACCTTTGTATGTACCCAAATTTTGTATATAGGCCAGTAACATAACCTAGCTCCACTCTGGACATGAAAATGCCATGCGAATATCTATTTGCTTCTATCAAAATTCATTTTATTAATATAATACATTGTTTGGCCGCGTATCAAAATTGGTTTAGAAACAATTTCCATGGTTTGGTCGCATACCAAAATTGGTTTAGAAACAATTTCCATGCCATCCATCTCACACAGCCTTATAATTTCTGACTTATTCAGAAGAATGATCCAAATTTCACGGCCCTATTGAGAAAAATACAAATATAGTGAACACTGAACCATCATGCCGTTAATGGCAATGGCAGCAGTGGGGAACTTTAAAATAAAAAAAAACTATAATTTGCCAGAGGAATGACATTATTTTAATTTCATTATTTTCATTCATGTTTTTCATATCAGTTCCTTTTTCCTTCTCTGTATGCTAAAATATTGCCCGTACTAGTCTTCACGAGCTTGCATTGGATATGCAAATTTAAAATCATGGCCATTTTAATGAGCTAAAAGTGTATGTTTAAAAGTATTATTGGTTAAAATTTTGTAATTTAAAATTTAAAATTTTATAGATTCTAAAATAGTAACAAGTGCTACATGGTAGAGGCTTGGCTCTGAGCTCTATTGAACTTAGGGTTTCGAAGGCCGAACTGTGGAGTTTGTTGTCGCGGCGCATTGGGTGTTGGTCGCGACGCACTCGCTGGTCGCAACGCATTAAGCCGCCCTCCGCTGTGCTTTTTTGATCTAGTGTGGCGCACACAACAGGCGCGGTGCTCGGGGTTGTGCGCGTGGCACATTGGCCCTCAACAATTTTTTTTTTAACTGCCATCTCTGCAAAACACATCAGCCTTCTTTGATTCAATGAAAAGGTTCACGCTCCTCTCTGCGCGCTTGACCTAGCTACGTAGCTCGTGTTCTTGTGGTCGTAGGCCAGCCATGGCCCCTCCGGACGGTGCTACGGAAGGGGCCGATGCTCAAACAACGTTCTCTGCCCTTGTTAAATCACTACCGCTTCAACGCCCTCGCCCATCCCTTTCAAAATTTGTCAAGAAGTTGGATGGTCTGCAAGAGGTCATCCTGCCCCCTGCTCTGCCAAGAATGGTTGCTCTTTCACTTGCTGAGCGGGGGCTCATTGGGCAATTCACTGGTTTATGGCCATCCCCCAAAACTGTTCAACGTTGGATCGAGAAAATCTAGGCGGACAAAGTCAGTGGAAAGATCTCCATCCGTTTCTGTGAGAAAGGTTACTTCACATTTCATTTTGAAACAAGAGCTAACAAGGATTTAATCTTCAGAAACGGTCTTTATTTCATGGACTCCAGAGGGCTGTACTTGAACAAATGGACTCCAGACTTTGATCCCAAGCTGGATGTCCCTAGTGCTGTCCTGGTCTGGGTCCGGCTTCCGCATCTCCCACTCCATTGCTGGGGATATGACTCGGTTCGCACCATTGGCAATGATGTGGGGCAGTACATCGATAGGAGTGAGCCCAAGGACAATATGCAAGCTTGTGCGCGTATATGCGTTGAAGTTGATCTCGGCAAGGGCCTCCCAGAGGCAATCAAGCTGAAGGTGGATGACTGGACGCACATTCAGCAGCTGGACTACGAAAAAATCCCATTTAAATGCAAGGTATGTCACGAGTACGGTCATTTTGCCAATCGCTGCTCTAAAATTGTTAATGATGAAAATGTCCAGGCTGAGAATCAATGGGAAAATTTCAAGAGGAAAAATACTGCTGCTACCCCGCTAGCTGAAGCTCCTCCCAAATCTTCTCCCAAATCTGCTCCCTTCAAACCTAATCCTTCCTCCTCGTCAACTCCTCCGCCCTCCCCTCCCATGAAATCCTTGGAGTCCTCTAATCCCTTCTCCTCCATCTCCCTTGATGATGACCCCCCCATCACTATATCTTCATCTCAGGAGGGTCCTCTTGCTCCCACTCCCCCTGCAAACCCTTCTCCTTCATCCTCCCATGACCCTCCTCCACCAAGAGCAACCAGAAGCTCTTCCAAAGAACATGGGGCCAATCTGGACGCTCATAGGAAACAAGGACCAGTTAGGAGATCGACCAAACAACAAAGAGAAGAAAACGCCCAAGAAGATATGCCATGGGCACAAAAAACCCAATAGAAACTTACATCCTGGGACAAAACAGTAAGGAAGCGACATATAAAGGTTAGGGAGGGCGAGCAACTCTCCGTACCCCCCTCACCCAATGATGAAAGCCCTATCCTGGAATAGCAGGGGATTAGGGCACCCCTCTAAAATCACAGCCCTGAATGATTTGATAGATCAAGAAAAACCAGGAATATTATTGTTACAGGAAACAAAGCAAGGAAACTAAGACATGAGAGGGATTATTGATCGCCTCAAGCAATATGAAGGAAGCATCTGTGAATCTAGGGGAGCTTCAGGGGGAATCGCCACACTTTGGAACCACACTGCCTGGAAGCACCAAACTGATACAATCAACCAATTCTGGATTAAAGTTACTCTAGAGAATCTAATGAGCAACCAAAAAATCGTCATCTACAATGTCTATGCTCCAAATCACTACAGGGATAAATCACAGTGTTGGACTTCACTCCAAACTGACATTGATGCAGAAGAAAGCAGCAACATCATACTTGGAGGAGATCTCAATCTTATACTCCACGCTAATGAAAAGAGGGGGGGATGTTTCACACAGGACCCTTGCAGAACGCAGCTTGAAATTATAATGCAGGACCACGATCTCATAGATGTTGTGCCCAAGAATCGAAGGTTCACCTGGAGCAATCGCAGATTGGGCAAAGACAATATTATGGAGCGGCTAGACAGAATATTGGTGAATGTCTCCCTTCTTACCTCCTACTCTACGGCTTATTCTGTTATTCTTCCATTTTCAACATCCGATCATTATCCCACAACGCTTCTGCTTGAAGTTCAAAGTACACTTGGTCCCATTCCATTTAAATACAACCCTCTGTGGAACAATTTACCCATTGTCAACCAGATTGTCAAACACACTTGGCACCAACACATTGAAGGATCTTCGGGTTTCATTTGGGAAAGAAAATTAAAAAGGACCAAAAGCGCCTTAAAAGACTGGGCACGAAATCACTATAAGGAGCCGGAAAAAATCAAAACAGAAATAAAAAACAAATTGGAGCAGATACACATCACTATAGAGGAACAGGGACTGTCCCAAGAAACCAAAGCTAGAGAATGCGACCTTTACTTCCAGTTTTATCGTGCCAACCGTATGGAGGAGCAGAAATGGAGAATCAAATCTCGCCAGCTGTGGCTGCAAGGTGGGGATAAAAACTCCACTTTTTTTCATAAGCAGACTACAGTCAGACAAATCAGGAACAATGTCACCTCCATCACTGATGATGAAGGTCAACTCCAAACTTCCCAAGAAGCAATAAAAAAGGTAGCCTCAAAACATTATAGTGTGATCTTAACTGAAACCAAAGAAGCTGCAGACTATTCAAATCTGCTCCAATATCTGACCACAGAAATCAGTGATAAAGTTAATGCTGATCTCACCAAGGATATAGAAGAAGAAGAAATACAAAGAGCCATTTGGGCACTCCAGCCAGACAAGGCCCTTGGCCCAGATGGCTTTCCCATCAGCTTCTACAGATCTCACTGGGGGACAATAAAATAAGACCTTGTCAAAATGATCAAATGGGCCCAACGCAAGAACAAAATCGGAGGCTTCACCAATGCCACCCATCTTGCCCTTCTCTCTACAGAAAATCAACCCTCTACCTTCTCCCGTTTTCGGCCCATTTCTCTCTGCAACTCTTCATACAAAATCTTGACTAAAATCATAGCTACTCGCCTCAAACCTATCCTTCCCTCCCTTATCTCTGAGAATCAAGGAGGTTTTTTAGCCAACAGACAAATTTCTGATTCCATTCTGCTTGTGCAAGAGGCTATTCATTCCAGCCAAGTTAGAAAAGAAAAAAGTTTCATTTTAAAACTAGATTTAGCTAATGCATTCGACCGAGTTAGACACTCTTTCCTCCTCACTGTCCTAAATAAAATGGGATTTTCCCCACCTTTCATCAACCTTGTCCAAGCATGCATCTCCGACCCTTGGATCTCCCCCCTCATCAACGGCAGGCCAGGGCCATCCTTTCAATATTCTCATGGATTACGTCAAGGCTGCGCCCTTTCCTCCTATCTCTTCATCTTGATGGTTGAATCCTTCAGCAGGGCTCTTGATTACAAATGTCGCACCGGCCTTATCACCGGCATTAAATTTGGGAATGGAGTCAAAAATATAAACCACTCTCAGTTTGCTGATGACACCTTGTTAATGGGAGGAGCCTCCAACATTATAGCTCGTTGTTTCAAAACGCTCTTAGATAGATATATGAGTTACTCCGGAGGCATGATCAATTACCTTAAGAGCTGCATTTATGGGTGGAACACAACTGCTCATACTCTCCAAAGCATTTCCAGCATCTTCGGGGTCTCTTTCAAATTATATTGGGGGCACTTCTCATACCTGGGCATGCCAGTGAGTGTGGGTTCTCTAAAAACTGAATTTTGGGACACCATTATTGACAAAATGAAAAGGAAAGTGCAACAATGGGGCTCTTTTTAGCTTAACCCAACAGGACGCCTTATCCTCTTCAAATCAGGCCTCTCCTCTTTGCCCTTGTATCAATTCACGCTCTTGCAAGCACCAGCCAGCTTTCATCACAAAGTGGAAGCCATCCTCCGTCACTTTCTCTGGCAAGGGGGAAAAACTAAAAGAAAGAAATACAATCTCATAAATTGGAAGTAGGTTATTCAACCGCAAGAATATGGAGGGCTGGGGATCAGATGTCCACAACTACTAAACCTGGTCTTTGGTGGCAAGATAATCTGGAGACTTATCAATGGAGAATCTGCATGGTGGAAGAATGTGCTGGAAACCAAATACCTCAATTCTCAGAGGAAACTTCTATTAGACCATGATATACCTCTCAGAGCCTGCACCAAAATCTGGGGACTATGTAAAAAATCAATTACCATCCTTGCTCCTAACATTTCCAAGGTCTCCAAGGGTGGTAACAGCACTAGAATAGGGGCTGATAAAATAATGGGACAGCTTCCTATCAGCAGCAAGCCTGGAACCCATCAGATCCTCTCCTACCTTGAAAACAAAGGGATCCACAGCTTGAGCCAGATATCCAAGTGGGACATTCACACTCATCTCTGGACTGGTTGGCATTTTCCAGATATCGCTGATGAACTACTTTCAAGCCTGGATAATCTGCAGACTCAGCTCCATGGTATCGCCCCCACCAAACAAAATGAAGTGGATTGCTTCTGTTGGGACCCTTCAGGCACCAAATACACAGTAAAAACTTCCTACCGTCAAATCTGTAACAGTGATCGGCCCATGCCCATATGGACTCCATGGAAAACTGTTTGGAAATCAAAGACTCTTCCAAAAATCAAATTTTTCATATGGGTTCTTCTGAAAGGGAAAGTGTTAACATCTGATAATCTGAAAAAGCATGGTATCCTTGGGCCCTCCCGCTGCCCAAACTGTCAAGCAGCTGAGGAAACTATTCAACACCTTTTCATCAATTGCTCCTTCGCCACTGCTTGCTAGAAAGAAGCCTTCCTGAAGGACCAGCTCCCCTAGGGTTCCCACAGCACCATTGCCGATCTTTTATATCTATGGAAGAAGAACTACCCCTGGCAGCGCAAGAAGAACAACGTAGCAATAAGAGTTTGGAACGCACTCCCTTATACTATGTTGTGGCGCATATGGCTAGCATACAATCAAATAATCTTCAGAGACAAGAAAATCGATATTAGGAAGCTATATAACAAGGCATGAGGACTCGCTTTGGAAACAATAGTTGTCAAGTGCCAAAGAAGCATAAATGCAGTTGATATTTTCGTTGAAGAACGAAATTATATTGGATGCCTGCTCGATCAAAGTAATAGGGGCCAAATTTATGGCCAAAACAGAAACGATACCAGTAGTAAACAAATCCCTAAAAATAGTTGGAAAATCAGAATGAAGGATAAAGAGTTTGCAGGATGGGTTAGAAGCTGTAACACGCACTACCTATTTTTTGATGGCGCCTCCAAGTCCAATCCTAGCAAGGCTGGGGCGGGCGTAATTATTTGCAACGCCGCCGGAGACATCCTTCTATCTTACGAATGGGGATTAGGCCCCCTCTCCAACAACAGAGCTGAAGTCCTCGCTCTATACCAAGGTCTTATTCAGCTCCAAATCCTCGGCATTCGCACAACAACAGTGATCAAAGATTCGGAAATCATCATCAGCTTAATGGTCCACAATCGGAAAACCACCAATTTAGCTCTCCAGCAAATAATAAATCGATGCCATGTGCTCACCCAGCTAATGCATGAAACTAGTTTTATTCATGTCCTTCGATCCCTCAACAAGGAGGCCGATGCTCATGCAAACAGAGCCTGTCACACGCCTCTCGACAGCCTCAATTGCAATGCTTCTGAGTCTTTCTATTTTCTGCCATGAACAGGACAAATTCCCTTAGATTGCCTGCTATGGCTTCTGCTGTTTTCATACCCAAGAATTCGATGGCAACTAGGATTCTTTTTGGAAACATTGAGCCCAGTATTTGCACAGCAAATGCGGGATCTACAGGCCTTGAAGGCATTTTATTGTAGGATCTACAGGCTCTAAAGACAACTACCCTTTAACATGTTTTGCAAATGTCTTTTTTTATTGTCACAGTTTATCCGAATCTACACCAGATCAGCTTTTACAACAGTCAAGCATAGTCGGAGTGCAGGGGAAACTGCTCACACTGATGTCCCTCTCTATCTCCTCTTTAAAACATATTTCCCTGTAACAATGGAGCTTTGACTCCCAATTTTCTCTTTTCAAATACAAACAGCATCCGATTATTTCAAAAAAATAAAAAACAAAACAAAACAAAAAACAAAAAACAAGTGCTACATGGTAAGTTTAGTTTAATTATAGCATTGTATATGGATTTTTTTAAATTATGAAATAGAGATTATTATAGACATAAAACTTACATAATAAGAATTTTTATTATTGATATTGCATATTGCTTATTGTTTACTCTATTTATTTATGCTTTGGACACACCCTTTCAAAGTTTTGAGCGGAAACAAGAGTCTGATATTTTTTCTCTATTTAGAATGCAAACAACCAAGTGGAGAGCAAATATTTAACTTGTTGGCATCGCTAATCTCGATTCCCATATCAATACTTTAATGCTTTCTGTTGGTGTTGATTATGAGAAGGCTCTAATGTTGGACTGCACCCTGAAATTTCAATGCCAGGTAGCTTTTCATTATTAATCTCTAATAAAATTGAGATATAACTAGCATAGCTAGCGATGATGATCCCTGACTAACAATGTTTACATATAACTTTAGTCGTCCGTTGTGGTCGCTGAGAAATTGGTGGAATGGATCGAAACTGAGGAGTGCATAAATGCCTACGGCTTGGAACGGATGGCTGTGGGAATGTCCACCGATTCTCTACTCGAACCGCAATTTAGCAAGAAGTTATGCTCTTCCGAGTGCCGCAACAATTGCCCCAATATTTTCGATCTCTAGGTCAATCTCACTCGCTGCAGGAGAAGTTCTTTCCCTCCGATCTCTGACTTTCTCCTCTCAGTGACAAATCTATATTACTTAGATAACTGATCTTAGGTGAATTGGTTTTTGCAAGAATATCTTTACCGCGAATGTGCGAATATCAGAAAACCAGATCTCGTATGTTGATTGCAGAATCTCTGTCAAGTTATTCAAAGCCAAAGTTAAGCATGCATCACAAGTCATTTGTAGCCCCCTGACCGTATGGCAACCACCAGGTGGAGTTGGGAGCGAAACGAAGCGATATTGAGTATTACTATCTTTCGCTGGAAGTAGAATGTTGTAAGTGGGATTGACAGATAGAAAAATAATTTGAGGATTTTAGGATTGATACTGACTGAACGAAAGGTGAAAATAATTTCTCTTTTCTCTTCTAATTTCACATCTTGTCTGCTAATATAAGGTAATTGATTCACAAGCATAATTACAGGGCTCCTAAATTAGTGATATAAACGTTTGGCTTTCAAAAATGGAGACACTTACATAAAAATTGTATCGATTTATGCTTCCCATGGTTGTAACAGCGATTTTTGAAACACTTACATCAAACTTGTATGGATTGATGCTTCCCATGGCTGTCGCAGTGAAAAGGGGGCACACCGCCAACAGAACGGAGTAAACCTGGTCGCTGTAAGGCCATTAAGCCTTCAGCTCTATACAGATGTTCTGCATAGCCTTTAGCGAGTTTCGATTGATGCTTCCCATGGCTGTAGCAGTGAAAAGGGGCACACCGCCAACAGAGCGGAGTAAACCTGATCACTGTAAGGACATTAAGCCTTCAGCTTTGTATAGATGTTCGCACAGCCTTCAACACCCTGTACATATGTTCAGCACAGCCTTCAACCTTTGGAATCATCTTACTAAGTAATACCCTTGGCCTGAGCCTAGCATTTCATACTGTAAGATTAATGCCAGCATTAGTCTAGCAGTCAGGAAAAAAAATGGCATAAAAGAACATTACGCTAGCCACTTGGTGGAATTGGGAGCGAAGCTAAGCGATATTGAGTATTACTATCTTTCACTAGAATAAGTGGGATTGACAGACATAAAAATAATTTGAGGACTTTAGGATTGATACTGACTGAACAAAAGGTGAAAATAATTTCTCTTTGCTCTGCTAATTTCACATCTTGTCTGCTAATATAAGGTAATTAATTCACAAGCATAATTACAGGGCTCCTAAATCAGTCATATAAAAAACGTTTGACTTTCAAAAATGGAGACACTTTCATCAAACTTGTATCGATTTGTGCTTCCCATGGCTGTAGCAGCGATTTTTGAAACAATTACATCAAACTTGTATGGATTGATGCTTCCCCTGGCTGTAGCAGTGAAAAGGGGGCACACCGCCAACAGAATGGAGTAAGCTTGATCGCTGTAAAGACATTAAGCCTTTAGCAAGTTTCGATTGATGCTTCCCATGGCCGTAGCAGGGAAAAGGGGGTGAATTGATGTTTCCCATGTCTGTAGCAGTGAAAAGGAGCACACTGCCAACAGAACAGAGTAAGCTTGATCACTGTAAGGAAATTAAGCCTTCAGCTCTGTACAAATGTTCGCACAGCCTTTAGCACCCTGTACAGATGTTCAGCACAACATTCAACCTTTGGAAGTAATTGATAGCTCACTCACACTGGCATCGACATCGACATCATCTTAGTAAGTAATACCTTTGGCGTGAGCCACATCATCTTAGTAAGTAATACCTTTGGCCTGAGCCTATCATTTCATACTGTAAGATTAACAGGAAAAAGAATGGCATAAAAGAAAATTACGCTATCGAAAGCTAAGTTTTCATAGGTCTTGCCTTGATATGAGAGAAAATAAGACGTCCAAGTTTCTTATTGGTTAAAACAATTAATTACGTGAAGTTTATTTGCAGATGAAAAAGTGCTTTTAAAATATAAATAACAAACTTTATAATTTAAAGTAATTGGTTGACTTGGTTTTTGTGCATAACTTTATAATATAAGCTAATTGGTTGACTTGGTTTTTGTGCAGAGACTAACCCAAGGACTAAAAACAATTACTATAGTCCCTACCATGTCGCAGGTGGCAGAGACTAATAAAATGGAAAGATGAAAAAAATGATTGATTCTGAAATATATTAATGTCTTTGGTCTTTTGAAGTCTCCTTTTTTTAGGCCGAGGATATCATCTCTATGTGAACGTCGGTGAAAACCCAAACATTTTTTGGAAGCCAAGACACACACATATTAAATATAAAGAAACAATCAAATTCATTTGTACTCATGATATTTCAAAAAAGTAAGGCACACGAATGATGAAAATGGAAACCAGTTCGAAGTGCTCTGTGTTGCATTTTGTGGGTCTCCTCATTTTTAAACCATCGTGATTTGATATGCTCTAGAATATGGTGACAAGAGGTTATGATAATAGGATAAATGGAAGTGATAATGGTTGTCTGGCCCTTGCAATGGTGTGTGTCTTAGCATTACCTTTTTTCTTTCGATAAGACTAAATTTCAGAGCCAACACATAAGAAATCCAAGGGCAGGCTCTGGATATTCTGTTGGTCGGAGTTTGATCAATGTTCATTAGTGCCTTAGAGAGCTTAGTGCACATCAATACTCTATTTAAATGACATCTCCTTTGCAGATTTATTTAGCAATATCACGCTATTGTTTTCACTGAATAGTATGATAACAATGTAAATTATGAAACGGGAACTATAAATTCAAAACGGGAATTCTAGCAAAAAAATCTCAAAAAATATGAAAAAACAACTCGTAAATGAAAAGTGGCAATGATGGAATAACATTTTTTATTTTAGAGGTAAATTTTCAACATGTGTCAAAAATGGTGGTGAAAAATAATTTTTGTGTGCCAAAAACACCCTCAAAATGAAAAGTAAAGACATTGGAACAACATTTATTTTTAAGAACAAATTTTCAACATTTTGAAATACCATGTAAAAGATAAAATATCATCACTCCAAAAAAACTTAAAATTTCAAAAGAAAAATGAAAACAAAAATGTAAAAATAAAAACAAGAGTTAAAAATAAATAAATAAATAAATAAAAATATATATTAGAAAAAAAATATAAAATTAAAAAAAGCATAACTAGAAACCAAATATAGAAAAGTATATTAAAAATTCCAAAAAAATAAAACATAAAAATAGAAAAAGAAAAAAAAAACATATTAACCCACAAAGATAAAGATAAAAATAAAAATATAAAATATAAAAATATAAAAAATATAAAGAGATAAATAATTAAACAATAAAAAAAATATAATTAAAGAAACAAAATTAGTGAAAGAAACAAAAAAAAAAATTTATAAGATAATTAAAAAAAAAAAATCAATAAAATTCAAAAATAAACAAAGTAAAAAAATTCAAAATTCAAAATAAAAATATTAGACAACTAAAAATAAAAAGCAATTATAATTTTTTTTAAATAAATGAGAAAAAAATAAAAAATAAATAAACATTGAAAAAAAAAATCAAAGAAAAAAGGTAAAAATAAAACCTAAAACAAATTAAAAAAATAATCACAATTAAAATTACTAAAAAAAGATTAAAAAATAAAACAATAAACACTTAAAAAAAAACTAAAAACAAATTAAAATTTAAAAAAATTAATAACAAATATATCAAAAATTAAAAATATTTGTCACCATCAAGCCTTTGTGCAGGCTCAACCCAATTCTGAGAATTAGGTTGAGCTCGCCCAGGGGCCCGAGGGGCTGAAAGATGATTCTCAAACTCAGCTGGGGGGTAGTCGATTCTCAGAATCAGCTCTGAGCCTTGCTGGGTGGTTCGAGGGGCGGTCGACGAAGCTTGGCCAGCTCTGTCAGCCCATGGCAAGCACTCGGCAAGGCTGTCCAGAGCCTATTCTTAGAATAAAATTAAAAAATATATATTGAAAAAAATAAAAATAAAAAACATTGAAAAAAATAAAATATCTCTTAAAAAAAAAAACAAATTAAAAAAATAATCACAAATAAAATAACTAAAATATATTAAAAAATAAAAAATGAACACAAATATAATTAGAATTTTAGAAAATTAAAATAACTTCATAAAACATTAAAAAAAAACTTAAAAACAAATTAAAAGTTAAAAAAAATTAATAACAATTATATAAAAAATAAAAAAATTTGTGGCCCTCAAGCCTTTGGCAGACTCAACCGTTGGGCAAATCCGATTCTGAGAATCGGATTGGCAGGCCGGCGGGGCACATCCGATTTCGAGAATCAGATTTGCCCAGCTGGCAAGGAAAATCTGATTCTGTGAATTAGATTTTCCCGGCCGGCTGGGCAAATCCGATTCTGAGAATCGAATTTGCAGGCCGACTGGGAAAATATGATTCTAAGAATCGGATTTTTTTGGCAGGGCGGGAAAATCTGATCTCAGAATCGGATTTGCAAGCCATCGGGGCAAATCTGATTCTCAGATCAGAATTGGTGGACTGAGGGTTCAGATCAGAATTTCGGCCACATGGGTGGATACAGAGTGGCTGCGCCATTTCCAAAAACTGGTTACGATAAGCATTTGGAGCATTATTGAGTGTTTTTTTTCCACTTGATGTTTTTGCCAGATATGTTACCTTTTGTGCAAAATTTCCTACAAAAGAGTAGATAATTGGGTTTCTCTCACTGAGCTACCCAATTTAAAAAAAAATTCAGCTTAAACGGAGTCCTAGAAGAAAAGTTATTGCTGATTTAAGATTGGTAGTTTTTTCAGGTTGGGCAAATCTGATTCTGAAAATTGGATTTTCCCGCCCGGCGTGGAAAATCCGATTCTGAGTTGCTGGACAACCTTGCTAAATCCAATCTTAAGCTTTCCTATTTTCAGAAGGAGAACTAAGGTCTCAGCCACACAAAAGAAGAAGAAACCCAATAGAAGGAAAGTGAGTTGTCCAAGAGGCCTCCTAGACCTACAACCTAAGATAAAGGAAAGCAGGTAATTTATGTATTGGAGATAAGAGAACCTAGTGTGCAACTAAGGAAGACTATGACAAGGTCAACAACCAAATGGAAATAACAGATGAAAGAGACCTTTCAATCAAAAGAGAAGACAAATTTTGATAAATGGAAGGAGTGTTAGAGGCTATTTGAGGAGATTGAGGACTACCAACAGAAAGTTACTCTAGCAGAAAATAATGAAAATTTCAAGAGGGTTGTCAGTGATACCATCTTGGAAGCTGATGTTCAGATTGCAAAATCTCATGATGCACTCCAGAGAGTTCAAGTAGTTTTGAAGTGGAATATTCCCCTACATAGATAGGTGAAAATCTATTACACAAGAAATCTGATTTTGAAAAGAAGATTAAGGTTGATGAAACATAAGTTGTCTAGGACTAGAAAAAAAATCAAGAAAATCAAACAGTCACAATCACCTAGAAATTTGGCCACGATAACATAACCATATAAAGAAACCAAAACAACCTCTAGAAGAGAAACCAAGCCATCATCTAGCAAGAAGAGGAGGATGTAGCTTTGGTATCTTGACTGAGGTTGGTTTACTCATTTTTGAAATTACATGCTACTAAACCCACCTTAGTCACAGATGTGTGTGTGTGTGTTTGTGTTTCTTAAATATAGTTTCATATTGTATAAGTTCTTCATGCTCAACTTGAAATATGTTTATTTTAGATTTCATGTATTTTCTCTGTGTAATTTCAACTAATCATATGTGTTAGTTTTCTTCTCTGGAAAATTTGAATTCATCTATGGCTTGATGCTCAGTTTGTCATTTTTTCTCCTACCCCATTCATCCTTCCACTACAACGAACTTTGATTAATCGACAGTAAGTCTGTGTATCTTGCGTGTATTGAAAATTTAATTATGTCCATTATTCATTTGGATCTATAACTTTGATCCAAAATATTTCTCACCCTCCACATCCACCTTCAAACAACAAGCCAAAATATCATTTGTGGATCATCATAGCTAGCCTAAAATCCAGATCCTATCAATCCCTTAGGTGATTGATATCATAATATAGCGAGAGAGCCCTCTCCAAACCTTAGGGGGTTGGACCTTAGCCCAAAATAGGTTTTTGGTTACCCCTATGATCCTTTTTGTAGCCTAGAGGTTAATTAAAAAGTGCTAACATAGTGGCATCATTGCCGGGGAGTGAAACATTTCATCTTCCCTGGGAAATATCATCAGAGTTTAGATATGATTGATGATGGTTGAAAGAAATCAGACACAAGAAGGTTGCATCATTTACTGGGCAACTCCAATCAAGTTTCAACCTGATCTGAAGACTCCACTGGCAGCAAGATCCAGGAATCAATATGAGTTCTCAATCTAGAAGGTATTCTCCCATGAATTGAGATCATATTTCAAGCTTCCCAAATCACATGCCTTGCGTGGATTGGAATACTTATCTGCCAATATTCAAAGATGATGACAGAGAGGATGCTGCAATGCATCTAGTTTAATTTTAGATGCATGCATGCAAGCTGAGGGTTCAATTTCTTGAATATTGTCTCATGAAGATGTTCATGGCTACTCTAGAAGAAAAATCACAGTCTTGGTATGAAGGTTTGCCACCTCGTAGCTTGTATTCCCTTACAGATTTTCATTTAGTATTTTTTGAGAAATAAAAAGAGTCTCATCCTTCTTTGTCTTTGGTTGAGAATTGTTGGGATCATTTTGAGGATTTCATTCAAAATATGGAAATTCTTATCGCGATGAAGAGTTCATGGATGAAGAGATCCTGGAGTCTTTGTATGAGAACCATTTTCATCCCTAAGAATACATGATGGCTCTTCTCTTGTATGAAAGAAAAATCGAGCACGATCTCGATAATGACATTCATGTTTCATCCTTTGAAGTTGATGACAATTTGCAGCAGTTTCGCCAGTATTTTAGTGATCAAGATATATATGAAGATGGTTATTCTAGATGCCCTTCATTCTCTTCTTTTCCTGAGATTTTAATTCAGGAAGAAATCTGTGAAAATCATAAATTTGAGTTTTCTCACATAGAAACTCTAAAGAGTCATGATTCATCCATTGGGTTCAACAACAATGTACAACATGTTTTTTGTCTTGAGCTTGATAAACATATTCAACAGTTTCCAAATGTTCAAGAAAGGGATGATACTAGTGAATAAATTTGTTCTTTAGAACAATCATTTTCTCAATTTAGACTTATGAAGAACAAATTTACACTAGTAAAAAATTATGAAATTAATGACTAAGTGACTAAAAATGTTAGTCACCGCATTTATTTCAAGTGAATTACTACTAAATTTGAGCAATTTTAAGTGGAAAAACTAAAAATTACTAACTTAAATGAATAATTTAGTCTAGGAATAAAATATACGACTAGATAATAAGTGACTAAACTAAAAGTGACTAACTTAAATGACTAATTTAGTCTAGGGATAAAATATATGATTAGATAATAACTAACTAAACTAAAAGCGAGTAACTTAAATAACATATTTAGTCTAGGATTAAAATATATAACTAGATAATAAGTGACAAAAATAATAATGATTAATGTAAATGCCTATTTTAGTCCAAGAATAAAAATATGACCAAATAACAAGTACAACAAGTATATGAATTAGTCATTTATGTCAGTAATTTTTAATTGTGTCACTCCATCAATGGAAAATTGTAATTTTGGTACCGAAATGTTACATTTCACTATAGGTGTCTTTGAATCCATTTGCAGTGTTAAAATTTAGAGACGAAGGGTTCTCTAAATTTACAATGTTAAAATTCTGAATACCCTTTGGTCTCATAAGTTTAACACTGTAGATGGATTCATCTACAATTAACATAATTGAATGTATTATATATCGACTTTACACTAATGTCTTCATTATAATTTTAGTAAAGGTAATATTTAGATAGTCAAATTAATATTTATATTTATATTTAATCTTTGGCCATAAAGTTTAATTTTTAAACTTCATTGATTTATGTTAGATCTGACACTTTTGTGATCAATAATTTAGAAAAATGTATCTTTCAGATTAATCACACCATTAGGATTTTGTCTAATGATGTGATTAATCCGAAAGACAAATTTTTTATTCATTGATTTATGTTAAAAGTGTGAGTTGTTTTAAATCTAAGGTCAAATATTCATATTTACATTTAGTAAATAGATAAATATAACATGGATTATGTTAAATGTGTGAGTTCATTTAAATCTAGTATTAAATCGTCATATTTATATTTGATAAATACTAAATAGATAAACCTAAAATATATATTTATAGAGATATTTAGTTAGATAGGTATGAACCTTAATTAAATTTTTAATGATGTATGAACCTTTGTTTTTTTGTAAGTCAATGTTTTATTCATGTAGGAAAAAATGAGTACATATAGCCACTTACAAAATAGGTGGTCTCACCCTGACTGGGTTTGTTGACCAAAATTTGCACCTAATGAAAAAAATACAAAAAAGAGACTAGGGACATTGTCCATAAACGATTGGGCCAGATGCACCAAAACACATAGAAAACATAAATAACACCAAATAGCATACTAGTCGTCCAATGTGATGGATGCAGGGTTGTCCGGGGTTATTCCTAGAGGTGGTGGAGGACAGAAGTCACACTGAACGTGCCCTTCAAAGTGTTCCAACCATGTTTCCAGCTTTTCTACTTTCTCAATGAGTTGATTTTTTCCTTGCCAAACCACTATGAGTCTCTCCCAGACTTGGCGTTGTAAATAGTGCATTCGGTCCAATGTTTCCATCTTCTCTGCATGCTCCTCATGACAGACTCTCTCAGCTGTTTCCAATATTTCCATCAGGTTGTTGATAAGTTCATGATAGTTCTCCAAGAAGAAATGTTGGATAACCTACCCCTAATTTACCTCATATCAATCAAACCCACGATTCCCCTTGCCACCATGGGATGCTTCGCCCTGAAGACACTACTTTTGACCCCTCGAACACCCACCCCTACTATCCCCACCCCTTCTATACCCCTGCTTACCTCTTCCACGGCCCCCATGCGTACCCACACTAGCAAGCTATTCACGCCCCACAATATTTCCACCCTCGCGTGGTGCCTCCATGATTATTTCCAAGCCTTCCACCCCCACAGGGCTAGGGACAACAGGGGAGGGAGAATGCTCAACACACCAGGGGCTTCAAAAATTTCGAAGGTCGCAGAACCCTGTCATGTGTAGAGTCCAGAGACCATACACCCCACCATAGAAAACAAACATGACCAACAAAGGAGCCAAATTTCATCGCCTACCACCGTAGGGAAGCACAAAGCCACCTCCCACTACTAGATAAATATCACCACCACCAGGAAAATCAAATACCATCACCCACCAAACCAACACAGGAAATTGAACAACAAATGATGACAAAGTAGCCGACACCTTAGAGTAACTACCCCTAGGGAAGAAACCAGCCTCAAAATTCTCCACACAGAGACCACACACCAATTCCCCAAACACCATCACACCCACGCCGGAGGGTACAAATTGGGAAAAGAAAATAGTTTTCCGTCACCACCCTGGAGGCTTCCTGGACTGCGGATTATAGCTTCCTCTCTTAGCATGAAAAAATAAGCTCACCACAATTTAAGAAAAATGGAAACGAGTCAGGTCACTTCCTTTCAACTTCCTATCCTCAACCTAGATGCATAAAATGGCTAAGAAACCGATCAGTAGGGACCGATTGAACGCACCACACAAACAAATTCCCATGACAAGCACACAAAAGGCACTCTCTCTGTAAACCTTCCTGCGACGTTTACGCTTCCTCTCCAGAGGCCACCGCGAGGAGGAACACCAAACTAGAGTGAGGAGTCGAATGTCCGACTCCCTCATCTTCCCTCTCCTTATCCTTTCACCACCTCTGAACTCTAATGTGAAATTTTTTTTCACATGAATTGCCCACGTGAAGCCAATACCTCTCCCGCTGCATGCGTTATGGTGAAGGGATTAGGAGTACCATCCCTCACCCTCGCTCCACTTGTATTTACTCATGCGAGACACCTTTCATGTGTTGCTCAAACCTCAAACCCATCGGGGAGTATTGTATGAACCTTTGTTAATTTAGATATGAACCTTAATTAATTTTGTAATGGTGTATGAGATTTTATTAATTGTTTGATATGAACCTTGGTTAATTTTTAATGGTATTATTAAATTTTGTTAATTGTTTAGGTATGAACTTTATTTAACTTTTTAATAATATATAAACCTTTATTAATGATTATAAATATGTAATTCAAAATATTTAAATATGGTTTATTGTGTGATAATGGATAAATGTGTTTAGTTTTATAAATTTCTATGAGAATTGTACCAACGAATATATTTATTTCATCTAATACATAATTTACATGATTATATCAAATTAATCTTTAAATAAAAAAATATTATTGGTTTTATATTTGATTAATAATAAAGTAGTAAATATCTTTTTTCAAAATATCTCCCCTCAAGTAATGCATAGTAGGGAATTTTAAGCCGTTTCCTATAGTTATAATAGAGTCCCACATAGCTTGGTAATAAGGTGAGCGAGCAACATTAAATGGGATATCTGCATCATACCACCATCTATCAATTTATTGAAAAGAAAATTCTTTGCACATTTATAAGATATGCCACATAACCCTCGATGATGGAGAGCTTGACCTTCGCTTTTTTTTTTGATAGCTTAGATTTCCATATGGGGGAGATAGTGAAGGGGGTTTATTAGCATATATGGCAGCACTAATGAACCCTAGTTTTGGAGGAAAGAATGGGAAGAAGGCTCCTTTTGGAGGACTGCTGACTTTGATACATTGATGGAGGCAACCAAAGATGTATGATATCCAATGTCTCTATAATTCCATTTCTCTATCGAGATTTATTTGTCGAATATTGATAATGACCCTTAACTTGACAGGGTGCGATGTTTATGGACCCAAGCTCACGCAGTGGACCAAAGAAAATATTAAAACCCCTACAATGTCACCATATTAGAGCTCGAAGGTGTGACCGTGGATCATATACAATATCAAAACCCCTGCAACATAACCATCTTGGAGCTCGAAGGTGTGACCTCCAATAGTGAGAGGGGTTTCAAGCTTAGCGTCGTGGGGTTTGGTCTCGACATAACAATCTTCCCTTTCTTTTTCAACTGCACCAATTTAGACTCCCTCGACTTGCTGGAAAATTATTTGACTGTAAATATACCAACGAAGATCCAGTATCTAGTCAATCTTATAATATGATTCCTTTGTCGTGAATCCTCTGTGCTTATCTAAATTTCAAATATCTCCACGATAACAGGCTCACAGGAAAATGTGGCAGACTTTGGACATTAAAATACTGGATCCACTTTAGACCAGACTCATGTCAGTACTGCAATGAAAGATAGTTTTGGCCCTTGGGTACCTTGATCCTACATACTTTAGAAGGCAACAACCAACAGAGAAATTTGATGTGTATTGTTTTGGAGTAGTGTTACTGGAGGTATTGTGTGCAAGGAAAACTCTTAATATTGTTTTTCCCAGAGAAAAATTCAATATAGCAGAGTGGGAAATGCATTGGAAAAAAAAGGCAAGCTTGAAAAAATCATTGACCCTCACCTTGTTGGGATCATCAACCCTAGTTCACTAAAAATGTTTAGGGAGACTGCCAAAAATTTCTTGGAAGAGAAGGGCATTGAAAAGCATTCCATGGGAGATGTTCTATGGAACCTGGAATATGAATTTCAACTCCAGGAGATATCCATTCAAAATGATCTATATGAGAATAGTACAAATCATATTGCAGATGTTCCTTTGCGCTTCCCAGAGCCTGAGCCTTTTAGTTAAATTTTAATATGACTTCAAGTCTTGTACGAAAATTCTCAATTTATAGATTTGAGTAATGAGCATATGGAATTTTGGAGTTCTTAACATCCCACAAAGAGATAGTTGTGAGAATTTACCTGTCATTTGGAGCGTGTTCTCCTTCAGTGGATATGACACATAGTGGATCCATACCTTGGTGCAATAGTTCCTTACCTCAGTATGTTTGCAAAAGATTCAGGGAAAAGCACTACAAGGAAAAGACCCTCTAGAAGAGGTTATAAAGGAGGTTTTTAGTGTTATAAAATTGGCCAAAATTGTTAAAAAAACATTTTCTACAAATCTGTTTATGGTTACGGAGGTTTTGGTGGAGCTTTTAACAGAAATTCAACACAACTAAAAAAATTGGGTGGCCGGAGGTTATTATGGATGTTTTTTTTATCGATGCACTACTAAGGCTTCAACGCACTGGTGCGTGTCATCTAGAAGGTGGCCCGGGGTGGTCGAAGGGTCATGCACCAAGCCGTCAAGGCATAAAATTGCACCGGGCACAGTGTTGGTGATACAATGCACGAGGCCGTTCTAATTGGTCTTGGGATTTGTGCAGTGCCCATAGGTCATCTCAACGCACTGGTACGTAAACTTATAGAAACGCACTAGTCCGCCATATAATACAAATGCACTGAGATTTATAATTGGTATTGGTATTTGTGCAGTGCCCATAGGTTGTACAAATGCACCGGTGTGTAGTCTCACATAAATGCACCGGTGCGCAGTATCGCACAAACGCACTGAGATTTTTAATTGGTTTTGGTATTTGTGTGGTTCCCATAGTATAAACACACTGGTGCATTTATGCATACAAACGCACCGGTGTACAATAACTAACACGCACCGGTGTTCATTTTGTATTTTTTAGAAACATCGACCTGTGACAGCGTAATTATTGTGATTTTTTGAAATTCATTATTCATCAAAAGTCGACACATCTTATAACAATATTCATATTAATTAAAATTTTATTAATGCATTTGAATGTGATGTTTGAATTAATTTGTTATATCATATCATAATTATTGTGATTTTTTAAAATTCATTATTCATCAAAAGTCGACACATATATATCTTATAATAGTATTCATATGAATTAAATTTTTATTAGTGCATTTGAATGTGATGTTTGGATTAATTTGTTATATCATATCATCAAATTTCAAATCTCTTCATTATAATATTTAATCATCCATAAATTTAATCAGTGGTGTTACATTTCATAGCGACAATGGAGAACGCAATAGAATAAATTAAAACATATATATATATATATATATATATATATATATATATATATATAAGATAGTCTTTGTCATACAAAATGGGACAATTATTGGTATCCCTTTGTCTTTCAATTGGCACACTATGTCCTTTACATTAAACAAAATGTCTGATTTCATAGACAAATATTTCAAAAAATACAATGACTTGCTTTGATATCCAAACATAGTGATCATTATTCTTCGATTGAACTGCTGTCACTGCTAGAGCTACTTCCATGACTTGGGTTATTTTCAGGAATGTTTTGTTCACGGTGTCGATTATTTTCTTCTTCTTCACCTTCCATCTACAAACATAAAAATAAACTGTAATGAGTGTATATGCATTGGTGATAATAATGAAAATTGCAATATTAAATAATATACATCAATGTAAATAAAAAAAAAATGATGTACCATAGCAAAAATTGACTCATAAACTATATACATTCATTCAAAACCATGTACCATGCCATATTTCAAGATTTCATATGTTGGCGCAGTTCCATACTTTGTTTCCTGCAAGTTTTTACCCCATAACAAATCATATATTTAATATAAAATATTTTTTTGTTCTATTAATTACAGACGATGTTATCACCCTAGTAATTTCTAAAGATTGTGGGCTTTTGATTTTTAGTTTCAGAAAACTAGGGGTAACCACAAACCTACTTTGGAAATTTAGGATCTAGCCTTCCTAACTTTCAGAGAGGGCTCTCTCTTTATGATTTAACTTTGTTTTGTTTAATGTTTTAGGTTAGTTATGATAGAATAGTTGGTTTTGGTTTTGAAATGTTTGGTGGAAAATAAGATTACTTAAAGACAACTTAAAGAGGGATCTACTAGTCCATTGGGCTATGGAGTCAAAGTCTAGCAAGAAGAACTAGAAGGCAAGGCCAAAAGGATGCTAATGTATTCAGGGCAAGGTAGATAACCCTCAGAGATTTGGATATATTTTTTTGATGAGATGGCTTGCTTTGGAATAAAGGGCAATGAAGGATCCTTTGATCCGAAAAAAGAGGAAGGAGGCAGGGGTCAAAAGGGACTAGGAGCAATTAAGAATTCCTAAATCTGGAAATCAGCAAAAAATATTTAAATGATTAAGTAGTTAAGACAGGGATTTTTTACACTAATCTTGAAGTAATACTCTTAATTAATCATTAATATTGAACAACATATATGAAATTGTATGTAACTTAGAATGGAAACAATGACAAGATAGATGCACTTTACTCTCCAAATTATCACATGAATCCTGAATTATAAAGTCCAATTGGCTATTTTCCAGACTGCTGCTTTGAAATCAACACATGTGAGCCTCCAACGTACCAGCAAAATGTCTATAATGTTCTTAGAAATTTTATTCCACACTAAACACTTCATAAACTGAAGTATTTATACAAATGTTTATTGCAAATATCCTAGAGAGATCTAGGAATAGTTCTAGGAAATATAAAATATCTTTACACATTAAGAGGGACAGCTACTTAACAACTTTAGCAAGCTGTCCTCTTATCTAGAAAATATAGAACTAATCTTATCAAACAAAACTGTTTGTTGAATAGCTGTCCATGCTTGCTGGCATATTGAAAAATATATTTGGAAGATAAATTCACTGATACTCTTTCCATTTATACTCTTTGACGCTGAGGTTCTTTCACGCTGTTTATTTATCATGTTGCTACTGTAAAAAAGGAATTTACAACAGTCAAAATCTACTAACTATTGCTTTTCTTTCTGATACACTTTGACTCTACCCTTTCACTCTGATACTCTTTAAACTGACATTTTAACCTTTAACTGCTGTAAAAGGAGACTTCTCAGCAGGCAAAAAATCAAAATCAAATAACTGTTTTATTTGTTTTCTTCTCAGACTGACTGCTTCATTTGCATTTTCTCACTATTTTGCTTCTTTGCTGCTACAATAAGTCTGTAAAAGTCTGCCATTATTCAACATCTGGTATTTTTACACTTTTTAATTTTCTGAAGTTCTCATCAGCATTAGTATACTTGGAAAATTTTGGTTTGATAATAAATAGATGCTTGATTCATGTTGAAGGAAAGACAATTCTTCAATATACTGGAGAACAACTTTCCCTGTTGGAGAGCCATGTGGCAGTTGCTTATTAACCTGTTCTTTGGCATGGTCCCTTATCTTTTTGTCATATTCCTTCTGGTCCATCAAATTATCATTGAAAACATATATATCATGAATACCAGATCGTCTTATTACAGTGTACTTTGCTAAAAACTTGGTAATGGAAAAAATCATGGCATCACATTTTTCTTTCAAGTTGTTCATTAGAGTTTTCTTTGTCAAAAATTTCTTGATTTGCAATATAGTCTCTGTCTTGTCCTGTATCTTCAATTCTTCTAGCTCTATCTTGTTCTTACTGTTTAAGAAAGTAATTAGCTTTAATGCATATGTTGGTTTGTCTGTTAATTCTTCTGTTTTTTTTTGTATTTCCACTTGTGTTGGTAGAAGGAGGTCTCTATGTTCATATATTATTTGAATTGATGGCCATTGAAGATGTATAGCCTCAATTATATTGGTCCATAGATAATTTCTTATATAAGAAATCTGTGTAGTGAAACTCAAATTATTTTGAAGGTTTTTGACTTGCTCTTCAAGTCTTTTGGCTTTTTGTTCATAATTATTGGCATTAATCAATGTTGCTTTGTTAGATACCCCCATATTCTAAATCTATTTCTTGAAACTGTTAATTTCATTAGTTTTCAATGTCATTTCTTCCATTACTTTGACAATCTGCCCTGCATCATTTGTCTATTGTACCTGTGATATTAAAGATTCTATATTGGAGGTGGTAGCTGATTGCACTGACACTGCAGTTTCCAGTGGCTCTTTTGGTGCTGAATTTTCTCCCAGTGTAGAAGGAATAGTAGCTGTAATAATATGTATAACTATTGGAATGGTGGAAGTATCAGTTTCCTTCAAATATTATTTTTCTTTGATTAGTATATCCAATTTAATTTCCATATCCTTGATTTGGGTAGTTAGCTTTATGATCAACTGCATCATATCATCTTTTTCCTTCTGTTCTTGAAGTATCTCCTTACTCTGTGGGTGCTCACTTTGAGGAAGTTTTAACTCTTTCCGTAAAGTAGCAATATCATCATTTTTATTTTTTATCAATACTTCAGCAGCTTGTACATTTGATGGGTCAACTCCTATTTGTAAAATAAAATCTTCTAAGGCCTTGATCCTTAGATATTTTGCATATAAAGAGCTTTTGTCAAGTTTCATTTGGTCTTGAAAGTTGATAATGGTATTCTGCAAATTGGTCACACGCATTGATTTTGTCACCACAGTGGAATATAGCATCTCAGAGCTATGTCTGTGGAATTCTATCTTATCCAATTCATGCACCTTTTCAGTATCTACTTCAAATTCCACCTTTTTGTAGTCAGCCACTGTTTTTGGATTTGAAGTAGTTGGTTGTATATAGGACATGATCATCTTATTTGAGGAATAATCAAATTTTGTAAGTAATCTGTCTTGATTTCCTGGCTTCGTTTTGAGAAATTGAGAATAAATCTCACTTTTGATTTCCTCATTCCTTTGTTTGATTTGCTTATATCTTTCCTTGATGTCCAAATATTTTTCTTCTGCTGTTTGAGAAGAAGACGTTTCCATATTTACCTGCTTTCCAATCATCTGAGTGTTTGATCCTTTACCTGCTACTTGTTCTCTTTCTATCTCTGTCACAATCTCCTTTATTATTGTAGTGGCCTCATCATTGCTGACCTCTGGTTCATCTTCAACCTCAATAAGTTTTTCTTTTCCTATGGAACCAAATCTGAGCCTTTTGTTATAGATGAGCTTAAACTTAGTATATGAAGTAGTTTCTGCTGCGTAGGTTCCCTCATCTCTGCTCCTTTTGTTTGAAACTTCTCGCTGTTTAGAAGTTACCATAGCAAGTGTGGTATCCCTTTTTCCTGTTGGCTGTGTATTTGCAGTTAAATCTACCAATGTATTTTCTTCCCATTCTATATGATTGGAAAAATTTTCAATATCAGGCTTTGGCTTATGTATAAAAGGAGGTAGCTTATTTTTAACCCTTATGCTATTTAAAATACCTCGGGGGTCATAATTTCAAGGGAAACTCACTTGAAATTTCAGCTCTGATAATCATTTTTCTATCTCTTTCACAACATCCCTATTATTCACTATGAAAGGGCCAATTTGATTTTTTAGTTTGAACTGGGTCTTCTTTTTATAAGCCATGAAATGGATAGTATCAACATTCAAAAGTTGTCTCAAATACTCTAGAGCAAAGACTCTGATAGTCAAAAACTTAGGTAATTTGTATGGAAGCAGATTTGTTCTAAAGATTCTTAATTCAGTGTGTTTCTCATACAAGTACCAATCTCCCATTTTGCATTCTTCTGACAGTTGTAATATCCTTTTCATTTCTTCACTTACTCTAGGCTGTTCTGATTTTTGTAGCAAATTCATAACTGGCCTGATGAACAAATCTGTGAAATATGTGTAGTTATATTCACTTCCTTCTTTTCTCAACAGTGATGTCCAAAAGACAATTGATAGAGGTTAGCCCTCTACATTCATTTTCTGTAATGTTATTGGGAAGTGATCTTCTTGTGAGAATAAGAACAAATGAAATAAATAAGAATAATACCTAAATACCCCTTCAGTGGGTAACTTTGTCAATTGATAATGTATGGAATTAGCTATAAACCTGGCAAAGTCAAAGATCACAGTAGGAGGTTGACCAGGAGACAAGGTAGACAAAAACCCAAGGATGGATTCATCAGTAAACTCATCAGTGAAATAGCCCAATATGAAGAATAACATAGAAATTACATGCCTAGAACCCTCTGGAAACTTGGAAGTGGAATAGGGAGGATTCAAATTTGGAATATCTACATGACTAGGCATGAAGTTCTGAAAAATCATGAATCTTTTGGGAAAATCCAATCCCAAATATAACTGTGTTATTGCTTCAATGGATTGGGGGACTACCCTAGGGTCAAAATGAAGTTGTAACTTCTCATTAATAGACTCTGTTGTGATAGAAAATAAAATCTCTCTATCAGCATTCACAATTGATCTTTGGTCTGGAACATAATACTTTTGACACATTCTTACCAGGTCTTGACCAGGATGTGTTACTGGGACTACATATTTGGGTAAATTTGTATCCCAGAGAGGCATTTATTCTTTGTCTAGGAACTTTTCATGGCATCAATTATAAACTTCTAATAAGTTAAATTTTACCATTGGGTCTACAATTTTATAATCTACATCAACCAAGGGGATGACTTCTTCAGTAGACATTGGTGGCTGAAGAGGGTTAACAGTCACTGTGGTTTTAGCAATGATTGCAGCAATAGACTTTGGGGCTTTTACTACTTTAGACTTGGGAGGTTTGGATCCTCCAGGTTTCACAAGCTTGGATCCTTCGGCTTTAGGTGTCATTTTCTTTTTTGTCATTTTGGGATAACTAAAGCAAGATTATACAATTTGCTATAGTTAATTTTTTGAAATAGAGGGTAATTAAGCAGTCTTTGTAGGCAAAGATGATGCAATGGGCACTTCAGTGCTCAATTAGGAACTTTGGGGCACATTAAACAAGTTTAAGACAGAAAATGCAGGTTTTCTGAATGACTGGGGTTGCAATAGGGGTTTTGAGGGATTCTGTAGGTTTAAAACCTTTCTTAGCCATGGAATTTGTTTTTCAAGGGTGTCTGACTGAGAATTTGGCTTAAAAATGAGGTTTTCAGCAAATGGAAATTTCTGGGAAAAATTTGCGAGGGTTTGCCCTCTTTTCTCAAGGTTTCAGACAAAATGGATGGGCAATTTTACTAATTTTATCTCAATTGGTTTGATTGGCGGTTCAAATTGTGAAATTGCAAGTCAAATTCGGGAAAATACCTAATTTGCAGGTACCTTGATGCTTTTGAGAAGGGTTTCTGAAACTTTGGTAGTTCCTGCGGATTGGTATGAATCGCTGATGCAGAGAATTGCTTTAAATAATCTTCAAACAGTGGAACAACGGTTGAAATCAAGTTTTTTCTCTGGGTAAAGGTCGATAATTTGAGCAACATGATTTTTTATTGCACAGTTGAGCAGCTTTTCACAGTCGGGAATGCACAATAGCGTTTAATAAACATTACAAAAAAGTTTTATCCTTTGATATAAATCTTTACAAACTGTAATAAATGCGGGTCAAATCTGTGGCGGGAACGGTTTTCTATTTGTGAACGTCAAAAACCGGAAGCTGTTTTCGCGTTGGGTTTGGGTTGTAAATGGTTTTTCCCAAAAAAAATGTGACGCAATCAAAATGCGACATGTCATATGAGGCAGTAACAAGAAAACTGTCTATTTCATGCTTGTTTGGACGTTTGGCAGTCGTTTAGTTTGGGAGCACGAAACACATCGTCCACCGTCGGATATGAGAAGTGGGAGCGAACGGTCAGGATGAATTTGGAAGTTGCGGTCGAAAGTTGTGGGATCAGGCTGCTTTATGCACAGGGCAATGAAATAAAACCTTTATAATATATGAATTTATATTAAATTTTTATATCCAAAAGGCAATACTTATATGCAGCAATATGGTTTACAAAGGTTTGCATATATATAAAACAGATTTCATATATGGTAATTAAATGGGAGGGATGTGCGTGAGGTGGGCTAATATATGTTTTAACCTAAGTCTTAACACTTAGGATAAACGTGGAATGGGCAATATTTTTTTGAGCATTCAACACATAGGATATGTATGAAAGCGATTTTCTTATTGTTTATTTTATTATATAGTTTTTAAACCTTTTGAATGGTTTAATAAACCATAGGGGGCGGAATATTTATATAATGTTAGTTTTATGCCAAAGGGCATATAATGGGGGTTTTTTATTTGAACATATGGATAATTAACTTTGGCAAAAAAGCTTTTAATAGTGGGTTTTTTGGGATAATTAAATAAAAGGAGCTATAATAATAGGATAACGTTTGTTTATAGGGATTTAATAAATAAATTAGAAGTTAATATGACCAAGGACAATGAAAAACACCAAAATATATTTCTATAACTAAGTAAAGTGATAATGTAAAAATCCAAGCTTTATCATTTATAATTTGACCACTTTGACCTAGAATATACTATTTTTGGAGGGTTTTTATGTTTTTATGAGTGAAGGAGATTAATCAAAAGGGGATTTTCTTTTTCATTAAGTAAAAAGGTCTTTACTTATGAACATGAAGCGAAAATGGATGAATTTAGGGTGAATGATTATAATTAAGGATTATTATAGGAATTGAACACTTTTAACTTAATAGTCATTGAGCCATGGGTCCGGTCCCAACAAAAGTCAGAGAACTGCTTTGAGCCTCTTTGACTGAAAGTCTAGAATGAAAAATAACTATAGGGGATGGGAAATTAGTTATTTTTGTTCAGTGAGGAATATTACAATGATTTCCCCCCTTCTTTCTACCTACCCAACTTTAATCTAACATTTTTTTCTTCCATTTTGCAGGTGCATTTGAGCTAGCAACCTTGAACATTTTATTCTTTTGAAAGCAATAAAAACTATCTAACTCTACCTTATTTCATCTGAGGGCTCAGATTAAACTGATGAGCTCCTCTTTGTTCTCTACCTATCTACTAATTAGTCATGATTAAACTGTATGAATTATATTTATTCACTATCTACAACAATAAAATTGAAACCTCACAAGTCAAGATTAAACAGTTCAAATCATCATGGATTATGGTATTTATTGACACTCTGCCATAATCATCAGTAACAAAGTAAAATTAGTGGCATTTGGACTTGCACACTTTCATATTTTATTTCCTTTTTCTTTGGGGTATATTATTTTTTCTAAGTCCTTCGATTTTTCTTTTAGGACTTTACCCTCTTTTCGATTTTCTATTTTTTTTATTTTTTACAAAATATGAGAAAACAACTTACAGAAAGCAAGGTATGTACATATTTTACAAGACTATCATAAGTCAATTCCAAATTATGAATCCTATACTTATAGGACCCTAACAGTGGCTTCACATGGGGATGGAATTTCCTAGTGAAATGTCAAGAACTCTAAGATCAGTAGCCTTCCATTTTGACCATGATGATCCTATAACTACCTTCTGTTTTATGCAACAACTCATACTTATGATTTTTTACTCTTCAAAGCTTATGGCCTTCACTCTGGGCTTCAAATTTGGAAATAAAACATCCAATCCAATCTACAACGTGCAATGGATATTTACAATGATGTAAAAGGAAATTAGGACTAAATGTTAGTTAACTCAGAAGAATAGTAGTGTTTGAGCATTCTACCATTCACTGGTCCTTCTAGAATGTCTGTTCCAACCAAATTTCTGATAAAAAATGCATTGTTACGTCTGTACCCATAAATGACATAAGGACCTTTCCATAGAAAGTCAAACTTTCCATGTTTTCCTTTTTCTTCTCTCCTGGAATCCCATTTTAACACTTTATCTCCTATGGAAAAGTCATCTTATTTAGTCCTTTTATCAAATATTTTCTTGATTTTCTCTTGAATGACCTGAGATTTTTCATAGACTTCTTCCCTTTTTTGTTGTAGATGAATAGTCTGATTTATCCTTCTTTGTATATCATTGAGTTCTACTTGTGATTCTTGGATAACTTTCATTACTGGAACACCTAAAGATGATGGGAAAACTGCATCCATCCCATATACAATCTGATAAGGAGATGTTCCAATTGACTTCTTGGTAGTAATTATATCTGCCCATAAGGCATAGAATAAATTTTTATTCCAAGTTTTCTTATTTTCTTCAAGTATTTTTTTGATGATACTCACAAGGCTTTTATTTGAAGATTCAGCGAGGCCATTACCCTAAGGGTAATAAGCAGTAGAGTGGCCTAGGGTAATATGATACTTGTGACAAAAGGCAATCATTTTCTTATATTTAAATGCTGTTGCATTATTAGTGATTAGTTTTTGTGGGCATCCAAATCTAGATAAAAGGTTGTTTTCTATGAAAGAGATAATGACTGAATCAGTGGCTTGTCTTGTAGGAATGGCTTCAATCCACTTGGTGAAATAATCTGTGGCAATCAATATCCACTTATGTTGGCCAGAGGATGGAGGGTGAATTTCTCCTATGAAATCTAAACCCCATTATTGAAATGGAATCTTAGTAGAAATAGGTTTCAGGGGTAAAGGTAACAACTTCTTTTTTCCTTCAAAAATCTGACATTTATGACATGAAGTAACAAATTTCTTTACATCAGTAAATAAGGTAGGCCAGTATAAACCAGCTCTAAGAATCTTATCTGCTATACTTTTCCAGTATAAGTGTCCTCCACAATCACCTGCATGAAATTCTCCAAGAATTTTGTCAGCTTCTGATTTTAATAAACAGTTCAGTAATATCCCACTTTGTTCTTTCCAATAAAGCACATGATCTATAATACAATATCTCATTGCTTTAAGTTTGATGAATCTATCTTTAGTTATAGTTAATCCAGGAGGAGCTTGTAAATTTGTAAGTACAAAGATAATATCTGAGTACCATGGTGAGTCTAGAAAGGCTTCACTCATCAATAAACTCGCCATCACTTCCTGGTCATCAACCTGGGCAATACAATTTATATCCAAAGCATTACAATTGGATTCAACCATTATTCTTGCTAAACCTTGTCCTTTTATGAGCTTGGTTGGTTTAATTTCTATGTCATATTCAAGGATAGTAGAAATCCACTTTCCGCTTCTTCCATCTGGCCCATCCTATGTTAAAATATCTTTGACTACATAATTAGGGACATAGGCAATAATGTGGGAGTAAAGAATGTACACTCTGAAATCTTTTATGGCTTTAACCAAGGCCAAAGTTTGTTTTTCCATTATGTTATATTTCAAAGGTGAATCTCTAAGGGTTTTACTGAAAAATTCTATAGGTTGTTCAAAACCTTGGTTATTTTTCTACAATATAACTGAAACTATGGTATGTTCTAAGGCGAATGAAAAGATTATAAAATCTTTCTTGAAGTCTGGATTGATTAGGACTGGATTTTTTGTTAAAGCATGTTTAATGGATTCAAATTATTGTTTTGCTTCAATTTTCCATTTTAAAATAGAGTCCTTTTTTAGCATGTTATTCAGTTCTTTGATGGTTTCTGCTAAGTTAGAAATAAATTTTCTCAAAAATTTAATTTACCTAAAAATGCTTGTAACTCTTTGATTTTCCTAGGTGGGTGAATGTTTAGTATGGCTTCTATTCTTGCTGGATCTATCCTAATACCTTCCTTTGAAATTATTTGTACAAGTAATTTTCCTTCCTCTAGTCCAAAAAGAGTTTCCTTAGGATTTAATGATATACCAAATTTTCTACATTTAATAAAAACTTGTCTCAAATAATCCAAGTGTTCATTATTTGACTTAGAAAATACATTAATGTCATCTAAATAGATAACCAGGAATTCATGCATTTCCTTAGCAAAATCTATGCCTATAGCCCTCTGAAAAGTAGCTCCAGCATTCATCAAACCAAAAGGCATTTCCACATACATGAAAGTGCCCCATGGACTGGTGGAAGCTGTTTTGGGTTGGTCTTCCTTTTGGACAAGTATCTGGTTATATCCTAAAAAACAATCCGATAAAGATATCCTAGAAGAACCAACTACCCTTTGTAAAATATGGTCCATTTTGGGTAAAAGGTAATTATCCTTCAAAGACACTTTATTAAGATTCCTAAAATCTACACATAATCTGATTTCAACATTTTTATTTCTTGTAGGTATTAAGTTAGAAACCCAATCATAATATCTGATTGGTGCAATGATTTGGGCATCATACATGCGTTTAACTTCTTTTTCAATCAAAGTTAATAAGATAGGATTAATCCTCCTCAATTTTTGTTTAAATGGTTTATGATCATATTTTATAGGACACTTGTGTTGAATTATGTTTGTGTCATATGATTTTAAATCTTCATAACTCCAGGAAAACACATCTTGATATTCCTTTAAAATTTCAATGTATTTCTCTTTTTCTTGAGGGGGTAAATATTTTGACAATTTGATCATTTTTTGTTTTGTTTCTGTCCCAATGTTACATTCTTCAATGTCAGACTTGACTGGTTCCATTTTAGGCTTTTTGGGCACATCATTGGAATCAAACAAGTCCTCCAAAGGAGTTAAGCCTTTAGGAAAAAAATTATCTTTTAAATCTAACATCTCAATTTCATCTTCAATTATTTCCTCTATATCTACTTTCTCTAAGTTATCTATGTCAAATTGAGTAAATACAGTGGGTTTGGTAAGTTTATGTATATCTATGTTATTTATTTCACATTTAGCATCTGAATCTATGTTATATTCTAAATCTAAATTACCATCTGCGTCTATCTTACAATTTTGAAATTCATCCTCATTATTCAAAAAATGACAAATCTGTTCATCTTTAAAGAAAATCTGCCAGTATTTGACATTGTATGGGACAATGGGTCTATATTTAACTTCAGAAATATATTTATGTGTTGGTTGAAAAGGTAAATTACATGTGCTAGCAAAAGTTGCTAGGCAATGTGCTTGCAAATTTTGATTTCTATGAATAGTAGCAAACTTACATTCTAGTAAATCATCAACCAAGTCAATTGCTGCATCTCTATATCTGGCTAATATAGGATTATGAACAAAATATTCAACATTTATTTGTTTAATGACTAATTCCGAATCTCCCATAATTAAAATTCTCTTACCTCCTAAATTTATGATGATTTGGAGGCCTAAGATAAGTGCCTCATACTCTGCCATGTTGTTAGTGCATTTGAAGTCGAGTCTAAAGGCATGTCCTTCTGAATGTCTGGTTTCAATGTTTGTGATCCACACTCTAGCTCCCACTCCTGACTTGTTCACTGAGCCATCAAAGTCTAAATGCCAAAGGGATTCATGAAAAATATTATCATTGTTTGGTTGAGGCTTTATGTCAATTAATTCAGTTTGGATTTCATTATTATCAGAGTTACATAAAATGAAAGAGTCAAGATCAGTTGGTGTTGAGTAAATTGGGTAATTTATTGATCTCTCAGTATTACTGACCATGTATTTCATTAAATTTTGTCTATTAAGTTTCTTAGGTTGTCCAAACACTGCTATGGTGGCATAGATCATGTCTAATTGTAGAGATCCCTGCAACTTAGCTCCCCATGAGCGAGAAAGAGGCATACCATATTTTGGTGGGATATCAGCTACTACAATATTCATAACCATGCTTTTATCAAGATACTGAACCAAATTCACACATAAGTCTTTTATCAATCCAATGCACTTAACCTTGCTTGAATCAAAAGAAAATAAATCTTTATATGGCCTTATTATTTCTAAATTCAGAGTTTCCATGATAGCTTTTGGCATTAAATTATGGGAAGCTCCTGAATCTAACATTGCATTATGTAAAATCTGATTGTGAATAGTAAGACTAATAGAGAAGGGAGGAACTGATCCATATGAATGCTTACCATTTACATAAGGGCCAAAAATTAATTCAAGCTGATCATCATTTAAATTAATAGAATCTTCACCATCATTCATATTCAAAGTTTCAGTAATTTTTGATTTATATAAGTCATTTTTTACCAATTCTGTTAAAGGAATTGGTATTTTTTAATTAGCTTTTTCAGATTGAATATTAAATGATGATTGAGACTTACTAATCTGAATTAGTTCATCTTTTGAGATAGTTATCTGAGTGGGTTTTTCATAAATTTCAGCAGATGTAATTTTATCTTGAGTTGTTCTTTTGTTCTCTGTCTGTGTTTCTTGACTTTTGCTGTCTTTAGTTCTCTTTTCAGGGAAATATTTAGAGGTAGCAGAAGTTTTTTCATATTTTGAACTTTCAGCAGAATCTTTGGTATTAACAGTTTTGGGATTTGCTAATTTAGAATCAGCAGGATTCTTCTTTGGATCAGGAATCGTTGATTTTACTGAATTAGGGGCTTTAGTAGGGTTGGCCTTTTGGGCATTGTTGGAGGATTGGGCCACTTCTTCAGTGATGTCAACAATTTTTGGACTTGGTGATTTTTTGGGACTGGGAGGATTGGAATTTTGCTTGTTTTCCCTAGGGAGAATTTGCAAAATCTTTGTTTTTAGTGCTTCTACATTCTTTTTAGTTTGATTTTAAGAAGTGTTTTTTAAGAAGTTTCATTTTTTTTAATATTTCTAAGGTTATACTAACTGTGAATTTCATTAATATAGAAGTCATAACGTTGTTTGAAATCAAAGGATTCACTAGATTCTACTTTGAGTTGTTGAAGCTCAAAAAGTTCATGATCCTCCTGAGTGAGGAAAATAGTGTTTTATTCATCTATCCCCATTACCATATTAATGTCATCCTCATCTTCATCATTATTTTGAGAAATTTCAACATAGTTCTTTTGGAATGGGGGCCTAATGTTTTGATCTGGAGCAACTTCTTTAGCTTTTCTAGGGTTATTGTTTTTTCTGAAGTTGAGATTTATGATTTGAGGTTGGTTATCCCATTGTGGTTTTCTCTCAATATTTTCTAATATATCAACCACATATTCTAAAGTTTTAGCAAGGAAATCAATTTTGGCATCTGAATTTAATGTTTCTTCTTTGATTGTGACTCTCTTTTCATTCCTAAGTCTGGCTTTTTTTGCTAGAATATTAATTTCTACACCAACAACATATAATTGCATCTATTCTAATGTTTCAACATTCCTTTCTCTTAGTTGGTACGCCATATCTGGATCAAATCCATCAGGAAATTTAAGAAGTGCAGAATAGGGTGTAGATTTAAGATCAACAGGAATGGCATTATAAACACTGTTATACCTAGTGCAGTAATCCTGAACAGATTCATTAGCAGCTCCCTTTAAAGCATCAAATTCAGATAAAATTTGCAAGGGGTTCTTTTTATTTTCCCATTTATTTAAGAATTCTCTTTAAAATGCAACTAAATTAACTATACTACCAGTAGCTAAATTTTTGAACCATTTATTAACCTCTCCTATTAGACTTTGAGCAAATAACCTCATTTGAACATCTGATTCATCTATTTCATAGATTTCACAATAATCTATTATTCTTGTAACATGTTGTTAAGCAGTATATTTTGATTGGCCATCAAATAGTGGTATATTTTTCCGATAATCTTGGGGCATATCATGGAGGTTTTGGGGTAATACAAGAGGAGCATACCTAGCAGCCATGGCTTGAAGTTTTGCTGAACTAGGAGGTATAACAGTAATGATAGGAGCAGTGCTGGATATGATAGCTGATGAGCTGAAAGCAGTACTTGATGATCTTGGAAAAGAGGTTGGTATATATATGGAATTACTTGGAAATAAAGACGTTGTGCTTATAAAACTAGTGGATGCAGTGGACTAAGTGAATGAGGGGAATAATATCCTAGGCTGCAAAGGCAACTTAGGACTAAATTTTTCGGTGGATGAACTTACAGTGGTGTCTAAAAATGAGGTGACTGCATACAGAGTTGAATCTGCTGCTGGAATTATTGTGGCGTGCAACTGAGAAACTTGAGGCTTAATGTTAGATAATAAATGTGCTAATTTAATAGCTTCATCAATGTCTTTAATTTGTGTAACATTAATCCTTTCTAATTGAATTTGAGTTTCAGATTTATCTGATTTTATTTTGTTGAAATAATATTTTGTTTTTCTTTCAAGAAAGAAGGAAAAACAAGATCTATTACAGTATCTTTTAAATCAGTTTCAGATTTAATTTTAAACAATGACTGTTCAAACTTGAAATCAAAATAAATATCAGATAAGCTTACTAATTCTTTTGGTAAAGAATTAGCTTTTCTTAATGGTACCTCAGTTTCTAAATTGACAATTTGTTTTTTCTTTTTATCTTTTCCAATATGTTCTGGGTTATCTACTATAACTGCAGGCTTAGGATCCGGGTTAGACCTGGTATAGTAGGTTTTCTTAGAAGCCAGAATGACTGTTTATGAATACCCACAACCCTTGAAAAATAATCTTAAAGTAAAAAGATAAATAAAATATCTTCCTTTAAGACTAAATTTAAAACTAGAGATTGGTTAGATCCCCAGTATGGTCACCAGTATGTTATCACCCTAGTAATTTCTAAAGATTATGGGCTTTTGAATTTTAGTTTAAGAAAACTAGGGGTAACCACAAACCTACTTTGGAAATTTAGGATCTAGCTTTCCTAAATTTCAGAGAGGACTCTCTCTTTATGATTTAAATTTGTTTTGTTTAATGTTTTAGGCTAGTTATGATAGAACAATTGGTTTTGGTTTTGAAATGTTTGGTGGAAAATAATATTACTTAAAGGAAACTTAAAGAGGGATCTGCTAGTCCATTGGGCTATGGAATCAAAGTCTAGCAAACAGAACTAGAAGGAAAGGCCAAAAAGATGCTAATGTATTCAGGGCAAGGTAGATAACCCTCAGAGATTTGGATATATTTTTTTGATGAGATGGCTTGCTTCGGGATAAAGGGCAATGAAGAATCCTTTGATCCGAAAAAAGAGGAAGGAGGCAGGGGTCAAACACGACTAGGAGCAATTAAGAATTCCTAAATCTGGAAATTAACAGAAAATATTTAAATGATTAAGTAGTTAAGATAGGAAGTTTTTACACTAATCCTGAAGTAATACTCCTAATTAATCATTAAGATTGAACAACATATATGAAATTGTATCTAACTTAGAATGGAAACAATGACAAGATATATGCACTTTTCTCTTCAAATTATCGCATGAATCCTGAATTATGAAGTCTAATTGGCTATTTTCCAGACTGCTGCTTTGAAATCAACACATGTGAGCCTCCAACGTACCAGCAAAATGTATATAATGTTCTTAGCAATTTTATTCCACACTAAACACTTCATAAACTGAAGTATTTATACAAATGTTTATTACAAATATCCTAGAGAGATCTAGGAATAGTTCTAGGAAATATAAAATATCTTTACACATTAAGAGGGACAGTTGCTTAACAACTTTAACAAGCTATCCTCTTATCTAGAAAATATAGAACTAATCTTATCAAACAAAACTGTTTGTTGAATAGCTCTCCATGGTTGCTGGTATATTGAAAAATATCTTTGGAAGATAACTTCACTGATACTCTTTCCACTTACACTCTTTGACATTGTAAATCATCCTTGAGGTTCTTTCACGCTGTTTATTTATCGTGTTGTTGCCGTAAAAAAGGAATTTACAATAGTCAAAATCTGTTGACTGTTGCTTTTCTTTCTTATACACTTTGACTCTGCCCTTTCACTCTGATACTCTTTAAACTGACATTTTAACCTTTAACTACTATAAAAAGAGAATTCTCAACAGGAAAAAAATCAAAATCAAATAACTCTTTTATTTGTTTTCTTCTTAGACTGACTGCTTCATCTGCATTTTCTTTCACTGTTTTGCTTCTTTGTTGCTACAACAAGTTTGTAAAAGTTTTCCATTGTTCAGCATCTGGTATTTTTACACTTATTAATTTTTTGAAGTTCTCATCAACATTAATATACTTGGAAAAATTTGGTTTAATAACAAATAGATGCTTGATTTCATGTTGAAGGAAAAACAAGTCTTCAATATACTAGAGAACAACTTTCCCTATTGGAGAGCCCTGTGGCAGTGGCTTATTAACCTGTTCTTTGGCATGGTCCGTTATATTTTTGTCATATTCCTTCTCCTCCATAAACTTATCATTGAAAACATGTATATCAAGAATACGAGATTGTCTTAGCATAGTGTACTTTGCTAAAAATTTGGTAATGGAAAAATGCATGGCATCACATTTTTCTTTCAAGTTGTTCATTAGAGTTTTCTTTGTAAAAAATTTCTTGATTTGCAATATAGTCTATGTCCTGTCATGTATCTTGAATTCTTCTAGCTCTGTCATGTTCTTATTGTTTAAGAAAGTAATTAGCTTTAATGCCTGTGCTGGTTTGTCTGCTAATTCTTCTGTTGTTTTTTGTATTTCCACTTGTGCTTCTAGAAGGAGGTCTCTCTGTTCATATATTATTTGAATTGAAGGCCATTGAAGATGTATAGCCTCAATAATATTGGTCCATAGATAATTTCTTATATAAGAAATCTGTGTAGTGAAACTCAAATCCTTTTGAATTTTTTTGACTTGCTCTTCAAGTCTTTTGGCTTTTTGTTCATAATTATTGGCATTAATCAATGCTGCTTTGTTAGATACCTCCATATTCTGAATCTATTTCTTCAAACTGTTAGTTTCATTAGTTTTCAATGTCATTTCTTCCATTTCTTTGACAATCTGCCTTACATCATTTATCTGTTGTACCTGTGATGTTGAAGATTTTGTATTGGAGGTGGTAGCTGATTGCACTGACATTGCAGTTGCCAATGGCTCTTTTGGTGCTAACTTTTCTCTCAGTGTAGAAGGAATAGTAGCTATAATAATAGGTATTACTGTAGGAATGGTGGAAGTATCAGTTTCCTTCAAATATTCCTTTTATTTCATCAGTATATCCAATTGACTTTCCATATCCTTGATTTGGGTAGTTAGCTTTATGATAAACTGCATCATATCATATTTTTCCTTCTGTTCTTGAAGTATCTCCTTACTCTGTGGGTGCTCACTTTGAGGAAGTTTTAACTCTTTCCTTAAAGTAGCAATATGATCATTTTTCTTTTTTATCAATACTTCAGAAGCTTGTACATTTGATGGGTCAACTCCTATTTGTAAAATCAAATCTTCTAAGGCCTTTATCCTTAGATCTTTTGCTTATAAATAGCTTTTGTCAAGTTTCAATTGGTCTTGCAAGTTGATAATGGTATTATGCAAATTGGTCACACTCATTGCTTTTATCACCATAGTGGAATATAGCATCTCAGAGCTATGTCTGTAGAATTCTATCTGATCCAATTCATGCACCTTTTCAGTATCTACTTCAAATTCCACCTTTTTGTAGTCAGCCACTATTTTTGGAGTTAAATGATGTTGGTTGTAAATAGGACATGATCATCTTATTTGAGGAATAATCAAATGTTGTAAGCAATCTGTCTTGATTTCTTGGCTTCTGTTTGAGAAATTGAGAATAAATCTCACTTTTGATTTCCTCATTCCTTTGTTTGATTTGCTTATATCTTTCCTTGATGTCCAAATATTTTTCTTCTGTTGTTTGAGAAGAAGAAGTTTCCATATTTACCTACTTTCCAATCATCTGAGTGTCTGATCCTTTACCTGCTGCTTGTTCTCTTTCTATCTCTGTCAAAGTATCCTTTATTATTGTAGTGGCCTCATCATTGCTGACCTCTGGTTCATCTTCAACCTCAATAATTTTTTCTTTACCAATGGAACCAAATCTGAGCCTTTTGTTATAGATGAGCTTAAAATTAGTATCTAAAGTAGTTCTGTTGTGTAGGCTCCCTCATCTCTGCTCCTTTTGTTTAAAACTTCAGGCTGTTTAGAAGTTACCACAACAAGTGTGGCATCCCTTTTTACTATTGGCTCTGTATTTGCAATTAAATCTACCAATGTATTTTATTCCCATTCTGTTTGATTGGAAAACTTTTCAATATCAGGGTTTGGCTCATGTATAAAAGGAGGCAGCTTATTTTTAACCCTTATACTATTTAAAAGACCTTGGGGGTCATAATTCCAAGGGAAACTCAGTTGAAATTTCATCTTTGATAATATTATCTCTATCTCTTTCTCAGCATCCCTATTATTCTCTATGAGAGGGCCAATTTGAATTTTTAGTTTGAACTGGGTCTTCTTTTTAGAAGCCATGAAATGGATAGAATCAACATTCAAAACTTGTCTCAAATACTCTAGAGTAAAGACTCTGATAGTAAAAAACTTAAGTAATTTGTATGGAAGCAGATTGGTTCCAAATATTCTTAATTCAGTGTGTTTCTCATACAAGTACCAATCTCCCATTTTACATTCTTTTGACAGTTGTAATATCCTTTTCATTTCTTCACTTACTCTAGGTTGTTCTAATTTTTGTAGAAAATTCATAGCTGGCTTGATGAACAAATCTGTGAAATATATGTAGTTATATTCACTTCCTTCTTTTCTCAACAGTGATGTCCAAAAGACAACTGATAGAGGTTGGCCCTCTACATTCATTTTCTGTAATGTTATTGGGAAGTGATCTGCTTGTGAGAATAGGAAAAAATGAAATAAATAGGAAGAATACCTAAATACCCCTTCAGTGGGTAACTTTTTCAATTGATAATATATGGAATCAGCTATAAACCTGGCAAAGCCAAAGATCACAGCAGGAGGTTGACCAGGAGACAAGGTAGACAAAAACCCAAGGATGGATTCATCAGTAAACTCATTAGTGAAATAGCCTAATATGAAGGATAACATAGAAATTACATGCCTAGAACCCTCTAGAAACTTGGAAGTGGAATAGTGATGATTCAGCTTTGGAATATCTACATGGCTAGGCATGATGTTCTGAAAAATCATGAATCTTTTGGGGAAATCCAATCCCAAATATAACTGCGTTAATGCTTCAATGGATAGGGGGATTTCCCTAGGGTCAAACTGAAGTTGTAACATCTCATTAATAGACTCTTCTGTGATAGAAAATAAAATCTCTCTACCAACATTCACAATTTATCTTTTGTCTGGAACATAATACTTTTGACACATTCTTACCAGGTCTTGACTAGGATGTGTTACTGGGACTACATATTTGGGTAAATTTGTATCCCAGAGAGGCATTTCTTATTTTTCTAGGAACTTTTTAGGGCACCAATTATGAACTTCTAATAAGTTAAATTCTACCACTGGGTCTACAATTTTGTAATCTACATCAACCAAGGGGATGACTTCTTCAGTAGACACTGGTGGCTGAAGAGGGTTAACAGTCACAGTTGTTTTAGCAGTGATTGCAGGAGTAGACTTTGGGGCTTTTACTGCTTTAGACTTGGGAGGTTTGGATCCTGTAGGTTTGACAGGCTTGGATCCTCCGGCTTTAGGTGTCATTTTCTTTTTTGTCATTTTTGGATAACTAAAGCAATATTATACAATTTTCTATAGTTAATTTGTTTAAACAGAGGGTAATTGAGTAGTCTTTCTGGGCAAAGATGATGGCAATGGGTAATTCAGTGCTCAATTAGGAACTTTTGGGCACAGTCAACAAGTTTAAGACAGAAAATGCAGGTTTTCTGAATGATTGGGGTAGCAAAAGGGGTTTTGAGGTATTATGTAGGTTTAAAACCTTTCTTAGCCGTGGAATTTGTTTTTCAAGGGTGTCTGACTGAGAGTTTGGCTTAAAAATGAGGTTTTCAGCAAATGGCAATTTATGGGAAAAAATTGTGAGGGTCTGCCCTCTTTTCTCAAGGTTTCAGACAAAATGGATGGGCAATTTTACTAATTTTATCTCAATTGGTTTGATTGGCAGTTCAAATTGTGAAATTGCAGGTCAAATTCGGGAAAATACTTGATTTGCAGATATCTTGATTCTTTTGAGAAGGGTTTCTGAAACTTTGGTAGTTCCTATGGATTGTTTTGAATCGCTGATGAAGAGAATTGCTTTAAATAAGCTTCAAACAGTGGAATAGCAGTTGAAATCAGGTTTTCTTCTCTGGGTAAAGGTTGATAATTTGAGCAACAATAAAATTTTTTTGCACAGTTGGGTGGCTTTTCACAGTCGGGAATGCACAATAACGTTTAATAAACATTATAACAAAGTTTTATCCTTTGATATAAATCTTTACAAACTGTAATAAATGCAGGTCAAGTCTGTGGCGGGAGCGGTTTTCTATTTGTGAACGCGAAAAACCAGAAGCTTTTTTCGTGTTGGGTTTGGGTTGTAAATGGTTTTTCCCAAAACGAATGTGACGCAATCAAAATGCGACACGTCATATGAGGCGGTAACGGGAAAACTGCCTATTTCGCGCTCGTTTGGACGTTTGTCAGTCGTTTAGTTTGGGAGCACGAAACGCATTGTCCAACGTCGGATATGAGAAGTGGGAGCAAACGGTCAGGATGAATTTGGAAGTTGCGGTCGAAAGTTGTGGGCCCGGGATGCTTTATGCACTGGGCAATGAAATAAAACCTTTATAATAGATGAATTTATATCAAATTTTTATATCCAAAAGGCAATGCTTATATGCGGCAATATGGTTTACAAAGGGTTTGCATATATATAAAACAAATTTCATATATGCTAATTAAATGGCAGGGATGCGCATGAGGCGGGTTAATATATGTTTTAACCTAAGTCTTAACACTTAGGATAAACGTGGAATGGGCAATATATTTTTGAGCATTCAACACATAGGATATGTATGAAAGCGATTTTCTTATTGTTTATTTTATTATATAGTTTTTAAACCTTTTGAATGGTTTAATAAACCATAGGGGGCGGAATATTTATATAATGTTAGTTTTATGCCAAAGGGGGTATAATGGGGGTTTTTTATTTGAACACGTGGATAATTAACTTTGGAAAAAAAGCTTTTAATAGTGGGTTTTTTGGGATAATTAAATAAAAGGAGCTATAGTAATAGGATAAGGTTTGTTTATAGGGATCTAATAAATAAATTAAAAGTTAATATGACCAAGGACAATGAAAAACACCAAAATATATTTCTATAACTAAGTAAAGTGATAATGTAAAAAGCCAAGCTTTATCATTTATAATTTGACCACTTTGACCTAGAATATAATATTTTTGGAGGGTTTTTATGTTTTTATGAATGAAGGAGATTAATCAAAAGGGGATTTTCTTTTTCATTTAGTAAAAGGTCTTTACTTATGAATGTGAAATGCAAATGGATGAATGTAGGGTGAATGATTATAATTAAGGATTATTATAGGAATTGAACACTTTTAACTTAACAGTCATTGAGCCATGGGTCCGGTCCCAACAAAAATCAGAGAAATTCTCTGAGCCTATTTGACTGAAAGTCTAGAATGCAGAATAACTATAGGGGATGGGAAATTAGTTATTTTTTCCTGGTGATGAATATTACAATGATTTTCCCCCTTCTTTCTACCTACCCAACTTTAATCTAACTTTTTTTCCTTCCATTTTGCAGGTGCATTTGAGCTAGCAACCTTGAACATTTTATTCTTTTGAAAGCAATAAAAAATATCTAACTCTACCTTATTTCATTCGAGGGCTCAGATTAAACTGATGAGCTCCTCTTTTTTCTCTAGCTATCTACTAATTAGTCAGGATTAAACTGTCTTACTAATCTTTATTCACTATCTACAACAATAAAATTGAAACATAACAAGTCAAGATTAAACAGTTCAACTCATCATGGATTATGGCATTTATTGACACTCTGCCATAATCATTAGTAACAAAGTAAAAGTAGTGGCATTTGGACTTGCACACTTTCATATTTTATTTCTTTTTTCTTTGGGTATATTATTTTTTCTAAGTCCTTTGAATTTTCTTTTAGGACTTTATCCTCTTTTTTATTTTCTATTTTTTTATTTTTTACAAAATATGATAAAACAACTTGTAGAAAGAAAGGTATGTACATATTTTACAAGACTATCATAAGTCAATTCCAAATTATGAATCCTATACTTATAGGACCCTAATAGACAGAGCTAAGTAAAACAAGATCGATAGATGCTTACAAATTCCACAATTGATTTTTTATATGCCAACATATACTCAAAACCCATATTTAACCCAATTTCAATCAATTAGTCTGATGGTTCTGCTTTGTATGTTATCACCTATTTAAAGACATTCAATGATGATTTTTGTAAAACAACTTAAAAAATACAAAAATGAAATCTAGTTAAGTTGTTATAAGGAAGTAAAAATTACTCACAAACTTATATATCAACCATTTTCTTCCTTGTCGTCCTGTTTTATGTGTTGAATGGGTTCCATTTTCTTTTCTTTTCTGCAAGAAAATACTTGAAAATTAATATTTAATGCAAAATTGTTTATTTATTGTACCTAATGATCGAAAAATTCAATGATTACATATTACATTTGAAGCATGTTGTTGTTGAGATGGCTCCTCCTACAATGCAATTTTGTCCATTTCTTTGGCCATCTCCTTGTATACCTTTTTGGACATTCCGACTGGCATATTTCTGATATCAACTCGTTCATCTTTTGAGATTTTCATAATCTTCCTGAAAATGTAACATGAAAATAAACTATTTAATTTTTATATTGATATATGAAAAGTAAATATAACAAAAGTGATATTTATAAATAATTATAGAAAAACATTTAAAGAAATATTACTTTTTCATTCCTTCTTTTTTTTTTGTACGTTTTTGCTATTAAAAGTCTAACATGTCTCATTGACCAATTATTTGGAAACTCTTCTTGTAGTTTAGATAAAATTGGGTTGTTGGAATTATTGGATTGATTTTTGTATTGTAAGTGGAAAGAATGTCTATAAATTTGTTCCATTAGATCCCTCAAAATTTTGTAAAAGTTTTTCCACCTTTTGTTAAGCTCCAGCACCACTCCAGATGAGCTAAAGAGCAATTCATTTTCATTTGCATGTTCTATTTTTTTTCTTTTCTTAGAACAACATTCCTTTTCTAAGTTGTTGGTCCCTATAGAACATTAAACAGTTTTTGGTCCTTTTCCTTTCCTCGGGAAAAAAATTTTGGACCTTCTTTTTCGGTGGGCGGACCCGCCCATGGCTTTGTGCATGGGTTTGCACATGGTTTTGGGGCATGATGGTTTTCGGACCCTGGTATTTTGTAGATTCGGTCAAGGGAACTACAGTTATGTTCTAATACAAGGTTAATGTATTGGGGTTTATGTATTCTTTGACATGTATATATATGTTTTGTAACACTACAGGGAATATAATGAAAAATCGAGCTGGTTGTCCTGATTTGGGATCCAGGGGAAAATCTCTGTGTATATATGTTTTATGTTTTATGCTCTCGCTATTGTTTATTTTATTTTTTTAAGATTCGTTTGCAGATAATTTCTATACAGGGTTAAAACCTACATTTGGTATCAGAGTTGTTTCAGCTTCAAGGGGACGCCTTTGCTGTTGAGGGGTTTTTTGCTTGGGCCTGAGGTAGACCCTGTTCAGTGGGAGATCTACGAGATTGATTCTTATGGTGAAAGAAGATGGTGAGCGACAGCAAGATAAAGATCGATAAATTTAATGGTCATAGTTTTGAGTTGTGGAAGCTCAATATGGAGGATCTGCTGGTGGATAAATATCAGTGGATCGTGGTAGATCCATGTACTAAACCAACGACAATGTCAGATGAAGACTGGAAGAAGCTGGATCGGAAGGCTAAGAGCACAATACGGTTGTGTGTCTCTGATTCAGTATTGTTGAATGTATCTAGGGAAGCTATGATGAAGGCCTTGTGGGACAAGCTATGGACTTTGTACCAATCATATCTCTAGTGAATAAATTATTCCTGTGGAAAAATCTATATAACTTGAGGATGAAGGATGGAGACTCGGTGACAGAGCATCTGAATGCCTTTAATACTATGGTAAGCTAGCTATCATATGTTGAAATTAAAATCTCAGATGAAGATAAGTGCATCAGTTTGTTGTGTTCTCTACCAGATTCGTGGGATAGTCTGGTTATTGCAATAGGTAGCAATACAACTACCTTGAATTTTGATGACATTGTCTGAGCCTTGCTGTCAGAGGAAATGAGACAGAGAAATATGGAGGGTCATAATGGAGATGTCTTATCTATACGAGGAAGGTACTAGAACAGAAACAAGAATAAGGTTTCGAGTGGGAGATCTAAATCTAGAGGGAGATCTAAATCTCCTGGAAAGTTTGTAAAGGTGTGCTGGAAATGCAGAAGGGAAGGGTACTACAAAAAGGATTGCAAATCTAAAGCTCCTAAGAAACGAAAGGGATCTAATGATGCTCCTTCTACAGAGGCAAAAACCACCTCGGATGAAGCTAGGGATGTGTCTTTGGCTTCTTCTTCAAATACACATCTAGATCATGAGTCATGGTTGATTGACTCGGGTGCATCCTTTCACTTCACTCCCCATAGGGAGTGGTTCTGCGAGTATGAGAAATATGATGGCGTTGATGTCTTCTTAGGGGATGATAGGAAGGCCAGAATTTTTGGACGTGGAAAAGTTAAGCTGAAACTGCAGGGTGGAAAGATTAGAACACTTCCTGGTGTTATGCACATTCCTACATTGGCTAGAAATCTGATTTATGTAAGCAAGATGGATGATCTAGGTGTAAAAACAGTGTTCGAGAAAGATACCTGTAAGATGGTTCTGGGAGCACTGGTATTAATGCGAGGAGTTCGGATTGGAACTATGTAAAAGCTTCAAGGTAGAAATGTTATTGATGATGTTAGACTCCTATACCAATAGGTGTCATTTTTCATGATTGACTTGTTGAACTATGCAATATGTTCAAACCTTTTCTTGTTGCAAAGGTGTTCCATATTCTTAAAAAATCAAAAAATCAAAAAATTTAAAAAATGTAAAGAGGGTATACGCTAAAAGAAAAATCAAAGGGTAAAAAGAATAAAAATGGCCCAAAAAAGTGAAAGAAATGAACCCCAAAAAAAGGAGTGTGCAAGTCTAAATGCCACTACTATTTCATTTTCTGTAATAAAAAATTGTGTGCAGCTTGTCAAACTTTTGCCACAATTTATGAAGAGTCAAACTGTTTAAACTTGACTCATTCATTTTTCAATTTCATGTTGTAGAATAGAGAATAAATATCTGGCCAAACAGTTTAATCTTTGCAGATAAGTAGATAGGTGGAGTTAATAAAAGGTGCTCAATAGTTTAATTTGAGCCCTTGGATGTAATAAGTGTAGACTTAGATAGGTTTGCCATGTAAAAGAAAAAGAAGATTGATAAGGGTTTTCTAGTCTAAGTGCACCCTAATAAAGAAGAAAAAATGGTAGAGTAAAGTAGGTAGGGTAGGTAGATGTTGTTGCAGAATTACATGTGATGAATGATGGTTCTAAATGTGTTCAATTTTACTTTCATCACAAGTACAAAGGCATATACTACATTGGAAAAGTTCACAGCAGAGCAAAGTCAAATTATTAACTTTCCCTCTCATTTTCCCTAAACATTTTACTAATTCCCCTAAGCACTAAGGTATTTGGAGATTAAAGGGGCTCAAGGCATTTCCTTGACTTTTGGAGGGACCGGACCCTCGGCCCAATAATTGAAAAAACCTAAGTACTTGAAATCATCCATTATCACATTCATTCACCTCTTAAAATCTTTTCCTAAGTAAAATCCCATTTTACTTAGGAAAATCCTTCAATATTTCATGAAAAGCCCTCAAAATCACTTTTTATTCTAAGTCTAAGTGATGAAAGTATAATAATGCTATTTACTTTTGAAACTTCACTTTCTTGGTTATATTTAAGTATTTTGAGTTCACCTTGTCCACTTGACATATTAATTCTAATTTATATATTAACTCCTTATAAAAATCCCATTCTACTATTATGTATAACTCCTTTGAATATAATATCCCCAAAACCCATCTATTACAATTTTAGCCAAAAAGTACTTAATTCCCACTTATTCAAATAAAAACCCACATTATAATCCCTTTTGGCTAAATATATCTATATAATTATTCCGCCCCCTATAGTAAATAAATCGCATTGGTTTAATTGCTATATAAATAAAAATACATTTAAAACATTTAAAACATATTATATATGTTTAAAAACAAAAACAAAATAATTCCCCGCCATCCACTGTACCAGGGATTAATTAATCCACATGATTAATTAATAACCGATCCTAGCCAATAGAACTCCGCTCGATGGGATTAATTAACCGTTAAATACGTTGGGTCCGCGTCGTTAACTCCCCGCCGTCTTCCCGTCCCATCGACCATCCGATTACCCGCTCTGAGATCAACGATCCTCATCCATTTCGCTGGCCATCCGCGTACGAAAGATAACGCGCGATGGCCAAGCGGTTTTTGAATAGTGCCTGGCTACGTGTCAATCGCTGAATCGCATCGCTGGCTCTCCGCCCAAAACAACTTTTCCTCATAAGCGGTGCGATAAAAACCATTTACCGCCCTTTCTGTTGATGACATGACCACTGTACCATGTTGACGTCAGCCAATAAAATAATAAAAAATTCCCCCCCATTTGACTTTGCCGATAAAACAAAAAATTTTGTGTCTTTTTCATCATTTCGTACGCAGACGACGAATACACCTTCCATGCAGAAATTTCAAAATTCAAATTTGTGAAATCCGCCAACCTTTACCCTGTCAAAGAAGATTGCAGTCAAGCCTCTCAGAAGATTATCCGCATTAACCAGCATCTGTTCAAAATGCTTTTTTCTCCAAAAACAGGTATTTACCCTAAACTCGCACTGACTCTATAAGAAATGCAGCTTTCCTTTTCCTTTCACTAAAAACAGAGTTAAAATTGATGGCTAGTTCATTCCTTAAATCTTGAGAACTGTAATTGAATTCCCAACCTGAAATTATACCTATTTCTCCCGTTGAAATCTATAATTTGGTGCAATTTTTCACCGAAACCCGAATTTCCATTTTTGAATACACAAGAACCAAAAATGGAAGTTCCAGTGGCTTTAAACATAGCACCGTTGAATGCCCCTCATAAAGAATTGGATTATTTACCTTTAGCCGATATGGAATTTCAAATTAAAGACTTGGGTGTCAGTGAGAATCCCCTTCGAGTATTTTGTCGCTGCAGAGACAATTATTTGAATGGTTCCGACGTAATTGGACTCTGGGAGTCCAATATGCCCATGTAATTTCTCCCAACAGTCCATATTTTCCCTGAAATCATCCATCTATGCCATGCAAACTATGATCCTAACCAAAGAGCAGTCTTATCCCCAAATGATGATGTCCTCTTCCTAATAACTGCTCAATCTATAAATGAGATGCTACATTTCCAGCCTAGTCAAGCCCTCACCCCTTTGCACATGGCTGAATTACTTGAGAAGTCTGCCCAATTTTCCCCTGAAGAGTTAATCCGTCTTTGTCAAACTTTCATGCTGCCACAGCATCAGCCTAAAGGACCTACCCCTTATGGCCACACCTATTTTACTGATGAAGGCAGACTCATTTTAAACATGATATCCTCAATAATGGGTTTTAACACTAGTGAGTTTGTTGACCAATTGACCCTAGTGATATTGTCTATTTTTACCCCTGGACAACCTCCTGCTGTCAGATATGATTTTTCATCTTTTATTTCTGACAAAATCCATGATCAATTCATGAGATTTGGAAATGAGAGAGTATTTAAATATTCTTCCTTCATATATCATCTCATGATACACTATTAGTCAGAAAGTTTTCCTTTCCATATGCAGAAACTTGATGCTAAAGGCAACCCTAGATCAGTTATCTTTTGGTCTGCTATCACCCATCATTCTCCTGATTCTCCTTACTCCTACACTGAGTTCATTGATTTGTTTGTACATCCAGCAACCACTTTGTTGACTGGAATTCCTCCTCCCAGAATCAATAATGAAATCAAGAGAAATCTTCAACTCTCAAAGCAATATAAAGTGGGAGATTGGTACTTATATCAGAACTATACTGAAATTAGGATTTATGGATGTAAATTGTGTCCTTTCAAGTTGCCCAGATATGTTCCAATGAGACTTTTTTCACTTGAGTATTTTAGACAGATGAACAATTCAGATATAGTTCATTTCTGTAATGCCAAGAAAAAGGCACAACTCAGGATAAAGAGCCAATTAGGTCCCTTTGTTTGTAATTCTAGGGAGGCTGGGAGAGAAGCAGAAAGGATTTTAGAAGATTATCTCAAACTACAAAAGAGTTTCTACTGGGCACCCTATGATCCATATAGTTTTATTTGTGACAAAAGAATGAAAAACAAATTATCTCCATACATTCATTTTAGGATGCCAGAAATTGAACAATATGCAAATACAGATGAATGGGTGGAAGGAACGTTGGTAAAGCAAGATAGTGAGCAGGTCAATATTGATAATGTAATGAAATATCTTGAAAAGATACTTGAACTGGACTCTCTTGGACAGGTACAGACAGCAGGACCTTCTTCAGCAGGAACTTCACAACAACCTTTGCAGGAGATCAGTACAGTGGCAGTAGAATCAAAAGGAAAAGAAAAAGAACCGGACATTCAAGTAATTGAAAAGTTCACAATGACGGAGCAACCAGAGACATCCAAAGAACAAGGTCAGGTACAAATCACTCCAATTCAGATCAATGAGACAGAAATTGCCAATCTTCAAACTCCTCTTAATATGGAAAAAGGAAAAAAAAGAGAAGCTGAAACATCCACCCCTGGTGATAGATCTACAGAGCAGCAAGATACTAAAAGGCAGAGATTAAATCCTCTTCCAGAAGTTGAATCATTTCAAGAAATATCTGACAACCAAGAAATAGAAGACAGTCAGCAAACAGGAACAGTCAGTGGAGCATCCACTACCTCATACAGGAAAGAGCTACAGAAGCAAAAGAGTATGGAAATATCTTCTTTCAAGCCTCCAGTAAAAGAGGCCTGGGACATCAAAAAGACATTTATCAATATCAAGGCCAGAAATGATCCACTGAGAATGCAAGTATATAATCAATATTTGAAAATGGCTCCAAAGAATCAAGAAAGACTAATGTCAGCTTTTGACATTCAACAGGGAAAAATGTTAATGAGCCATTTCAAACCCAAGGTGCAACAACCCCAAACAGCTGCTGATTATATTAGGACAAAATTTGAAGTCCTAGCAAAGGATATCCATCCTTTAGACCAAATTCAATTACATAAGCAGACTGGGGAAATGATTTATTCTACTTTGACTGATAAGGCCATGGCAGCGCACAAGTTACAGGATTCTTTGGAGAACACCAATACACAATTACAACTTGAAAAGGCTTCTTCTCAAGCAAAAGATAACAGAATAAAAACATTGGAGGATGTAATAATTGGATTAGGTAACAATCCAAAGGATGTCAAAGGAATAGAAACTCTAATCAAGAAAAAAGATGATGACATTGCTACATTAAGAAAACAGTTGAAATTTCCAGCCTCCAGACATCCTCAAACTGAAGAAATAATAAATAAGAATTCTGAAGAAGAAATGATGGAGTTGCTCTTGAAAATGAATGAGCAGTTGACTGAAACGGAAAAAGAGCTGGAGCAAGCACTAAAAGACAAACAATCTGCTCTTCCAACATCTACAACAGAGGCAATTACAGGTACACAGCCAACAGGTCAGCCAGCAGAATCATCACAAGTAGACACTTCAAATTTGAGTTCAGAACAATTAGTAAAACAAATGAATGACTTGAAACTTCAAGTAACTGAACTTCAGCACACAAAGTTACAACTTATCAATTTAGAATAGAGATATGATCTTTCAAAAATGAGTGTTGCTGACAAATCAAGAGAAATCAAGAGATTGGAAAAATTGGTTAAAGCATTAGAAAAGGATCTCACATTGGAGAAGCCTTTGAGAGAAATAAATGACATTCTTTGGGATAATATTAGTCAATCAATAAAATATATTTGGTCCTCAATCCAGATAATGTACGAACAGAATGATTTGGTCAGAGTAGCTCTGGATGAAGTTGAGAATACATGAGCAGAATTGGGAAATAGGCCTGAGGAAGCTAATCAGCTTATTCAGTTTCTAAACACCCAAACCAGACAGCAGATTGAAGAAGTGGGTATTTAGGATATAACTGCAACAATCTTAGAAATAAAAAGAGTTTTTACTAAACGGACTCTTATGCAGAATTTGGAATGAAGGTGCTTTGACATGCAGGCAGAAATAATTGCTTTCAAAGAAAGGTTTAATGTTTTATTGAATAAAGGGTTGCCCAGCCCTATGGTTTCAAAAGATAAAATAATGGACCTGGAAACTTATGTTAAGAAATTGGACATACATGCTCACAATCTAGCCAATTCCTCAGCCAGTTCATCACAAGCAACATTACCTACAGGAAGAAATCTTCATGACAGATTAGAGAATTTGTTTTATCTGGAATATGAAGTAAGGCATTTGTTTCCTAACCAGCCTAATTTCTTCAGATACACCGAGGCTGATGAAACCTTGAGGAAGCTTCAACGGACAAGAATAGCAGAAGAGAAATGGTGGGAAGATTTATTGGAACTTTTGTAAAATCTATCCTTATACAAAATTTTGCCTATTTACTACAGTATAAAGGATAAAGGGACAAAGAAAGGTCGAAGAGTATCAGTTCAGTTAAAGTGTATCAGTAAGAACAAAGAGTATCAGTGAAGCAAGTCAATTACGAGGAAATTACTAAAGAAGACAACGATGAGCCAAAATATAGCACCTGCCTCCAGCACATTCTCAAAAGGAGGAAACAACACAACATCGGTTAATTCTTGTCTTATCTATGAGACCATTTGTCTCTATTTTTATTGTAACTTATTAGTGAGTCACCTTAGATTATATCTCATTTTTTTAAAAGATATTTTGTATGATTTTTTGTATAAATAAGCCCTCAATTGACTTATTGAGGGTGGATTATTCTACTTTGCTATAACATTGATTTTTGGAATAAAGTGCTTTTGGAAAAATTTCTTTGTGGCTTGCTGGATGATGATTTGAAGCTCAAGACTTTTTGCATGATTCATGTGTCAGACTATAGTTCAATAAGTCATTTCTACCCTGTGTTTTAAGTTTTATATATATTTACTACATCACTGTGTTTCATTTATGAATAATTAACAAAAAGGATTAAATCAGAAATTTCTTAAGTGTACTCTGATTTCAATTGTTATTATTCTAAATGTTTTCTTCTAAATTGGTTATAAACAATGAATTCTTAATTGCTCTTGTTTCTCTGGTTTAAGCATATGATTATTTAGTAAAGAATTCTTAATTTCTCTTTATTGGTAATCACTCACTTTCCCTCGTTTAAACATGGTGAAAGATTCTTAATTGCCTTTCATCCATTTAAAAATCCATTCCATTCACTTTAATATCCAAAATTGTTCTTTGTTTTGGCTATCTTGCCCTGCAAAGCCATCTTTAGTGTAAAAACTTAATCCAATAAAGCCATTCTTTCGACTCCATAGCCCAATGGCCCGAAATACCGAATCTTTCCCTCAGTTGGTGGATTCCACCATTCAAATTCAAACAAAAACCCTGAACTTTACAACTAGCCTAATATTTTCTAAGAACAAAGCTAAATTCTAAAGAGAGAGCCCTCTCTGGATATAGATTGGCTAGATTCTGTATCTGAAGTTTGGTTTGTGGTTACCTCGGACCCCTTTCCTCTTCCAACAACTTCAAAGAAAATCTGAGTGATAACATAGTGGCGACTCCACTGGGGATCTGAATATCTTTAATGTTACCATTGTTTTATTATAAGCTATAGACAGAGTCTGAAGATCAGCTAGGTAGCCTTTGAAATTCTTTTGCTCTGCAATTGCACAATAAATAAATGCTGCTTCAGTCTATCTCTGGTTTAGCTCAATAACTGAACTTTAGTTTCAAACATTCAATCAGATTCTCTAGTTCAATAAATATTTGAGAAAATTTTTATTAAAAATCTTTAATCTCTTGAAGAGTTTTTCGAAGTTGTATTTTCATTTCATTTAAAACAAAAAACCTAAGAAAGAAACATTACTAGGAAAACTGGCTTCAGAAAGGATTCGTCATACCAGGTCAAATCCTGACCCTAATCCACCACCGATATTTGAAAATCCAAATCTGATTCCTAGGATTCTTAGAAGTCAAGAAAGCTTTGAAAAACAAAGTCAAGATATCTCTGGAAGTTCTCGACCTCTTTATAGATCAGCTTCCTATCTTGTAAAGTGGATTTATTTTGATGAAGAACCTTTTGATGAGCGATTCGAAACATCGTCATTTGTGAATTTTTCTGAAACTGAATTTTCCAGACTGGTTCCAGACCCATTATTTCTTGAAGATTTACAATTGAAATTTGTTTCATTTCATCTTGATAGACATTTACAAAATTCCATTCAATCTGAACAGGCCTTTGAAGAAACTTAAAACACTTCTGTAATTACTGCAGTTTCCCCAAGTTCATCTACTTTTCCCCAAACTTCTGAAACACAAACCACTCCTTCTACTCCTCCTCCCACTACTTCTAGACCATCATCACCTGTTATTCCATTACACCTTCCAATGGTCAATAGATATGCCCCGTTAAGGTTGCCAGGCAACCCTGCTGCTTTGCCTCAAGATTATCAGAATAAGATCACCCCTTTTGATGGTTCTGGTACTTATACTACTCAACAACATACCAAAAGGATGACTGATTACTTTGAATTTTATGAAATAGATGCTGATGATGTGAGAATGCGAATTTTTGTCCAAAGTCTTATTGGGGAGGTCAGGACATGGTTTAGGACTCTTGCTCCAAACAGTATTGCTGACTTACCAGCCCTGTATAGGGCATTTTTAAATAGATGGGAGAAGAAGAAAGACCCTCTTCAAATCCTATCTGATTTTGGAAAATTGAAAAGAGGACCTAACGAAACAGTACAAGATTACATCATTAGATTCAACGAAGCATACAACGCTGTCCCCCAAAACCTTAGACCCCCTCCTGATTCAGTACTGGTTAAATTCCATGATGGATTTGACTCTGACATAGCATATTCACTTAGGGAAAGATCTCCCCAAACTTTGGAAGAGATGCAAAGCATAGTGGTTAGTGTTGAGGCTAACCTCATAGAAAAACGTGCTAGAGCTAGGGCTGAAAGAAGGATGCCTATAAACGAAGAGCCTTCGGCTTTTGAAAGAAAGCTGGATGCAATTATTAAAGGTATGGAAATACTGGGAGACAAAGTAGAGACAATCGAAATAAATTCTTCTAGCGATGGTCAAAATGTTGTTAGAAACCCAAACTTCAGAAGAAATCAAAACCAAAATACTGGGAAAAATGTCCCTGACCAAAACATCAGGCCACCATTCCAAGAAAATTTTGTTGAAGGTTCATCTTCTGAAGAACCAACGGAGGATGTTGAAATAAATAACTTGACTGAACACAAGAATGAACCAGAAGTTTTCCTATCTCAAGATGATCAAGAAAATCACATTCTTGAAACATTTCAAACTCATTCAGGAGAAACTTTTGATTTTAAAGAAGGATATGATTCAGCAATTTATGAAGTTCATAAACAATACAATTTGAGAAGTAGACGGATTGACATGATAGAGAATAGAAAACAGAAAGCTGTAAAACAAAACATCAAAGGTAAAACTAACACTCCTCCTGTACAAATTCTTTCTAGAGCAAGTCCTAACCCCGCCAATCCAATAATTGAAGATGTGTATGATAATCAACTAAACAATAAACAACTTTCCAATACTTTTCCTCCTACAGGAAACGTAGAAGAACCAGCAGAAGTTAATTCAGAAACACCTTCAACTCATAATCCCACACTTGAAAAAGAGAAAAACACTGAAGACCCAAAAAATAGAGAAAATCCAACTGTTCAAAATACTAGAGCTCAAACAGAAAAATCTTTCAATCTAGAAGCTGAAATAGGTAAATTAAAGATAGTTGTTCCATTAGCAGAATTAGCTAAACATGATGTTTATAGAAGCCAAATCAGCAGATCCCTTAACATTACTGGAATGGATGATTCAGTAAATGTTTTTGATGATCAACCCAAACTACTTTTTGGCCCTGAAGTAAATGGTAAACCAGAAAGTGGAGGAACTCCTCCATTTTATGTGAGTTTAAATGTACATGAAAAAATACTTCATAACGCCATGCTTGATTCTGGAGTGTCTCACAATTTGATGCCCAAAGCTGTGATGGAAAGATTAAATCTAGACATTACCAGACCATATAAAGATCTTTTTTCTTTTGATTCAAGTCAGGTAAGATGTTTAGGTTTGATTAAAGATTTGTGTGTTACTTTGGTGCAATACCCTGCGAAATCTATTCTGATGGATATAGTAGTAGCATATATTCCTCCCAAATATGGTATGTTGTTGTCCAGATCCTGGGGTGCCAAACTCGGAGGATCTCTTCAATTAGATATGTCATATGCTACTATTTCAGTGTTCGGTCAACCTAAAAGACTATATAGAGAGACCTTGATGAAATATTTAGTTAGTAGTTAGGAGAAGCCTGAAAACTTCCCTGTCTACTCAGTACATTCTGATATGGACTCATTCATCCTTTATAATGCTGAATTTGACCTTCCTACTGAACTAGAAGCACCAGAAACAGAAACTGCAAATAAATATACTGTTCAAATTGAAGAAATTTCTGAAAACAAAGAGACATCAGACATTCAAGAAACACCAGAAAAAACTGAGAAACTAGAGCTCCCTATTAAGAAAGTTGTTAAAACAGTCGATGAAGATTATGAACATGATATTCTATGGCATTTAGAATTTGATGGTTCAGTAAATAAGTTAGGATCTGGAGCTGGAATTTGGATACATAACATTGAAAACGACCATGCTGAAGGCCACGCTTATAGATTGAACTTTAGATGCACTAATAATATGGCAGAGTACGAAGCTCTTTTGCTAGGGCTTAAACATGTCAAGAAATTAGGAGCAATTAGAGTATTAATCATAGGAGACTCTGAGTTAATCATTCAACAGATTAATGGTGAATGTTCAACAAAAGACCTCAGATTAAAACAATACAGAGAAACAGTTGTGGAAATTCTCAACACTTTTCTACAAGCTCAACTTGCCAAAATTCCTAGAAAACAAAATTTGCATGCTCACAGTCTTGCAATGTTTGCTAGCACCTGTAAATTACCTTTTGGACCTAATCATCAGTTCACAGCTGAGATTAGACATAGACCTGCTATACCGGACAATCTCTTGAATTGGCCAGTGTTTGTAAATAATAATCAGATTAATAATTTTTTGACCTTAGAAAATGAGTTCTCTAACAGTAGTATAGATGAAGACACAACAATCAATGAATTTGATCAAATGGATAAACAAGAAACAAATATTTCAAAAGAGACTGCAATTCACATGCTTCACCCAACCAAATTCACTGAAAAAGATATGCAGGATTTGAAACAAATGGAAATCAATGAGATTATAGAAGATGAATCTGAAATTATTAGTCTGAAAGACAATCATTACCTAAAGGATTAACTCCTTTAGAAGATATTTTTGACTCAAATGACATTCCACTAAAACCCAAAATGGAACCGTTAAAAGCTGATATTGAAGAATACAATTTGGGAACTGAAGGAAATCCCAAGATGGTTAAGTTATCTAAATTCCTTCTAGAGGATCAAAAGGTCAAATATGTTGAACTTTTAAAAGAATTCCAGGACATTTTTGCCTGGAGTTATGAAGATCTTAAATCATATGATACATCAATAATTCAACATACAATACCTTTGAAACCAGATCAGAAACCGTTCAAACAGAAACTTAGAAGGATCAACCCTGTTTTACTACCTTCAATTGAGAAAGAAATTAAAAGAATGTATGAAGCAGGAATTGTAGCTCCTATTAGGTTCTCTGAATGGGTTTCTAATTTAGTACCAACAAGAAAGAAGACTGGAGAGATTAGACTATGTGTCGATTTGAGAAATTTAAACAAAGTTTCTTTAAAAGATAACTATCATTTGCCTAAAATGGATCATATCTTACAAAGGGTAGTAGGATCTTCAAGGATTTCTCTTCTGGATGGATTCTCAGGATACAACCAGATTCTGGTTCATCCTGATGATCAAGACAAAACAACATTTACAACACCATGGGGTACTTTCAAGTATGTCAAGATGCCTTTTGGACTCAAGAATGCAGGGGCAACCTTTCAAAGAGCAATGGATATTGCCTTCACCAAATAAATTCATGATTTTCTGGTTATTTATCTAGATGATTTAACAGTTTTTTCCAAAACAGATCAGCAACATTTAGATCATCTAAGACAAGTGTTTATAAAATGCAGAAAGTATGGTATTTATTTAAATCCTAAAAAGTCATTGTTTGGTTTGGAAGAAGGTAAAATCCTAGGTCACATTATTTCTAAAGATGGCATTAGAATTGATCCTGAAAGAATACAAGCCATATTGCAGATACCTCATCCCAGGAATATTAAAGAACTTCAAGATTTCATAGGAAAGATCAATTTTTTGAGAAGATTCATTTCTAGTTTAGCTGAATTACTTAGATTACTCACTAACATGTTAAGAAAGGATTCGAGTATTCAATGGACAGTAGAAGCCAAGCAATCATTTGAAGAAATCAAAATGGCTTTAACCAGAACACCAGTTCTTACCAGTCCAAAATTTGATAGAGATTTCATAATTTTTTCATTTGCTTCTGAACATACAGTTGTAGCTGTTTTACTACAAAAGGATGATCAAGGATGTGAAAAACCAATAGCCTTTTTTAGTAAAGAACTTAGAGATACATCATTGAAATATAATATCATGGAGAAACAAGCTTTTTCACTTGTGAAAGAAATTAAATATTTCAGAGTTTATATATTGTATTCTCATGTGATAGCTTATGTACCTAATGCTGTCGTTAAAGACATCTTAACTCAAGATGGTATTGAAGGAAAAAGAAGTAAGTGGATAGCTACCATATTAGAATATGATATTGAAATAAGACCTACAAAAATCATAAAAGGTCAAGGTTTGGCTCAACTCATGACTGAAACAAATTGCCAAGCCCTGAACATTAATGAACTGGATGACGAACAGGAGATGGTGACTCCACAAATCAGTCAGGCCTTTTTAGACTCACCCTGGTACTCTGATATCATTTATGTTTTGTTAAACCTGCAAGCTCCTCCAGGGTTATCCAGAACGAAACAAAGGTTTTTGAAAATGACATCTTTAAGATATTGTATTTTAGATAACGCTCTCTTTTGGAAGAATCATGATGGAATTTTGTTAAATTGTTTATTGAAAGATGAAACTGACAAGGTTCTTAATGAATTTCATGCAGGAGATTGTGGTGGACACCTCTACTGGAAGTCAACTGCAGATAAGATCTTAAGGGCTGGTTTTTATTGGCCAACCTTGTTTTCAGATGTTAAGAAATTTGTGACTGCTTGCCATAAGTGTCATATCTTTGAAGGCAAGAGAAAATTGTTACCTTTACCATTAAAACTGATTTCCACCGAGAGACCCTTTCAGCAATGGGGCTTGGATTTTATTGGATAAATCCATCGTCCCTCTTCTGGCCAAAACAGATGGATCCTTACTGCCACAGATTACTTTACTAAATGGATTGAAGCCATCCCATCCAGACAAGCCAATGATTTTGTAATTATAGGGTTTTTAGAAACCAATATAATTTCAAGATTTGGTTGTCCTGAAAAAATTATAACTGATAATGCTGCTGCTTTTAAGTCAAAGAAAATGATTAGTTTCTGCAATAAATATCACATCACTTTAGGCCATTCAACATCTTATTATCCTTAGGGTAATGGACTGGCAGAATCTTCCAATAAAAGCCTTATTAATATCATTAAAAAATTATTGGAAGAGAATAAGAAGAATTGGCATAAGAAACTTACCAATTCTTTGTGGGAAGACAGACTTACAACCAAGAAATCAATTGGGACCAGTCCATATGAATTAGTTTATGGTATTGAGGCTATATTTCCATCATCCTTAGGAATTCCTATTATGAAGTTACTTCAGGAAGCTCAAGTAGAACCAAATGATATTCAGAGAAGAATAAATCAAACAATTCACTTGGAGCAAACCAGAGAAGAAGTGTATCAATGATCCCAAGTTTTGCAGGAAAATTTAAAAAAGATATTTGACAAAAGGACTAAAGTAGAAGATTTTCAACTGGGAGACAAAGTTCTAAGATTGGATTCCAGAAGGGAAGATAAAGGGAAACATGGGAAATTTGATTTCTTATGGAAAGGACCTTACATCATTCATGCCTTACAGGGAAATAACACATATTTTTTGAAGAATTTGGATGGTTCAGAAGCTGAGGAAGGACCAGTGAATGGTCGAATGCTAAAACACTACTTTGATTCTATTTACTAGGATGTTCTGACTTTTTAACATGTACATAATATATCCTTTCTAGTGCATCAGTTTTGATTGGATGGTGAATTGTTGAAATTGAAGCCCAAAGTGAAGGCCCTAAGCTTCAGAAGTTTTACTATCATATATACAATAAAGCCACCAGAAAAAGAAGATTCCATAGTTCAGTTAAAGGCATTATGAAGCATCTGACCTGTTGTTCTCGACTTTTCACCAGGAAAAGCCATCCCCAAGTGAAGCCAGTGTTAGACTTCTATACCAATAGGTGTCATTTTTCATGATTGACTTGTTGAACTATGCAATATGTTCAAACCTTTTCTTGTTGCAAAGGTGTTCCATATTCTTAAAAAATCAAAAAATCAAAAAATTTAAAAAATGTAAAGAGGGTATACCTTAAAAGAAAAATCAAAGGGAAAAAAGAATAAAAATGGCCCAAAAAAGTGAAAGAAATGAACCCCAAAAAAAAAGGGCCAAGGAAAGTGTGCAAGTCTAAATGCCACTACTATTTCATTTTCTGTAATAAAAAATTGTGTGCAGCTTGTCAAACTTTTGCCACAATTTATGAAGAGTCAAACTGCTTAAACTTGACTCATTCATTTTTCAATTTCATGTTCTAGAATAGAGAATAAATATCTGACCAAACAGTTTAATCTTGGCAGATAAGTAGATAGGTAGAGTTAATAAAAGGTTCTCAACGGTTTAATCTGAGCCCTTGGATGTAATAAGGGTAGACTTAGATAGGTTTTCCATGTAAAAGAAAAAGAAGATTGATAAGGGTTTGCCAGTCTAAGTGCACCCTAATAAAGAAGATAAAATGGTAGAGTAAGTAGGTAGGGTAGGTAGATGTTGTTGCAGAATTACATGTGATGAATGATGGTTCCAAATGTGTTCAATTTTAATTTCATCACAAGTGCAAAGGCAAATACTACATTGGAAAAGTTCACAGCAAAGCAAAGTCAAGATTATTAACTCCCCCTTCATTTTTCCCTAAAATATTTTACTAATTTCCCCTAAGTGCTAAGGTATTGAAGATTAGAGGGGCTCAAGGCATTTCCTTGACTTTTGGAGGTACCGGACCCTCGGCCCAATAATTAAAAAACCTAAGTACTAGAAATCATCCATTATCACATTCATTCACCTCTTAAAATCTTTTCCTAAGTAAAATCCTATTTTACTTAGGAAAATCCTTCAAATATTTCATGAAAAGCCCTCAAAATCACTTTTTATTCTAATTCTAAGTGATGACTGTATAATAATGCCATTTACTTTTGAATCTTCACTTTCTTGGTTATATTTAAGTATTTTGAGTTCACCTTGTCCCCTTGTCATATTAATTCTAATTTTATATATTAACTCCTTATAAAAATCCCATTCTCCTATTATGTATAACTCCTTTGAATATAATATCCCCAAAACCCATCTATTACAATTTTAGCCAAAAAGTACTTAATTCCCACTTATTCAAATAAAAAACCACATCATAATCCCTTTTGGCTAAATATATCTATATAATTATTCCACCCCCTATAGTAAATAAATTGCATTGGTTTAATTGTTATATAAATAAAAATATGAAAAGAAAAATGTTTAAACATATTATATATATGTTTAAAAATAAAAATAAAATAATTTCCCGACCATCCACTGTACCAGGGATTAATTAATCCACTCGATTGATTAATAACCAACCCCAGCCAATAGAACTCCGCCTGATGGGTTTAATTAAAAATTAAATATTTTGGGCCCGCGCCGTTAATTCCCCGCCATCTTCCCACCTCGTCAACCGTCCGATCGCCCCGTTAAAAATCTACGGCCCTCATCCATTTCGCTGGCCATCCGCGTACGAAAGATAACACGTGATGGCCAAGTGGTTTTCAAACAGTGTCGTGCTACGTGTCAGTCATTGTATCGCATCGCTGCCCTTCCGCCTAAAACCGCCTTCTCTCATAAGTGGTGCGATAAAAACCGCTTACCACCTTTCCGCTCGTGACATGACCATCGTACCATGCTGACGTCAGCTAATAAAATAATAAAAAATTCCCCCCCATTTGAATTTGCCGATAAAACAAAAATTTCGCGTCTTTTTCATCATTTTGTACGTAGACGACGAATACACCCTCCATGCAGAAATTTCAAAATTAAAATTCGTGAAATCCGCCAACCTTTACCCTGTCGAAGAAGATTGCAGTCAAGCCTCTCAGAAAATTATTGGCCTCATCCAGTACCTGTTTGAAACCAGCGTCATCCTCAGAAAAATAGGTATTTACCCTAAATACGCACTGAACTCTGTAAGAAACGTGGCTTTCCTTTTCCTTTCACTAAAACAGAGTTAAATATAATTGCTAGTTCATTCCTTAAATCCTGAGAACTGTAATTGAATTCCCAATCTGAAATTGTACCTATTTCTCCCGGAGAAGCCTGTAATTTTTCTCAAATCTTCACCAAAAGCTGAATTCCCAATTTTGAATCCACAAGAACAAAAAATGGAAGTTCCTATGGCTTTAAACATAGCACCGTTGAATGCCCCTCATAAAGACTTGGATTATTTACCTTTGGCTGATATGGATTTTCAAATTAAAGACCTGAGTATCAATGATAATCCCCTTTGAATATTTTTTCGCTGCAGAGACAATTATTTGAATGGTTCTGACGTAATTGGACTTTGGGAATCCAATATGCCCATGTACCTTCTCTCAGCAGTCCATATCTTCCCTGAAAATCATCCATCTTTGCCATGCCAACTATGATCCTAACCAAAGAGCAGTATTATCCCCAAATCAAGATTTCCTCTTCCTAATAACTGCTCAATCCATAAATGAGATGCTACATTTCCAACCAGGTCAAGCCCTCACTCCTCTGCACATGGCTGAATTACTTGAGAAGTCTACCCAATTGTCCCCTGAAGAGTTAAATCGTCTTTGTCAGACTTTCATGCTGCCACAGCATCAACCTAAAGGCCCTCCCCCTTATGGCCACACCTATTTTACTGATGAAGGCAGACTTATTTTAAACATGATATCTTCAATAATGGGTTTTAACACTAGTCAGTTTGTTGACCAATTGACCCTAGTTTTATTATCTATTTTTAGCCCTGGACAGCCTCCTGCTATTAGGTATGACTTTGCATCTTTTATTGCTGACAAAATCCATGATCAATTCATGAGATTTGGAAATGAGAGAGTATTCAAATATTCTTCCTTCATATATCATCTCATGATATACTATCAGTCAGAAAGTTTTCCTTTCCATATTCAGAAACTTGATACTAAAGGAAACCCTAGGTCAGTTATCTTCTGGTCTGCTATCACCCATCATTCTTCTGATTCTCCTTACACCTACAGTGAGTTCATTGATCGATTTGTACATCCAGCAACCACTTTTTTAACTGGAATTTCTCCTCCCAGAATCAGTAGTGAAATCAAGAGAACCCTTCAACTCTCAAAGAAATATAAAGTGGGAGATTGGTACTTATATCAGAACCATACTGAAATTAGGATTTATGGATGTGAATTGTGTCCTTTCAATTTGCCCAGATATGTTCCAATGAGAATTTTTGCGCTTGAGTATTTCAGACAGATGAACAATTCAGATATAGTTCATTTATGTAATGTCAAGAAGAAGGCGCAACTCAGGATAAAGAGCCAATTAGGTCCCTTTGTTTGTAATTCTAGGGAGGCTGGGAGAGAAGCAGAAAGGATTTTAGAAGATTACCTCAAATTACAAAAGAGTTTCTACTGGGCACCCTATGATCCATATATCTTTATTTGTGACAAAAGAATGAAAAACAAATTATCTCCATACATTCATTTTAGGATGCCAGAAATTGAACAATATGCAAATACAGATGAATGGGTGGAAGGAACTTTGGTAGAGCAAGATAGTGAGCGGGTCAATATTGATAATGTAATGAAATACCTTGAAACGATACTTGACCTAGACTCTCTTGGGCAGGTACAAACATCAGGACCTTCTTCAACAGGAACTTCACAACAACCTTTGCAGGAGATCAGTACAATGGCAGCAGAATCAAAAGGAAAAGAAAAAGAACTAGACATACAAGTAATTGAAAAGTTCACAATGACAGAGCAACTAGAGACATCCAAAGAAAAAGGTCAGGCACAAATTTCTCCCGTTCAAACCAATCCAGTTGAAATGACAATCTTGCAAACTCCATCAAATATCGAAAAGGGAAAAAAGAGAGAAGCTGAGGTTGCTACCCCTCTCACTGGACCTTATCAACAGCCTCAGGCCAAGAGACATAAGTTAAATACTCCTCCAGAAATAGAATCTATTGAAGAAATCCTTGATAGTCAAGGACTAGAAAAAGTGGGCAGTCAACAAACAGGAACAGTGAACGGAGCATCCACCACTTCACAAAGAAAAGAGTTACAAAAGCAACAGAGTATGGAAATATCTTCTTTCAAAACACCAGTTAGAGATACATGAGATATAAAGAAGACATTTATCAATATCAAGGCCAGGAATGATCCACTTAGAATTCAAGTATATAATCAATATCTGAAAATGGCTCCAAAGAATCAAGAAAGATTGATGTCAGCTTTTGACATTCAACAGGGAAAAATGTTAATGAACCATTTCAAACCCAAGGTGCAACAACCCCAAAAAATTGCTGATTATACTAGGACAAAATTTGAAGTCCTAGCAAATGATATCCATCCTTTAGACCAGATTGAATTACATAAGCAGACTGGGGAAATGATCTATTCTACTTTGACTGATAAAGCCATGGCAGCTCACAGGTTACAGGATTCTTTAGAGAACACCAATACATAGTTATAGCTTGAAAAGGCTTCTTCTCAAGCCAAAGATAACAGGATAAAAGCATTGGAGGAAATAATAATTGGTTTGGGTCAAAATCCAAAGGATGTCAAAGGAATAAAATCTTTAATCAAGAAAAAAGATGATGACATTGCTGCATTGAGAAAGCAGTTGAAATTTCCAGCCTCCAGACATCCTCAAACTGATGAAGTAATAAAGAAGAATTCTGAAGAAGAAATGATGGAGTTGCTCTTGAAAATGAATGAGCAACTGACTGAAACAGAAAAAGAGCTAGAGCAAGCATTGAAAGACAAACAATCTGCTCTTCCAACATCTACAACAGAGGCAATTACAGGTACACAGCCAACAGATCAGCCAGCAGAATCATCACAGGTGGACACTTCAAATTTGAGTTCAGAACAATTAGTAAAACAAATGAATGACTTGAAACTTCAAGTAAATAAACTTCAACACACAAAGTTACAACTTATCAATTTAGAACAGAAATATGATCTTTCAAAAATGAGTGTTGCTGACAAATCAAGAGAAATCAAGAAATTTGAAAATTTGGTTAAAGCTTTGGAAAATGATCTCACATTGGAGAAACCTTTAAGAGAAATAAATGACATTCTTTGGGATAATATTAGTCAATAAATAAAATATATCTGGTCCTCAATCCAGATAATGTACAAACATAATGATTTGGTCAGAGTAGCTCTGGATGAAGTTCAGAATACACGAGCAGAATTGGGAAATAGGCCCGAGGAAGCTAATCAGCTAATACAGTTTCTAAATACCCAAACCAGACAGTAGCTTGAAGAAGTGGGTATTCAGGATAGAACTGCAAAAATCTTAGAAATAAAAAGAGTTTTTACTAAAAGAACTCTTATGCAAAATTTGGAACGAAGGTGTTTTGACATGCAGGGAGAAATAATTGCCTTCAGAGAAAGGTTTGATGTTTTATTGAATAAAGGGTTGCCCAGCCATATGATTTCAGAATATAAAATAATGGACTTAGAAACTTATGTTAGGAAATTGGACATACATGCTCATAATCTAGCCAATTCCTCGGCCAGTTCATCACAAGCAACATTACCCACAGGAAGGAATCTTCATGACAGATTAGAGAATTTGTTTTATCTGGAACATGAAGTAAGGCATTTGTTTCATAATTAGCCTAATTTATTTAGATATACCGAGGCTAATGAAACATTAAGGAAGCTTCAACGGAGAAAAATAGTAGAAGATAAATGGTGGGAAGATCTATTGGAACTTTTGTAAAATTTATCCTTATATGAAATTTTTCCTATTTACTACAGTATAAAGGATAAAATGACAAACAAAGGTCAAAGAGTATCAGTTCAGTTAAAGTGTATCAGTAAGAACAAAGAGTATCAGTGAAGCAAGTCAGTTAGAACAAAATTATTGAAGAAGACAACGATGAACTAAAAATGAGTGTTGCTGGATGATGAATTGATGCTGAAGACTTTTTACTGGATTCATGTGTCGAAATACAGATCAATAAGTCATTTCTATCCTGTGTTTTAAGTTTTATATATGTTTATTATATCACTGTGTGTCATTTCTGAATAATTAGCAAAAAGGATTAAATAAGAAATTGCTTAAATGTACTATGATTTCAATTGTTATTGTTCTAAATGTTTTCCTCTAAACTGGTTATAAACAATGAATTCTTAAATGCTCTTGTTTCTTTGGTTTAAACATTTGATTACTTAGTAAAGAATTCTTAATTGCTCTTTATTGGTAATTACTCATTTTCTTTTTCGTAGATATGTTGAAAGATTCTTAATTTCCTTTCAACCATTCTAAACCCATTTCATTCCTTTAAAGCTCTATAATTTTTTCTTTGTTTTGACTATCTTGCCCTGTAAATCCATCTTTCATTAATAAACTTAATCCAGTAAATCTAAATTTTTGACTCCATAGCCCAATGGCCTGAAATTATTTAATCTTGCCCTCAGTTACCGAATTCCACCACTTAAACAAAATCAAAACCCCTGGACTTTACAACTAGCCTAATATCTTCTTAAAAACAAAGCTATATTTTATAGAGAGAGCCCTCTCTGGATACAGATTGGCTAGATTATGTATCTGAAGGTTGGTTTGTGGTTACCTCGGACACCTTTTCAGCCCCTGGTATTTTGTAGATCCGGTCAAGGGAACTACGGTTATGTTCTAATCCAAGGTTAATGGATTGGGGTTTATGTATGCTTCAGCATGTATATATATGTGTTGTAACACTAAAAGGAATATAATGAAAAATCAAGCTGGTTGTCCCGATTTGGGATCTACGGGACAATCTCTGTGTATATTTGTTTTATGTTTTATGTTCTCACTATTGTTTGTTTTCTGTTTTTAAGATTCGTTTGCAGTTTTTTTTTGTACAGGGTTAAAACCTACAGCGGTGCGTTATATGTTCCATGGTGCACCGATTAACACAATAAAATAATTTTTTGGGAAACAACACGTTCATAGTGCGCCATAATGAAATAGCACACCGGTGCCCTATTTTACATATGGTGCACTAATTAAATTTTCTTTTTATTTTTTTTTTAATTTTTCATTACACAGTACTTTCGCGGTGCACTTGGATAATACAACGCACCAGTGCGCTAGGTTACGCAGGGCGCACCGATAAAAAAAATATTTTTTTTCAAAAATTCACGCAATGGCCAACATGGATTGGGATCCGACTATGCAAGTTGTCACGTGGGTTGGATGTCAATCTAAAATGAAAAACCCTAATTCTAAAATCACATAAATAGGGAGAAGAAAGGGCAGAAATAAAAAGAATGAAGGGTTTAGGGTAAAAATAGATTTTTTGTTTTGTTTTGTTTCTAAAAATGAAAACAAATTGAAATGTTTTTCTTACTTCGTAAAAATACTGCAGAAAAAGTAAAAAAAAAATCAGATTTAATCACGAGATTGTTTGAAATTCTATGCTATGGGGTTTGAATCACGAGAGGTTTGGAATTCTGATTGTCTAAATACTTATGTTCGAACGTATTTCGCTGCTCCATAGTGATCTTGTGCTCCCTTGCTCCAGGTATGTCTCCTGCAAATCTCTCACTGAAAATTTTTGCAAAAATAGTGAAATAATGAAAAGTGCTTAGTATTTAAAGAATTGTTTTATGAAATTACATTTTCAAAAATAATTTTCTGCCCATTTGTCAATTTACCGCTTTTTTCACTTAAAGAAAATAGAGTTGTGTTTTTTTTATTTACGGTTATTCGTCATTGGTGCATCACTTAATGGCACTGCACTGGTGCATCCATTGGTAACACGACACCAGTGCACAGTAACTAAAACGCACCGGTGTGGTTATATGTACAGTAGCACTGATTTGTGGTTAAGGCACCAAAATTACTTTTAGGTGTGTTCACCAAAATTTAGTGAACTACAACCATAGAAATTGAAAATGAGAATTTTGTTTATTCTTGATGGAAATATGCAATTAGAATTAGAATTTTGTTTATTATTGAGAATTAGAATTAGAATTGGATAAATTCTTGATGGAAATAACTATTTTTCCAATGCATTTTGTTTATTGCAGCAGGTCCCCATTGATTATGTGGAGAGAATGCAATGTGGGGCGTGTGAAGATGCAATACTATATGGCCCAAATGGGCAATTGTGCCATGTGAACATGTGCTATTCTAAGACGTGGGTAGTTTTCACAAATGGTTGGGAAAGTTTTGTTTCTAAGCAGTTTATTGAATTTGGAGATATTTTAGTTTTTAGACATGTTGGAAATGTACATTTTTCTATGAAAATATTTGGGCCATTTCTTTTCAAAACTACACCTCTTCTTCTTTCAGAAAAATAAACTTGAACCTTTCCACAACCTGCAACAAGAAAAGGTGCCAATAGGAGCCTCTGACATGCATATCTATTTCTGGCATGCATATATATTTCTTCGGTTGAGGTCTCGAAGGAATTGATTATGGCCAATCTACTTCGCTGAGGAATCTACCTAAATTTTCTTTGGTTCTACCGAAGGGTGCAGTTACTAACAGATACAGGATTGTAAGCTCCCTCCAACCCTCATTAAATTGTAGAATATGGATAAAAATCCATAGAAATGTCTATCATTTGCATAAAATGCCTCAAAACAAAGAATGAAGTGTTTTATTTTTTGAAAGTTATGTGTTATTATGGTGAAAGAAATTATTCTTTCTATTTTGTGCTAATATGGTGAAGAAATGGAATAGTGCTCAAGTATATGACAACAGTCTTGAATCATATTCTCAAAATATATGAGTTCTTTGTTAAATGCATAGCTACAAGATTTGGTCATATCGTTGCTAGGAAAAATACAACTGAAATACCAATACGGTGGGGTCGGTACTGTCTACTATCCCATGAACCCATAAACCCCACAAAAAATCTCAAAAACCTTTTAATAAAATGCAAATACTCCAAAAATGTTTTTTTTTTTTTTTGTATTGCATTCTTGACACTAGAATTCTTCTCAAATCTGTTCATGGAATTAGCATCCATAAGAGGCAACGCAATGGTAATATACTCGAATTCTTCTAAAATATGTTCAATGGAATTAGTACATGTGAAATGGTACATGTATTTATACTTTTTAAGATGGGTTTTTATAAAGAAGAGGACTTAATTACCTTATAGCTTATAAGACTCTTTTTTTTGAAACATTATAATATGTATTTTGAATTAATGTTAAAATCAATATTTCAGTTGATAATTTGCAATTATGTTGATCTCAATAAAAATGGCGTACTGTATAATGTTTTTTTTTTTGGTATGTAAGATCATAATAAAATAATGATAATTCTAAAGTACATAAATTTATTTCCATTATTTTCTAAACTTTATTATGTTACAAAAATTCATATTATTCTAGATTTATTATTTTACAATTACTTACAAATTTACAAATTTACAAATTTGAAAATTTTAATCAAATCATTTCACATTAATACAATTAAAAATTTCACATCAATACAATTAAAATTTTACAATTACAATAATTTCATAGTAATACAATTAAAATTTTACAAATATTTTACAATTACAAGTTGTGTATTACAATTACAATTTTAGAATTTTACATAAAATTTACAATTACAATTACAATTTTACAAATTTACATATGTACCATTACAATTACAATTTTATAATTTTACATACAATTAGAACTCCAATTACAATTTTACAATTTTACATACAATTAAAATTAAATTTCAATTACAAGACAATATTTAATAAATATCATGGTCATTTAATATTAAACTAATTAATAAACATCACCATCATGATAACCATTGTACAAACATCATATTCAACTAAAAAACACATTCAAATTCTCTAACATCATCGTGATCATGATCATCTAGCAAAACACAATTAGCATTGTATAACATCATCACAACACAAACATCAAATATACATCCCATGTGAAATAACTTCTATCACATACACATCTATCTACAAGCTGCACATTAAATGAACATATCTAACATGACCGAACAATATACACATCATGATGATCATCAACATGTAAATTAAGTACAACTGCAACATCAACATCAAATACATGGACCATATATATATATATATATATATATATATATATATATATATATAATGTCAAAAATATACAAATGTAATATAAATGTCATGGATCAGATGGTGGTACATCATCAATAGCAATACTAGTCGAGGCATGCTCAGTCAATGGTGCAGCCTCAACAAGCTCAGATACATGTTGATCATCACATGCCTACTGATTTGGATCAACTGTTGGCTACTCATCGTGATGACTCGACATGGTCGATGGTCCAGCTTGCTCATGATCATGAGTACTGCTGGATGCTGCAGGCTACTGACTAGATGTGATCGATGGTCCAACCTGCTCTCCATGATGACTGTTGCTCGATGCTAGTGGAGGATGCTCATCTGGCACAACGCGAGGTGAACGATCATCAGATGATGCATCGATTCTCGTGGACTGTCGATCATGTGTTGTGTCTCGACCATGCCTATAACGTGCAATGGTCTTCCTCAGCCGCGTAACTAAGGTCGTAGCTCCTACGACATGCCGCATCAGGCTGTACATGTCACGCGACATGCCTCTCCACATATGTAACAACCTACCATCGGCTTGTATGTCTCTCATAGTAGCGGACCTGATGCCCACCTCAATAATCAATGCAGTGAGTTGGTCGCCCAAATCCATCTTGTATCTGCTATCAAGCCTATCGCGCCTAGCAAAAGGTGGTACTGGTGCACCAGCAGGAGCAGTTCTCTCTGCACCGGCCTCCTGATGATCCTCAGCATCTGGCATACCCTGATCATCATCAGGATCCACAGCTGGATCATGCGGTGGTGCTGGCATGTCCTCGCCATCAAAAGACCCAATGTCTATAAAGTATATACAAGTACACAACAGTAATTAGACAATTTCATTACAAAATTTAATAAAAAAAAGTTAAAGAACATGTTAGAATAAATGTAAATAAAATAGTAATATTACCTCTATCATCCGGCAACTCATCATCTGTGAAGAGGATGTTGGCACACCCTCGCCAATCCAAACCAGCTTAAGGGCAGGGGACCATAATGAAGGGATGCGCGTCAACAATGGCTAGAAAATCCTATGCATCATGTGATATCCTCACTGGAAACACAGTCTTGCCCCTCTTGGGCATCATCTGCCCCCACATGTGCATCTATGCCTCGAACATCGGCCTATGAGGCTGCCAAACAAAATTAGGCCTCGTCTCTGGAAACCTCTCAAAAAATAATAAAAAAATCTCTAAATAAAAAGGGAAGTTTACCCTCCATTGTGCATGAGCACGACATCTATCTAAGGTTGTGCAGAACTGCTGCAAAAAAATGGCAGACCACCTGACAAGTCGTGGCTCCTGTACTAAAGAATCAACATAATATAAAAGTGAGCAACTAATGCATTTCCCGTCACTTGTGTGAAATGGTCGAAATCAGAAGTGAGAGGCACTTCATCTCCTCACTACCAAATGCACCAATTCGTAACTGACCTCCAAAGGCCTGAAAATATGAAGGAGAGAGTATATTTGCGCTAATGTATCTCTAGGAGTACACCAACTGAATCCCTACTGTTGGGAAAAATACTGAGAGGGGGGGGGGGGTGAATCAGTATTTAGAGTTTACTGAAAGTATTTTAACTTTTCTTTACATAATTCCATACGCGGCTTTGATGAACCCAACTCGCGTATACATGCGCATATAATAAAATAAAATAGTGTATACTAATATAATTTTGTAGATTAGAAAAAAAAATTCAGGAACAGTCTTTAAGTCAGTTTACCAATCATGCATATGTTAAATAATTAATAAGTATGTGCAGTAACAACAGTATAAATCATCACACAAGAGCAACACACATGAACACCAATATTTATGGTGGAAACCCAATTCGGGAGAAGACCACCATTGCTGTCATCTCTGTCTTCAATATTTATTATATGGAAAATTGTTTACAATATTGTGTTGATGCAGACTCATATCAGTACGCAGGAATCTACCTGCAGAAGGCTACAACATTCTCTCATTTTCCAACTGCTACTGGAAGGAAGCTACAACCCCCTAATCTTGTTTACCAGCCACTACTGGAAGGGAGCTTCTACCCCCTGATCAGAACACCAGCTTCTACTGGCAGGAAGCTTCTACTTCCATACTAAAGGCTTCAACCCTCTGAACCATTGCAGACCACGTTTCATCAATTTTCATACTGGATCAAACAACATCAACACAGATCTTCAAAAACATCAACAACCATTAAATTTACCCAATACCTCAATAAAAACAGTGAGACCATTGTAACTAGAACTCGGAAATAACCCAAACTTCAGAATCAATATGCAGATACAAACTCAACCTTGAACATTCATCAACTTAAAATGCATACACTACTTCGCTTCATTGAACCCGCGTGTATACGTGCTTTCCTTCACACCAACCTGCGTATAGCTCTGTGAATACTATTTTTCAGAATTTAATCAGTCACAGATCCAGATTTGAGGCTTTCAGTCAGATATCTTTAGAAATGCAGAACCCTTCATCAGTTAGTCACCATAAACCATGTTTATTCTCTCATTAATCATATTTATATATAATCAACTAAGATGCATATACAGTATTCAAACAACCCAGATATTACAAGACGACTTCATTGACAGACAGCAGAAATATAGCAGGAATAACCAGAAAACTTCTGCCACAAGCTTCAGAAAACCCTAATTTCCATACATGATTTTGCTAAGACAGATCCACGTATATACGCGCTTTCATCACAACAAACTAGCGTATAGATCCGTGAATATGAAATTTACAGAATGTATCATATCTATAGGACTTACCCAAAATTCTTCACTTTACTTCAACAAGCATGCGCCAGATCACAGATCTAATCATTTCTTTAATAAGTCATGCAGGTACATAGGCATTTAAGATCTAGAGATCTTAATCCATCATTTTATCTAAGGGTGCATCATAACTTCAGATTTTTCAATAAGAACAAAGTTCATCACATGCAGATATGTCTCAAAGAAAATATTTAGTAACAACCCTTACATATGCACACTTTGCACTATGATCTTCTTCTCCTTATATAGATTTAGCCTTTACCAATACCATGAGTCAAAACCACACAACAACTTATGGTATTCTTGGACGGAATCAAATAGACAGCTCAGCATTTAATAATTTGGGCTAATACCATGGTAATACCCCTTGGTATCAAACTTTTTGGAGCGCAAAATGCATACGCGACTTGGAACGTACTTATCCGCGTGTATACGCGACTTGGAACTTACTTATCCGCGTGTATACGCGACTTGGCCTTTACAAACCCATGTATATATCCTACAATATAAAAAATTATCCAATCTTCTACTGGTGATTACACAAATCGTCTGATAGACTATAGAGCCTCTCCAGGAATACATGTACCCCATCCTTTGCCAGAGAGTTTCCATCAAGGACAACATTACAATATATTAGGAAATAGGAAAAATTTTGCCAAAAATCTCCCCCTTTGGACTTGATGGCAACCATGATGGAGTTTGATCACCACAATAGATACATTAATCATAACCACTATTCAAAAACCAAGATAATCTCCCCCTTTGACATCAAGGGCAAAGGGCGGATCAATACCAAAACAATGTTTCTCTTCCCTTGTCGAAAGAAGAGCTTTGTAGATCTGATGTGTATTTAAATTACCATGCTCCCCTTAAGTTCATGATGAATCTTCAGACAGATTTTTCAATGAAGTACATGACCCTATAACTCAATCTAATATGACCTTTCCTATCACCAAGGACTCATACTTACATCAATGATCCAACCAATTGGAATTACATAATTGACTCAACTACCCAACCAAGTGGGTTTACAAATTTGAACAAGTCCTTACATGACTGAATATAACAATTTTACATCATAAGTCTCAATATGACCTTTTTCATCAAATTACAGATATGACTATTTATGACCAAAACCAAGGAATCTCAAACATGAGATCATAACACAGTAACCAAACATAATGCCAACAATGCATCCTTTTCCATAAGATAGGTGCTCCCCCTTAGCTTGTGTCTCCTTAACACCTTCAAAAACCAAATCATCAAAGCATCTTCATCAAGGAGATAAATATCAGAGAATGATACATAAATATGAATACTGGAGCAACAACAGAGATTACCCAACATCACCACAATTGTTCTGAAACGCTGACCCAGAGAATTTCTGTCAACAAAACCCATACGTGGTTTTATGCACAGAAACTCGCATATATACGCAATTTGCCTTTATGAAACCTGCGTATCGAATTTTAATCTTTTGAAATCAAATAGATCTGATCTGAGAGGCAGAGACAACTCCCAACTTCTATCTGAGATATTCAAATTCTTCCTTGGGAAGATGTTTAGTAAATATATCAGCAACTTGTTCTTTGGAGGGAACATACTCCAATTTAACCTTTTGTTCAAACACTTGTTCACGTAGGAAGTGGTACTTGATAGGAATGTGCTTGGTCTTTGAATGCATAATAGGATTCTTTGAGATACTAATGGAACTTGTATTATCACACAAAATGGAGATGGGAGGTGAACATTTTATTTGAATGTCTTGTAAAGTCTGCATCATCCAAAGTAGTTATGTGCAACATGATGCGACAGCCACATATTTTTCTTCTGTTGTAGATAAGGCAATAGAATTTTGTTTCTTACTGAACCAAGATACCAATCAGGGACCCATATAGAATGCACCACCACTAGTGCTTTTTCGATCATCAACATTTCCAGCCCAATCTGCATCTGTGTAAGAATGAAGAGTGAGATCAACATTCTTTGGATACCATAGACCAAAGTCTTGAGTCCCTTGTAGGTATTTGAATATTATTTTTATAGCCTGAAGGTTGGACTCTTTTGGATTAGCTTAGAATCGTCCAACAATCCCAACTGCATGCATAATGTCAGGTCTTGTCCCGGTTAGACAAAGTAGACTTCCAATCATGGATCTGTATTATGGTTGATTCACCGTGGGAGAATCATCATGATAACTGAGGTTACACCCAGTTACCATTGGTGTACTTACATGTTTGCAGTCTTCCATCCCATACTTCTTAAGAATTTGCTTAAGGTATTTTGCTTGTGATAAAAATATGCCATCTGTTGCTTGTTGCACTTGTAAGCCAAGAAAAAATGTTAGTTCCCCAAGCAAAGACATTTCAAATTCTTGCTGCATAACAGAAGCAAATTTCTGACTCATGGACTCTTCATTACTCCCAAAAATGATGTCATCAACATATACAACTACAATCAATAGTTTATCATTTTCAGTTTTTGTGTATAAGTTGCTATTAGTAGATCACTTTGAAAAACCTTGTTGATGAAGATATTGTCAAGATGATAGTACCATGCCCTTGGATCTTGTTTGAGACCATATAAAGCCTTTTTAAGTTTACAAACAATTTTTTCATCATTTCCAAAAATGAATCCTTCGGGTTGTTCTTTATAAACTTCTTCTTCTATATCACCATTAAGGAAAGCAGATTTAACATCCATTTGATAAACTTTGAATTGTTGAAAGCTCTAAAAGGAAAGAAACATTATTATGGCTTCAATTCTAGCTATAGGAGCAAATGTTTCTTCAAAGTCTATACCTTCTTGTTGAGAATACCCTTTACAAACAAGTCTAGCTTTGTTTCTAATAACATCTCCATTTTCATTTAACTTGTTTCTAAATATCCATTTTGTTCCAATAACATTTTTATCATGAGGTCTTGGAACCAGTTCCCAAGTATGATTCTTTTCAATTTGATCAAGATCTTCATTCATGGCTTGAATGCAACATTCATCTTTGCTAGCTTGATTGACATTCTTTGGTTCAATAGTGGATAGAAATGCTAGATAGCTAGGAGATCCTACAAGAGTTATTGTTGTTTGGACACCTGATCCCTTTTCTCCCAAAATTTGAGATTCTGGATGATTCTTTTGAACATACCTGGATGGAGCCTTTTCAGAGAGATCTTCTTCTGGTGCTTCATTGGGTTCACCTTCTATATTGTTTCTATTTGATGCAGGAAGATAGTGATCACCATCATCTTCATTTGTTATTGGTATTTCCCTTTTAGGAGCTAAGAGAGATTCATCAATTACAACATCAATGCATTCAACAATATTCTGAAGTCTTTTATTGTAACATTTATAGGCTTTACTTCTAGAAGAATAGCCAATAAATATTCCTTCATCTTCTCTATGTTCCAACTTACCAAGTTTTTCATCATTTTTCTTGATAAAACATTTGCTTCCAAAAACTCTAAAATGCTTTACAATAGGAACATTACCATACCAAAGCTCATAAGGAGTTTTATCACTATTAAAACGAACATGAGCCTTGTTAAGAATATTTACTGCGGTATGTGTTGCTTCTCCCCAAAAGGTATTAGGTGTTCCAAAATCATCAAGCATAGCACGAGCCATTTGTTGAACTGTTCTATTCATTATTTCTTCCATGCCATTTTTTTGTGGGGTTATAGCTATAGAAAATTGTCTTTTTATGCCATGTTGTTCACAGAAATCAAAGAATTCATCTGATATATAGTCCCCTCCTCGATCAGATCTAAGACATTTGATTTTTAGATATAATTCATTTTCAAGCAGGGCTTTAAAGATCTGAAATTTTTCAAATGCTTCATCTGTGTGTTTTAGTAATCCAATACAACACATTCTAGAGAATTCATCAATAAATAGAATATAGTATTTTTCTCCACGGGGTGAATTTTTCCTCACAGGTCCACATAAGTTAGTATGTATGAGTTTAAAAGGCTTACTTGCTGATCCTTCTTTGGCATTGAATTGCACTCTGGTTTGCTTATCGAATTGGCAAGATTTGCATATGATATTTTCATGCAGAGTGATGCTGGGAAGATCACGAATAGCTTTGAGTCTGCTAGATTTGCTGAATTGAGAGAAGATCAAGTACCCCAATCTTCTGTGCCATAACCAATTTTCTGAATATTTACCCAAGTAACATTGTTCTTTGCAACCATTCAATACATACAGATTGCTTGGTGTTCTAGTTCCTTTTATTATTGTTTTTCCTGTGTCAAGTTCACGTACCGCACATTCTTTGGATCTAATGGCAAATTCATTTCCTTGATCACACATTTGACTTACACTCAACAGTTTATTGTTTAATCCATCCACATACATAACATTGTTACCTTTTACCTTTTACATAACCTTTTCCTTTAATGACAATAGGAGTATCATTTCCAAAGGTGACATTCTTTTCCTTTTCTATAGAATTATATGAAAGGAGATTATTTTTATCACCTTTCATGTGTTTTTAACATCCACTATCAATGTACCACTGATTTTCTTCCCCTTCTGCAAATAAGGCTATGCCACAATTATCAACCTGTAAGTTCTTCTTTCTCCATACCTTGGAATTCGAAGATACATGCTCTTTTGGTTGAAGTTTGCTCCTACATTCAGATTCTCCATGACCAAATTTATTGCAATAAGCACATTCAATTTCATTTTGAAGAGGAGAAAAGTTGTTATAAGTATTCTTCTTTAGTCTAGTCTCATTTCTTTGTTTTCTTGCTTCTTTGGTAATCATGGTTTTTTATGCAGCACATTGAACAACTTTATGACCAAAATTATGACATGAGAAACATTACCCTTTAAAGAAGAAATTTTTGCGATCATGAAACCTTCTATTTGTGTTTAACTGCTAATTGGTAATTCTATGATTGATATTTCTTCTATTGTTCTTTGTACTGAAGTGGTCATGCTTTACTTCTGAAGTTTCTTTGTTCTCTTGCTGAGTGACAGAATGTTGTAGGCTAGCTTTAGCTGCATTTAGATAGCTTGGTGCTGAAGACTGAGAGGATTCTCCGATATATCCAAGACCTATATTTACAAAAGGAGAGCATTGAACCTTGATAATTTCATCTAAGGTTTTAGTTCCTTTAGCAAATCTAAGGTTTAAAGTTCTCTTTCTCAATTTCCTTTCTTAGACTTACTATTTCACATTCTAATTTCTCATTGTGCTTCTCCTTTTCTGTAAGCTGATTCTTTAGAGTATCTATGGCAATTTTGTTTTCTTTCAAACATATTTTGAGCTGATTAATTTCCTCAAGAAAATCATTTTCTTCTAGATAATCCATAAAGGTATCTTTAGCCTCACTAGAGTCTTTTTCAAAAGCCATGAGTAGTCTAACATCTTGATCAGATTCTCCTGCTTCACTATTTCATAGCCCATCACTATCTTCATGAGTATAATAACTTTTTCTATTGATAGACTGATTATTATTTCCTTTTGCCACTTCCTTCCCTTTTTCCCGTGTTTCTTTATAGGGACACTTAGCAGCGTAATGACCAACTCTTCCATAAGCAAAGCATGTAAAAGGAAGCTTACCTCTAAACCTTCTAGTGCCAAGTTGTAGCTTCTTTACAAAATTTATCTCTTCTTCTTCTGAAACATACCCTGATCCTTCTTATTCTTCTAATTCTTGTCCTTTTGCAGCAGCTCTAAAGACAACCTCTTTGACTTCAGATGTACCTCCTTTTCTCATTTCACAAGCAGTCAAAATACCATGAATTTGAACAATAGTAAGAGTTTGTACATCCTGCTTCTCTTCAATAGCAAACACTTTTGACTTGAATTTGGGAGTTAGAGATCTTAAAACCTTTTCTACTAGAGTAGTGTCAGTTATTGTTTCACCCAGATTTCTCATACGATTTACAATATCATCTAGACGTAAAAAGAGATTGGCAATGCTTTCCTCATTATGCATCCTAAGATTTTCATATTGAATTCTGAGATTTTGGAGTTTAGCACTTTTTACCTTGGTATCACCTTCATAGCTTAGGATGATTTTGTCCCATATCTCCTTTATTGTATTCAACTACATGATTTTGAAAAATTCTGATTCAGTCAGACTTCCCAATAATGCATTGACCACCTTCGCATTGGTTTCATATTTCTTTCTTTCTGCTGCATCTGTTGGAACTGATGCTGGATATTGATAACCACCTTCAACTATAGCCCATATGTCTACTCCAAGAGACTAAAGATAGGATCTTGTCCTTGTCTTATAGAATATTAAATTGTTTCCATTGAAGAGAGGAGGCCTAATAGATGTTTTCCCATCTTGATTACTCATCTTAGCTGATCTTCCTTCTAGCGATTAATCTTTTTTAGAAGTACCTGCTCTAATACCAATTGTTGGGAAAAATACTAAGAGGGGGGTGGGGGGTGAATCAGTATTTAGAGCTTACTGAAAATATTTTAACTTTTCTTTCCAAAATTCCATACGCGGCTTTGATGAACCCAACTCGCGTATACATGCACATATAATAAAAGAAACTAGCGTATACTGATATAATTTTGCAGATTAGAAAAAACTTTTCGAGAACAGTCTTTAAGTCAGTTTACCAGTCATGCATCTATGAAATAATCAGTAATTATGTGCAGTAACAGCAGTATAAATCATCACAGAAGAGCAACACACATGAACACCAATATTTAAGGTGGAAACCCAATTCGGGAGAAAACCACTATTGATGTCGTCTCCATCTTCAATATTTATTATATGGAAAATTGTTTACAATATTGTATTGATGCAGACTCATATCAGTACGTAGGCATATACCTGCAAAAGGCTACAACCTTCTCTTATTTTCCAGCTGCTACTGGAAGGGAGATACAACCCCCTAATCTCATTTAGAAGCCACTATTGGAAGGGAGCTTCTACCCCCTAATTAGAACACCAACTTCTACTTCCATACTGAAGGCTTCAACCCTCTAAACCACTGCAGACCAAGTTTCATCAATTTTCATACCAGATCAAATAGCATGAACACAACTCTTCAAAAACATAAACAACCATAAACTTTACCCAATACTTCAATCAGAATAGTGAGACCACTGTAACCAAAACTCAGAAATAACCCAGACTTCATAATCAATATGCAGATACAAGCTCAACCTTGAACATTCATCAACTTAAAATGCATACGCTACTTCTCTTCATTGAACCCGCGTGTATACGCGCTTTCCTTCACACCAACCAGCGTATAGCTCTATGAATACTTCTTTTCAGAATGTAATCAGTCATAGATCCAGATCTGAGGCTTTCAGTCAGATATCTTTAGAAATGCATAAACCTTCATCAATTAGTCACCATCAACCATGTTTATTCTCTCATTGACCAGATTTATATATAATCAACTAAGCAGCATATACAGTATTCAAACAACCTTGATCTTACAAGAAGACTTCATTGACAGAGAGTAGAAATATAGTAGGAATAACCAGAAAACTTCTGCCACAAGCTTCATAAAAACCTAACTACCATACGCGCTTTTGCTAAGACAGATCCGCGTATATACACGCTTTCATCATGACAAACTAGCATATATATCTGTGAATATGAAATTAGAAGAATGTATCAGATCTATAGGACTTACCCATAATTCTTCACATTACTTCAGCAAGCATGCGCTAGATCACAGATCTAATCATTTCTTTAATAATTCATTCAGGCACACAGGAATTTAAGATCTAGAGATCTTGATCCATAATTTTATTGAAGGGTGCATCATAACTTCATATTTTTCAATAAGAACAGAGTTCATCACATGCAGATATGTCTCAGAGAAAATATTTAGTAACAACCCTTACATATGCACACTTTGCACGATGATCTTCTTCTCCTTATATAGATTTAGCCTTTACCAATACCATGAGTCAAAACCACATAACAGCTTATGGTATTCTTGGACAGAATCAAATAGACAGCTTAGCATTCAATACTGTGGGCTAATACCATGGTAATATCCCTTGGTATCAAACTTTTTGGAGTGCAAAAGGCATACGCGACTTGGAACGTACTTATCCGCATGTATACGCGACTTGGCCTTTACAAACCTGCGTATATATCCTGCAATATCAAAAATTATCCAATATTCTGTTGGTCATTACACAGATCGTCTGATAGACTACAGAGCCTCTCCAGGAATACATGTACCCCATCCTTTTCTAGAGAGTTTCCATCAAGGACAACATTACAATATATTAGGACATAGGAAACATTTTGCCAACACCTGCTGCATAGCCAACTGGAACCTCTGGGAACGAGGGAAAAACCACCCCTCTCCTCGATAGCCCTATAATGAAATATATGTCCTCCTCAGTGGGCACGTACCATTAGTTAGGACCAACCTAGAAAGCCTCTAGATGGGCATTCCACCTACGGATAAGATTTCTCAAAAACACAACATGGCCCTTTAGGGAAGTAGCCTCCTCATAGAACTTGAGGACGCCTACCTACCTTAGGAGCCCCTGGGTAGCTGCTTTGATAGGGCGAGGGTATGCATATCTCTCCCTCTCTCATGCCTCCCACAGGAGAACCATGTTATACTGGTTCGCCTGTTGTTGCTGTTGTTCCCCCTCTTCTCTCCTTTCATGTCTCTGAATGATTGAAATATTAAATATGTCAATTTTTTTATTAAATGATACATGTATTTAGGAATATACATATATAATGTTTTTAGGGGAAAAAAAAACAGCTGGTGCACCACAAAAAACAAGCATGCACCGGTAATGCTGCGTCTTTTTTTGTCGCGCACTGGCAGCTATGCACCAGAAAATGTTCAGTGCACTGGCCATGGTGCACCTAAAATTTTTTAGTGCACCGTTGACTATGGACGGTGTTGGGAGTGCAGTGCACTGACTAAACTCTATGCCCCGGGGGGTATAGTTCGGTCAACGCACCGACCTCCTGAAATCATTACATAGTCAACATTGTGGTATTTTAGCAAGCCGAACCATTGACCCTGTCGAAATGCAGAATGCAGTGCACTGACAAAAATACTCGCCCCAGGGCAGATATTTAAGTCAATGCACCACATTGCGCTATTCCACATGGTTAATGGTGCAGCCAAGTAACCGACCGCACCGCACTTTTTTTTTTTAATTTTAAAATAACACGTTGTAACTTCGCTACCGCCCAGAACTGGTGCAGATACCATTCACACAAGTTATGGTGCGACCTGTAAATTTACAGGCAGCACCGCAAACCGCTGCAAGCTGAATGGCTCGAGCACACCGCGCGACAATTTTTTTCTTTTTTTTATGGTTAATTTTAATTGTAATTTGAAATTATAATCCGCTAAAAGGCTTAATTATGGGAAAAAAAGAAAAATACCTGTACATTTGGCCATCGAGGAGGCATATTGGTTGTAGAATTTTCAAAAGAAAAATTTCCCATTGTTTTGCAAAATTCAAGCTGGAGATTGGTGGGCAATCCATAACAACAATGCGTGCAATGTTTGCAATGGAAGCATCGATGTCAGGGCGGCTCAGACAAGGATAAATTTCACCGATGGTTGAGAGCTCTGGAGCACTGATAAAAGTGAAAAATGTGATTTTTTGGCTGTAATTTTTTTTTTAACCCTGTTCCGGTGCATGGGGTTTTATAGGCACACTAGTGCGGTTGCTTAAGACCACACTGAGCGATTTCTATTTTGGCGCGAGGTTTTATGACGCACTAGTGCGAAAGATTTGTAAAGCACCAGTGTGCTACAGTAATAAGACACACCAGGCAGGTGTGTATGGAGTGCACGATGTCCGGTGTGCCAATGTTTTGTGCGCACCAGTGCTTTCTCTTGCTAAACGCACTGGTGCGGTTTAGGATGATAAGCGCACCAGACGAAAAAACATATGAAAAAACCTCCACCTGCCAACCACCTCTAGCAACCACCTCTAGAAATGGATGTCTGGGGCATTTTTATAGGGGGTTCCTCAAAAACATCCACTAGAGGGTCTTTTCCTTGTAGTGAAGTGAACACACAACACTAGTAGGTTTGATTTTGGACGAGAGCTACAAGTATGTAGAAGAGATTGAGGGAACATGCATTATGCTCCTTTGCACTTCCCAGAGCCTGAGACTTTTTATACTAGCATTATTGGATGAGGTGTTCGTGGAAGTGATGATGTTTTAGAAGATGCAACCACAAGTGTTGTGTTCTCACAATTGGTGAATCCTTATGGGAGGTGATCACAAAACAAGACTCCTTTGTCATGTTCCAAATCTACCAAATTAGCACATGCAGAGAGAACATTAGTGAATGTGAAATGGTTAGGTTTAGTACTTATTTTTTTCATATCATATTAAAAATCCAGTGCATCCTTGTAAAATCCTCGCCTTTTTTAATCGACCACCATTATAGATGATTACACCACATTTGGTTTAGACATTTACTTAGGTAGGTAGGCTGTCACCACATTTGGTTTAGACATTTTCTTAGGTAGGTAGGCTATCCCTATCTCTCATCTCCCTATAGAGTAATCTGGTCACATTTTCTTTCTTCTATGATACGGGTTACTCTCTCTCAAGTCCTCTCTCTCGTCCTTCCTCTCTCTCCCTTTCTCCCCCTCTCTCTCGTCCTTCCTCTCTCTCCCTTTCTCTCCTACCTCCCTCTCTCTTCCCCCATCTCTCTCTCTCTCTCTCTACTCTCCAATCCTCTCACTATATCCCACCCTCTCTCCTTCTCTCTCTCCCCCTTCCACATTTGTGTCACTCTCTCCCTCTCTTACCCTTCTCTACCTCTCTCACTCCTCTCCCTCCCTCTCTCTCCATTCCTTCTCTCCCCTTGTCTTTAGTTTATCTCCATCTCTCTTTCCCTTGTGAATCCCCCTATCTCTCCTCCTTTATCACTCTATGTCTTTGTTCTTCCTTCTCATATATATCTAGAGTTAATATATATCATGATATATTAATATATATTATAATATAACAAATTTAATATAGTTTTAATCCAATTTTATTAAATTTAATAATATTAATATTATAATATATTAATATGAATATTAGAATTAATAATAATGATAATATTAATCTTTTAATATTGATATTAGGGTTAATAATGTTTTTTTGCACGGTATTAATAATAATTTGGCCCATGGTATTTGGTTCAAAGGATTCACCTAAATAAAACCTCTTTTTGAGCGTTCGTAAATATAAAGAGGATTATGGAGTAAATATAAAAATATGTTTGATTTATTTACCATACTTCTGGTTTATTTATATTTTATTTATTTACCATACCACTATTATTTACCATGGCATTTGGCCCATAGGCTTGGTATATAATTAGATGTTGATTTCTAATCCTATTTGATATATTTTTATTTATTTACCATAGTTCTTTATACCTCTTTTATATTTATTTATTTACCATACATATTTTATAAATATGATATTTGGCCCATGGCATTTAGCCCATGGTATTAACATGGTATTTTTCCCATAGGCTTCACCTAAATAAAACATTTTGTTTGATTTTCCTTAAATATAAAGAGGCTTATGGAGTAAATATAAAAAGAGGTTGTATTTATTTACCATACATTTAGTTTATTACACTGTAAGGCGTTAAACAACTCCCCTAGCTACCACTGTGTCCATGTTTGAATCATTGTATCAAATGTTAGACGATTGAAATGTTTTAGGCCATTAGAACCACAAGTAAATAGTTTTTTATAATGTTAGTTTTTTTTTTTTAATAAATTAGATTGAATTTAAGTTTTGGTGACGTTTAAGTTAAAATGTTGTTATTAAAAATCTGTTAGATTTTAACCTCAAATTAACATTTAGACTATGTCAAATTACATAAAAATAAAAATAAAAGTAAATTAAATAAAAAGATTGACATAATGTAATGAACATTTTAACTAGGTCAAAATACAAAAAAAATAAAAACAATAATAAACTATAAAAACAACACATGGTATTGACCCATGGTATTCATGTGGAATGTAGTTTATTTAAAAGGGGAAATTAAGAAACTATATACATATCTTTAATTACCTAATTGTAGCTAAACCAGCCTAGATTCATCTTAACTCCAGATCTATCAAGCGCCAAGAGGGATCAAATATCTGGAGGTGCAAACCTCTTTTTTGAGTGCAAAACTTGAGGAAAGGTTTGCACCTCGAGAGATTTGGTCCCTCTCGACGCTGGATAAATCCGGAGTTAAGATGGATCTAGGCTGGTTTCACTCATGTGGGGTCATACAAAATTTGTTGAACATCTAATTATTTTGATAATTTTAAATATGCTAAAAATGTCTAAGATTAATGATGAATTATGAGACAGTTACTAACTTGAATGATGAAAAATGATGAAATACAAAATTTAAGGGAAAAGTGACATTGTAACAATGTTGAATGATAGAAAATATGGGTAATAAGAATGAAGTCAATTACAAACAATCTTCATTGCGATCAATCTGAAACTATTTTATTTTATTGTTCTTATTGTCACACATTTATTTATCCTCTATTACCCAGTTTGAATGAAAAGTTATTAACAATGTTGAATGATGGAAAATGGGAATAATAAGGATGCAGCCAATTACAAATAGTTTATAGTTTCAAGAAGATGACATTTCAGGTAAGCGAAATTTTTATTTTGGATGAAAATTCAAGTTTTGTATTTATGGTTGAATTATTGCAATGCATAAGTCAACTCGTGTCATGAATAATGTTTATGTGCTCACACTATGTGTGTGTGTGTGTGTGTTTTGGGGGTGAGATAGAGATATAGATGGAGGGGAGAAGAGAGATGCAAAGACAGGGTGGGGAGGAAGAGATATAGATATGGAGAGAGAAGTGTTAGAGAGAGAGTGTGTGTGTGTGTATGTTTGGGGGGTGAGATAGAGAGATAGAGAGATAAAGGAGAGACAATGGGATATAGAAATATAGATGGAGGGGGTAGAGATGTGCTTACAATGCAATCAATGTGCACTATTAATCTACTTACTTTGAAGTTAATGTACATCACACATCTAGTTGCATCAAATCAGAAATCAAAAGATACACTGAAATCAATGCTTCGAGTACAAACAATCAAATAAATCAACTTCTACACTAAAATCAATGCATCTTGTGCAAACAATCAAATAGGATTAGAAAGAAAAATCTACACTAAATTCAATTCATATATTGTAAGCAATAAAATAGGATTAGAAATCAATATCTACATTGAAAACTATGCATAGACGGGAGAAGAAAGATGCAAATACAGGGTGGGGTGGAAGAGATATAGATATGAAGAGAGAAGTGTTAGAGAGAGAGAGAGAGAAGGAGAAGAGAGAGAGAGGGAGTAGAAAAGGGAGGAAGAGAGAGGGATATATATATATATATATATATATATATATATATATATATATATATATATATATATATATATATATATGGAGAGAGCGTTTGTATGTTTGGGGGGTGAGATGGAGAGATAAAGAAGGAGATACAATGGGAGATAGAGATATAGATGGAGGGGGCAGAGATGTGCTTAAACTAAAATCAATGCACATTATTAATCTAATTACTTTGAAATTAATGCACATCATGCATCTAGTTACATCAAATCAGAAATAAGCATCTACATTGAAATCAATGCATCTAGTGTAAGGTATTAAATAGGATTAGAAATCAACATCTACACTGAAATAAATGCGTCTAGTGTAAGTGATAAAATATGATTAGAAATCAATATCTACAATGAAACCAATGCATCTAGTGCAAGCAATCAAATAGGAGTAAAAATCAACATCTAACTAAAATAAATGCATCTAGTGTAAGGTATTAAATAGGATTAAAAATCAGCATCTACATTGAAATCAATGCATCTAGTGAAAGTTATCAATTTGGATTAGAAATCAACTACCACACTCAAATCAATGCATATATTTTAGTGAAAAACCAAAATATTCATGACTTTCTAGATATAACTTCTATGTCTATATGTGTCATTGTGTCCACCTTCCATTTTGTGTCTATCTCCCTCCCTCTCTCATTCTCTCTCTCCCCCTCCCTCTCTCCCCGGTCTCTCTCTCACCACCTCTCCCTCCCTTTCTCTATCTTTATCTTCTTCCCTCTCCCCCTTGCCATATATATCTATACCTCCCTCCATCCCTCCTTATTTGTTTCTCTATCCCATCCCCTGAAACACATGGCATGATCTCTCTCTCTCTCTCTCTCTCTCTCTCTCTCATTTTCTTTGTCTCTCTCTTCTTCCCTCTTTCCCCTAAGTATCTATCTCTATCTCTTAGCCCCCAAACATACACACTATCTCTCCATATCTATTTATATATTTATCTCTCTCTCTCTCTCCCTCTTCCTCTCTCTCTCTCTTTGTCTCTCTTCCTCTTCTCTCTCCATATCTATCTCTCTTCCTCCCTCCCTCTCTTTTCCTCTCTCTTATTCCCTCTCTCCCTTATCCATATATATCTCTATCTCCCATTGTCTCTCGTTATCACCCCAGAAACATACACACTCTCTCTCCATATCTATATATCTCTCTCTCCCTCCCTCTTCCTCTCCCTCTCTCTCTTCCCCTTCTCCCTTGTCACTCCCTCTCCCTCTCCACCTTTCTCTCTTTGTCTTTCTTCCCCTTCCAACTCCATCAATATTCCCCTCTCTCTCTCCTCTCTCTCACATTCTCACCCACCTCCCTCTATCTCTCCCTCCCATTACACACCAATGATTGAATATAATGTTCAGATGTTTCCACGATTTATATTGAGAGATATAATTACGCCGTAAGGCGTTCTTATTTGAAAATAACTTTGCTGATGTGCATCGTGTCATAATGTGAAACCGTTAGATTGGATGTTAGACGATTAAAACATTTCCAACCCTAGATGGAAAACCAGGCAGTTGCGACTGGTTATTGCAGAGAATTGGTTGAGAGGTGTTCGTTGTGGGTGCAGTAGAAAGCCAAGGGGGCAGCAGATGGCAGTGCAGTGGGATTCTACATGGATTACGTTCGTGTAGCTCTGGCTGGACTGGGCAAGCTCCTCTTTGCACAGTTCACAGAGCTAATGATTGAATTCTACAGCAATGGGCTCCCGGGAAACCTTTCCCTGGGTCCTGACCTGAGCTTGGACTATGGCTTCAAGGGAATCGACATAGCCATGGTTGCTTACAGTTCCGAGCTTCAATTCCTGGCTAATCCAAGTGGGTCTCAAGTGGGTCTCAGCAGGGTGTGTGGGCAAAGGCGGGATTCGAACATCAGACCTCTCAAGAGAAAGGAGCTTCTTGTTCCTCTGTGTGGCCAGGGGTTCAGGTGTTGAGGAGCTGGGAAGGTGCAAGGATTCTCACTGCAGAGGATTTGCAGGCTCCTGCTGCTCCCCCACACTCCTGTTGTTCAAGATGTTGGTGAGCGTGTGAGGCCTGGTTATGGGTTCTTTAACTCTGGTAGAGTTATCATGCCTCCTCCTACTGCTGCCCCTGCTGCTATTTCTGGAACAAAGAGAATACACAATGAGTCCGATGGCTCCGATGGAATCTAGGACAGCTCTGAGGTTTCGAAGTATGAATCTCTCGAATCCCACTCGGCTTTCCATTTTTGTGAAGTTTAAATAAAATTTTGGTCCTTTTGAAATTTTCAGAAAATACCCACTAGAAATTTTGTTCTTGCGTTCTGGATGGGAAGCCCTTTTTGGCGTTTTGTTTTTTAAGCGATGGACATTTGGCTTCCTGTTTGAAAATCAATCCCCTGGGATTGTTGTATCTGTTTGCGCTTAAATTTTAGCTTCTAAAGTAAATATTCCTGTAAGAAATTTTGAGTATTAGGCCGCGAAATCCTGTTTGAAATTTCTAATTTTGAGAGAGTTAATCAAAACAAGTCAGGAAATCCTCAGATTCAATGAGATGTAAACTCTTGCTCTGGCCTTAGAAGATATGTTTCAATGGCCCAACAATGCCAACGGTGAGTTATTCGGCCATTTAGTTTGTTTTTTGAAGGTCAGCCCGTTAAGTTTATTTTGTTAGGCTTACATTCTATCCATCAATTTTCAGGCCAAAGTGGATCTCAAACATTGATGGAAAGAGGGCATGTTGGTGCCAATGATCCCAAGCATCCAAGGCTTTTGGACAGCTCTTCAGACTTTGTATTGACCTACGAGGACAAGGAGGGAGATTGGATGCTTGTGGGTGATGTCCCATGGAGGTGAGCTGTGAATTCCAAGAAAATCCAAAGCTTCACTTTTCAGATACAATAATACATATATAGATTATTGCGCAAGCCGTTGTCTCAAATACATAGGAGAGTTTGGTTTGATCTTTAGGTAAACTGGGTAATGGGTTTGCATAGAGATATTATAGGAAATCTCCTGAATTTGTTTCAAAGGGTTTTTTCAAGAATGTTGAAAAGTTGTGGATTTGCCTATAATAAGCCTTTCTGCAGAAGGTAAATTTGATCAAAGCTTCATTTATTGCAGGATGTTTGTCAATACTGTCAAAAGGCTAAGGATTATGAAAACCTCAGATGCCAATGGTCTAGGAAAGTTTTAATTGCCTTAGACTTATATGGAAATGTTCTCTTTGTTTTGAAGATATTTATTTCTGATGCCTTATGGGGATTGACCATTTTCTGTTTGACCACAGCTCCAAGGTTTCCAGAGAAGATAGATGGGCAAAAAAGTAAAGCTGTTTGACAGAACGCACTATAAGATCTGAACTAGATTTTGCATCTGCTTCCCTGGGTCCTGACCTGAGCTTGGACTATGGCTTCAAGGGAATTGACATAGCCATGGCTGCTTACAGTTCCGAGCTTCAATTCCTGGCTAATCCAAGTGGGTCTCAGCAGGGTGTGTGGGCAAAGGCGGGATTCGAACATCGGACCTCTCAGGAGAAAGGAGCTTCTTGTTCCTCTGTGTGGCCAGGGGTTCAGGTGTTGAGGAGCTGGGAAGGTGCAAGGATTCTCACTGCAGAGGATTTGCAGGCTCCTGCTGCTCCCCACACTCCTGTTGTTCAAGATGTTGGTGAGCGTGTGAGGGCTCCGGGTTATGGGTTCCTCGAACTCCGGCAGGAGGTTGCTTGTGTGCTCCTCTCCCTCCCGCCCGCCCGCTCTCGTCGCGTTCGGAACAAAGAGAATACACAATGAGTTTGATGGTTCGATGTATCCAGACAGCTCGAGACCAAGTATGAATCTCGAATCCTCCTCGGCTTCTCCATTTTTGTTAAGTTTGAAGAAATTTTGTCCTTTGAAATCTTTCTTAAAATGTACCCACTAGAAATTTTGTTCTTGCGTTCTGGATGGGAAGCCCTTTTTGGCGTTTTGTTTTTTAAGCGATGGACATTTGGCTTTCTGTTTGAAAATAAATCCCCTGGGATTGTTGTATCTGTTTGCGCTTAAATTTTAGCTTCTAAAGTAAATATTCCTGTAAGAAATTTTGAGTATTAGGCCGCGAAATCCTGTTTGAAATTTCTAATTTTGAGAGAGTTAATGCTCCCTGAAAAACCGGTTGCTTTTAATGAAATCTCACTTCTGATTTTCCTGAATTTTGAAACAGTTAAAACTGACGTCACCACTGGGAATATCATTCTCTTTGGTTTATATGAAAAACAAACGTTGCCAATTTGAAAATTCCGCTAGAAAAGTTTAACTTGTAAAGAAAATTCCATTTCCATAGTTTCTGTTCTAATTTTATAAGGGAGATCTTTTGTGAAATCCAAGGGATACGAGTAGGAGCTGTAAAGAGTGTGGATTCGAAGGAGTGTAGAGCAAGTGTAAGGTGGCTGAAGGCTCTGGATTGTCCAGAAGATACAGGTAAATTTGATGGTGAGGAGATGATAAGTGTGTATCAAGTAGCTAAGCATCCAGCTTACGACTACTTTATTGGGGCATCGTTATGTGTCTCTCTCCGGTCTCTGAGGAAACGGAAGTGCCTGGAAGAGTCAATCAGTTGGTTGGCCAAATAGAATGCAAGGATGAAACAAGAACCAAAAATGCTGACACTATAAATCTATCTACAAACCAGAAAACTCTGAAGAAAAGACAGAAAAAAAAGGCAGAGCTTGACACGAGTCTGGAAGAATCCAATCTATCCTGGTTTGGGAATGTCATTGGTGGTAAGGATGGAGACATTGAGGTAGCATGGGCAGATGGAATGGTGTCAAAGGTATGCTATTTTCTTGCTTGATTATAGTAGACTATTAAAAAGGGAAGTAAATCTCATTGTGTCCTTTTAAGTACTCTGTTTTATTTGAGGAATTGATCACGGCTACCTTTGATAGTCTCAATATACAGAAACTTAGGGTCTAAGAGTATCTCCTTAAGCACACCTTTCAGTACAATCAAAATAAGGATTACGTCCTTTTACATAAGTAGAACAAATGGCTGTGTGTTTATAGACATGTCTGTTTTCAATTGTCTTTGGAATGTAACTTATTGTCATAGGGAATGTTGCCAAATAATCATGTCTTTATGAAATTTTTGAACAAGCCAGCTACATTTAACTAAGAGCATGCTTCTTCCATCCATTTTTGTGAGTTTTATTTCTAAAAGTAATGTTCTTTTTCATGGTGGAGTATGAAATTTTGAGCCTCCTCTTGCAGCCTCTCAACACACAGAAATGGATGAAGAAAGTTCAGCAAAAATGGAACATCCTTAAAAAGAATTTACCAGGTTTGTTAAATGGAAATTATGATATTTACACAGAATGCTAGGGATTAGTTTATCTGTATACTTATTGGTATTTCCGTCCTTTTTGCCTTCTACTACTTTCCCTTTTATTTCTTTCAGTGGCGTTCGAATGTTTTCTTCAATTGCTCATAATTTCTTACTAGATGCATACCTTTAATGTAGCAGCAATTTAGAAGCCAACAACTGTATGCACCCATGAGAGAAATAGTACTTTTCTTGTAACAAACTGTCCATGTGGATACTCTGTACTCATGGGCAAACAGTATTTCAAGCCCTTTTTTCCGTTGGTTGCTAAAATTATGGTTGTTCTAATTATATCATATATAAACCCTCAATTGATTGGACAGGTACAATTTTTTTGAGAATCTATGAAGATAGGATGGATTTGCTGAGGGCTGTGATTGTTGGAGCAGCGGGGACTCCATATCAGGATGGAACTTTCTTCTTTGATATTCATTTTCCATCCAACTATCCCGATGTACCACCTGTAAGCACTTAATTGCAACTGCTTGATTTGAAAGTTAATTTCAAATCTCATGTTATTTTTTGAAAGTTACTTTCAAATCTCATGTGTTTTTATGAACTTCAATTTGAAAGTCTCATTTCGCTTTATGTTGGCTATTGAATTTGCAGTTAGCTTACTACCATTCTGGTGGATTGCGGTTGAATCCGAATTTGTATGCGAATGGGAAAGTGTGTCTGAGTCTTTTAAACACATGGCCAGGCAGAGAAAATGAAATGTGGAACCCATCATCATCAAACGTTCTACAAGTCCTTGTTTCCATTCAAGGACTGGTACCCCGAAGGCAGAATCTGGGGAGATTTTCATTTCTAATCATCTTATCTGGTTTAACCTTTTTCTCTGAATCATTTCAAATCCATTGATTGTCTTGTGTGCAGCATTTTGAAATGTTTGTTAAAGAGCATTTTAAAAAACGTGGTCATTATATTCTCCGTGCGTGTGATGCGTATATCAAAGGTGCTCCAGTTGGATCACTTTCAGAAGATTGTGTTTTGCCACCAAATGTTGGAGCAGAGTCCGAGAATCGGGGTGCTACTTCTCTTGGCTTCAAGCTTATGTTGGTTAAAATTGTTCCCAAGCTTATTGCAGCCTTCATGAAGTTGGAGTAGATTATCCAAGGGACTAGGTGGAATACAAGGTCTTGTTATAATAATAAACAAATGCGATGAAGAATCTGAATCGTTGGATTGTTACTTGGTCAATACATGTGTGGTTATTTTTTACAAATGCTTTATCTGGTGTCTCAGAAGTTTCTTGATTCTGGAATTTATCTATGGTTTATATTATGGCATAATATCTTATTATTTAATTGACTAATGTTTAAGCTTTAAGTAAGACGTTTTTCTTTGAAAACAAATTTTTTAGCTATCAAAGTGTACTGGGTGTACTGTCTAATTGAAATGTTTTAGACCATTTCTCTACAACATAATTGAAATGTTTTAGACCATTCCTCTACAACCTCCCTCATTTACTCTAACTACTTAACCAACTCTCTGATCTCTATGAATCTCTCTTCCCATGGATATGATATACAACCTCTAATACCATAATAGAATAGAAAGCAATAGATTCATCTCTTAAATTGTTGCAGGTCTTTATTGCTATCCTGAAACTGAGCCAAAGCCAAAAACTGTGTCATCCTCCTTGCAAGACCAGTCATTTGCACCAAAAATTCTTTGGATTCGAGCTCTGCAACTAAGATGGCGGGTTTAGGCGAAACTAATTCTGAGGCCACTACCAGTCAACGACCATGCATGAATTGATTCAAGGCGTTTATACGAAAGAATATAGCCAAAAATCAATACTTAGCTAGAGCTAGAGGATGCCATGTTCTTCTCTCAGTAGTGGAACTGACATTAAATTGAATCTCTTGATTAGTGGTGGAACTGACATTAAATTGAATCTCTTGATTTGTAATTGGGAGACATAGAGTATTACAGCTAAAAATACACCCACTAGAGCAGGGACTACGTAGTTTAAAAGAAGGTGCAGGGAAGGATTCCCCGGGTCTAGAATGGAAGAGAGACAGGAGTAAACCAGAAGCCATTCCTCTCTCAGATAGGAAATTTTCAATGGCAGCCTTAGCTTACAATGTTGAAACAGCAGATGCTATTGCCAGCCGTAAAGCACAACATATACACCTGCGTTTTCCAAAATAAGAGACTAAATCTAGTGAGAACCAATACCAGTCATCCATGCTCTGCAACCGTGAATATAAGCTAATATTTATAAAAAAAAACTATATTATACGAAAAAAAAACTAAGATGGAAGTAACTTAAAGTTCTATTTCAATTCCTTTTAATTATTATGTGAAGAAACTAATGATCTATACACCAAATAAATCCATCCCTCAATCTTTGTGAAGTACAAAGAATGTAACCTGCCAATAAGCCAATGGCTGAATGATTTCAGTCAGAATTAGCGACGGAATGCCATAACCAAACTCACTCCTATTGCAAGAACAGCCCAGGTTGGCAGAAATGCACACGCTAGTCCAGAAACCCAACCCATGATTTTTCCAAGGTCGGAGGCCACCGCCAAACAATTCAGTTGGATTTGGTTAACCCCCATAATTTTCTTTAAATCAGAGGATTAATCAACAAAATCAAAGTTGGTGCCAGTGATAGATTGTAGCCATATCGCTGCTATGAAACAACTCCAGCGTTTACTGGCCAGTAATTTAGAGGGAGGCATCCTACTGATACCATCCATGTCAAAACAGTAACCATATAACTCAATGCGTGCAATGCATTATTCTAACAGTGGCCATTTTTATAGACGAGACATATGCCAATTGGCAATTACAGGACAAGAATAAACGCTAAAGTCTTCTCGTGGGCTACAGCGTAGTTAAGGGTCTGATGTCCAACACCACAAATTCCATATGGAGGTATAGAAGTGGATCACCGATTTCAACAAAAATGGAAATTAATTCGTTTTTTTTTTCATTCACAATGGATATTGAAATCCAATTTATGTGTGTATATCCCTGTTAATTTTGTTTTCTATTGGACCAATGTTCACTACGGTTGTATACAAATTTCGATCACTAAATTAGGTTGGGCAGTTAAGCATATAGAATCTTGTTTTAGCCCAAGAATAAATTAAGTAAGAAGAAGGTGATGTCCGGAATAAGAAAGTGATAAAATAAAATAAAGATGTCTTATATGATTGCATCCAGAGGGGCTTTGCAGTTAAGTATATGGTATGTGTAGATGTAATGTAAATATTTGACATGTCAGAGTATAAAGTACACGTGAAGATGTAATGTGAGAAATGTAAGGTAAAAAATGTAATACAAGTAGATATTTGAAATACTAGAGTATATTTACAAACACTCAAACAAGAGATATGATAAATAAATAAAAAACATAAATAAATTTGAAGTATGATAAATAAATATAAAAATAAATAAAATGGAGATATGGTAAATAAATAAAACCTCTTTTTATACTAACTATAAATGTATGAGATATGGTAAATAAATAACTCCATAAACTTTTTTATATTTACGAAAAAATTTAGATGGGATTTTATTTAGGTGAAGTCTATGGGCCAAATACCAGGAAACAAATTATTATTAATACCATGGGCTAAATACTATGGGCCAAAGGTGAGGTTTTATTTAGGTGAAGCCTATGAGGTAAATACCATGGAACAAATTATTATTAATACCATGGGCTAAATACCATGGGCCAAATAACTTATTTATAAAAAGATATCGTAAATAAATAAATATAAAAGAGGTATACAGAGGTATAGTAAATACATAAAAATATATCAAATATGATTAGAAGCCTATAGACCAAATACCATGGTAAATAAAAAAGATATGATAAATAAATATAAATATAAATAAACCCAAAATATGGTAAAAATAAAACCTCTTTTTATATTTACTTCATAGAGTGAAATAATATTTGTGAGAAAAGATTTCGGTAGCTGTGAAGAGTTAACTAACCACTGTTTATGACAACAACTTATCAATTTTTCATTTAAATGCTAATATGTTAAGATATCCCCAATCTAGTTTATGTCTTTGATGGTGCCTTTACAAATGGAAATGCATTGTTTTGGGAAATCAAATACTACAATGATATGCTTTATGGGGAATGTCCAATATGAATTTCTCCTTGAGAAGGATAAGAAAACATTCACTCCAAAATAGATGTGGATGTTCCATCAAAAAATCTACTTCTATGGCGAGGAATCACTCTTCATATATGTTATTTTTCATATGCTAAACTTACGGCGTTCCCTTTGCAACATTTGGTGCAATTGCTAGTTGTATTTTGTTTTATTTAGGTGAAGCCTATGGGTCAAATATGGTATTTGACCCATGTTATTAATAATAATTTGTTCCATGGTATTTGGCCCATAGGCTTCACCTAAACAAAACAAAATATAAGTATATCTCTGAATCTTATATAATTATATTTTGTTTTATTTAGGTGAATCCTATGGGTCAAATATGGTATTTTATCCATGGTATTTAGCCCATGGTATTAATAATAATTTGTTCCATGGTATTTGACCCATGGTATTAATAATAATTTGTTCCATGGTATTTGGCCCATAGGCTTCACCTAAATATAAAAAAATATAAGTATATCTCTCAATCTCATTTGATTTCCAGAATTAATGGTTTGTCAACTTTACCTTTCCATTACAAATATATTGAAATATATTGAGCCGACATTAAAAAAATTTACAAAAATTCTTACATTACATCTACACATTAATATGAATATTAGATAATAATATTAATTTTGCCCATGGTATTTGTCCCATAGGCTTCACCTAAATAAAACATCATTTTTTAGTGTCCTTTAAATATAAAGATGATTATGAAGTAAATAAAATATGGTATTTTACCCATGGTATTTGGCCCATGGTATTAATAATAATTTGTTCCATGGTATTTGGCCCATAGGCTTCACTTAAATAAAACTTGTTTTTTGAGTTTTCTTAAATATATAAGGAGGTTTATGGAGTAAATATAAAAATGGGTTTTATTTATTTACCATACCTCTCGACTAAGTATAAAAACAGGTTTTACTTATTTACCATACCTCCCGTTTATTTATATTTTTATTTATTTACCATACCTTTTTGAGTGTTCGTAAATATAACTTTGGGTTAAAAGGTAGGGATAATTATTACAAATATATTGTTTATAATTAAGCTGACATTACAAAATGTTTACAAACTTTCTTACATTACATCTACACATGTACCCTATATATTAAACTGACATTACAAAAGTTTACAAGCTTTCTTACATTACATCTACACATCTACCCATCTACCCTATACTAGGCTTAGAGCGCCTCTTGGCGCAAAAATATTACATGTTTGTTACTTTGTAATCATAAACAACTTTTATATTATATGATGTCAAACATACTCAAATTTTTATTTAAAATTTTTCAACAAAGTTTTTCACTACAAATGTTTTAGGCCATTAGATCCACAAGTAAATATTTTTTTATATGTTTTTTATAATGTTAATTTTTTTTTCTTTTTCTTTTTAATAAGTTAGATTGAAATTAATTTTTGGTGACTATTAAGTTGAAATTTTGTTATTAAAAATTTGTTAGATTTTAACCTGAATTTAACATTTTGACTATGTCAAATTACACCGAAAAAAGAAAGTAAATTAAATAAAAAGATTAACATAATGGAATGAACATTTCAAGTAGGTTAAAATACAATAAAAATTAAAAATAATAAACTATAAAAACAATCCTATTGACCGATGGTATTCATGTGGAATGTAGTTTATTTAAAAAGGGAAATTAAGAAACTATATACATATCTTTAATTACCTAATTGTAGCTAAAAAATCTTACATGTTTTTTACTTTATAATCATAAACAATTTTCATATTATATGATGTCAAACTCAATCAACCTTTTATTCTAAAATTTTAAACAAAGTTTTTGCTACATAATTTTAGCTTTTATTATTTATTTTTTTATTTTTAAATTCCAAAAAAAACATACAAAAAAAACCCACTTAGTCCTCAATGTAGATTATAGTTTTACAAAGTTCACACTATGTAAATAACAATAGATATTATCATAACATTTCCCTCCATCCAATATATATTGTAGAAGCTTTTGAAGAGAGAGTATAGTGTAGTTTATAACTTTGCCCACAATCAAATAAAATGGCTAGGGATTTCACAAGTTATTAGTTTATAACTTGATCCACAATCAAAGAAAATGGCTAGAGATGATCAATTTAGAATAACCTAAGATGTCTAGATTGGATATAGAGGTGGGTGGTACAATAATTGAGGATGATTCTTAAACATGGGGTATTTAAAAAGTAATAAGAGGAAGGTACATGAGGGCCATCGTAATTAATGTGATTTTTTGTACTATTTTTATTTAAAATAGTAATTTGTATTTGTATTTATCTAAATTAATATTGTTAAATTTGTTGTACTATTTTTATTTAAAATAGTAATTTGTATTTGTATTTTTTGAATGAATATTGTTAAATATGTAATTGATTAAAATATATTAAATTTATATTCTAATTTTTAAGATATTTATTTCAAAAATTCAAAGTATGGGGAGTTTTTTTTTATTAATATTTACTCGAGATGTGCAGAGAATGAATCTATCCCAAGTCCCAAACAATACTCTTCTTTCTCTTCTTATTCTAGCTTTCACCTTGACACTCCTCCTCTCCTCCTCCTTGCACAAATTTAAACTATGAGGCATAGATAATGGTGAAAGAAATACAGTATTGATCGAAGTGATCCACAGAGTTATTCATGGCCAGCTTGGAAAACCAGGCATGAAGATGCTATATCTTAACAGTTTAGTATGTTTACAATCAAGAAGACGCTTTGGAGTTTAAGAATTGTATCTTAGATCTGGGCACATGATTCTATTAAAATTTATGAAACAAATTCTTTTTTTACAACTTGTATGTTTAAATATGTGATTTTGAAAGTGATGATGGCTTCTTTAGACACTTGATTAGTATTGTGGAAGAACTTTAAGTATATCATTAAGGATTGTGAGTAGTTCTTGTAGCATTATCATTAAGGATTGTGAGTAGTTCTTGTAGCATTTTCATTGCTTATAACAGATTTTTGTATCCTTTGTATAAGCTATTTTATATACATTTCTAACGTATTCCCCCCACACTACCCTACATGTTGAGTAGTTCATGTAGCAATTGCATTTCTTATAACAGATTTTTGTATCCTTTGTATAAGCTATTGTATATACAATTATAACACATTTCCCCCAGGTGTTACCTATATGGTAACTGAGTGATGATGGCTTCTTTAGGCACTTTATTAGTATTTTGGAGGAACTTTGAGTATATCATTAAGGATTGTGAGTATTGCATGTAGCAGTGGCATTACTTATGACATATTTTTATATCTTTTGTATAATATATTGTATATATAGTTATACTATGATATAGATACACATTTCCCCTAAGTTTTACCTATATGGTGACTATTGTCCAATTTTTGATATTTAGAGAAATATAATTAAGTTATTGATGGTTTTTGAACATCAAAGTTACTGTGATGACCTTTTATCTTAGGATGACTCCTTAGTGTTGAGATTCGATCTGCATGACAAAGATGCATAGATTTCTTCACAGGAAAACCCTTTGGCCTATATAGTATGTGGTAGTTGTTTGAATGGACTGCTCATTCGGAGTCATATTGTCCTCATTGTCATAAGATTCCAACACGGTTAATTTGTTTTTGATAAGTCTATATAGAAGTTATACATATTATGTAGTAAGAAATGTTCTTTAATAATAACAATAACTGAAAGGGGAAATCCTCTCAATACACCCTTCTAGATATACAATGTCTCATAATATTCTTTTCATTTCGTGACAGATGGAAATTCCAATACTAAAACTATTTCACATTGTCCCTCACATTATAGGAAAGTCTATCTTGATAAGATTTCCTACATATATTATCCCAACATGCAAGTTCATCATTCTCCTATTATTGAATCCTAATTTTTAATGCCTCCATAAATCAGTTATATATATTACAGTATTTCTCACTTGAGTAATCTTTCAATTTGGAGTTCAATTCTTTATTAATAAAGTTTTTTTACTTAGTAGGGAGTACAATACTTTTATAATCAAATAATAGGAGAAAAAACATTCACAATATAATTTATTTGAATAAATAGATGTGTGTAAAATATTTTAATAATAATTTAGATTTGTAATTATAAAATATAAAACTATAACTTAAATTTGTAAATTTACTTTGTATTTTTTTTCTTATGTATATATAGAAAGACTAAACCAAATTTGGAATTAAGAAAATAAACCATAACATAAAGAACAATATCTCCTTCCAAAAATGTCTCCATATTAAAATGACATTCACTTTCTTGTATACCAAGACTATTGTTCTTCATATACAATTTCTGACAAGCATGAAATTGGGGCTAGGATATGTAGATGAACTTTGAGTAAACTCTATTATTTTAATAAAAATTCTCTTTATTTACATCTATACTAGATAGATTGTACTTGAATGTATTTGAAATTTCTCATTTGAGTTACATGCTCATTTCATGCTTGTTTCAAAGGATTATTAATAACCAAAGGATTTTCACCCCCAATTTCCTATTTCAATATCTATAAATTTTTTTTTATATATGTGAACAAATTATGTTGGTTTACATATATGTTTTGACCCCCAATTGCATATTTCAATATCTATAACAAAATTTTCTAGTTTATAACTCTTATCATCAATATTGCCTATTTCCAGGGAAGCAAAATTTTCTTTGCATTCCTCCATGATGGCTCCTTCTCTACAACATCTTATTTCTTCTAGGCTACTCTTTCCTATGATATTTCCTTACAGTCTTTCTTTTGCAACATGTGGTGCAATTGCTAGTTTATATTTACATAGTAAGCGGGTTTTATTTGAAAACAACTCCCCCAGGTGCCACTATGTCCATGTTTGAGTCTTTGGATCAAATGTTAGACGATTGAATGTTTTAAGCCATTAGATCCACAAGTAAATAGTTTTTATATGTTTTTTTTATAGTGTTAGTTTTTTTTCTTTTTAATAAGTTATTTTGAATTTAAGTTTTGGTGACTTTTAAGTTAAAAATGTTGTTATTAAAAATTTGTTAGATTTTAACCTCAATTTAACATTTTGACTATGTCAAATTACACAAAAAAATAAAAATTAAATTAAATTAAATAAAAAGATTGAGATAATGTAATGAAAATTTTAACTAGGTCATTATACAATAAAAAATAAAAATAATAAAATAAAATAATAATAAACCATAAAAACAACCCATGGTATTGACCCATGGTATTCATGTGGAATGTAGTTTATTTAAAATTAATATGACCTAGATCAATCTTAACTTTTGATCTACCAAGAAACAAGAGGGATCATATGTCTTGATATGCAAACTTTTTTTAGAGTAAAAAGAACATTTTAACTAGGTCAAAATACAATAAAAAATAAAAATAATAAAATAATAATACACTATAAAAACAACCCATGGTATTTATGTGGAATGTAGTTTATTTAAAGAGGGAAATTAAGATGGACTAGATCAATCTTAACTTTGCATCTACCAAGAGCCAAGAGAGATCATATGCCTTGATATGATAACCTCTTTTAGAGTAAAAAGAGAATTGCTATAATATAGATCTAAAATAATTGGTTAATAAAACTATTTTTAAATATTTATAACCCTTACTCCTTTAAAAGTTTACTTAATAAAATGTATCTAAATTTTCGTACATCCAAATATACATAGTTTTTCTTGTTCTATATTATTTTCGTTACAACTATTTTATTATTCCAAAAATACATGGTTTTTTTTGTTATATATTATTTATGTTACAACTAACAGTTTGTAACTACATACATACACTTTCAAATTTTTGTTTGTTAATGAATATCAAATTTCGTTCAAAAAAATACTATATACATATATTTAATTACCTATTTGTATCTAAAAAATCTTAAATGCTTTTTACTTTATAATCATAAACAATTTTCATATTATATGATGTCAAACTTACTCAACTTTTTATTCTGAAATTTTAAAATAGTAATTTGTATTTGTATTTTTTGTAAATGAATATTGTTAAATGCGTTGTAATATTTTTATTTAAAATAGTAATTTGTATTTGTATTTTTTAAATGAATATTGTTAAATGTGTAACTGAGTAAAATGTATTAAATTGATATTCTAATTTTTAAGATATTTATTTAGAAGATTCAAAGTATATTGAGTTTTGTTTTATTAAGCTTTACTCTAGATGTGCATAGAATGAGTCTATCTCAAGTCCCAAACAATATTCTTCTTTCTCTTCATATGATATCTTGCACCTTGACACTCCTCCTCTCCTCCTCTTTGCACAAATTTAAACTATGAGGCACAAGGTAGTTGTTGCATATAGGAACATTTAGATATGATTAAAAAAAATGTGATACTCTACTGTAATTTTTTCTACAAATGTGATGGCAAATGTGCCCTAAATGTTGAAAATTTCATGGTTAATGTAGTATAAGCTACATTCAAATTTATAGTCTTGTCTTGTATACAATATTGATAAAGCTATGCCCAATATCCAACACCATACACCATAGAGAAAGATGTGTTCACCAATTCAATAGTTGCTTCTAAATATCTCTCAGTACTAGAGTTATTTTCTCAATAAACTTGTTTTTACTGCTCTTGAAGTGATGTAAGCCATCGCATATAGGACCATTTAGATCTAAGAAGAGAAGTGTGATACTGTATTATAATTTTCTCTACAAATGTGCTGGAGTTTTTTTCTCAATAAACTTGTTTTTACTACTCTTAAGTGATGAAATCCATCGTTGTTGCATATAGGAGCATTTATCTCTGATAAACAAAGTGTGATATTGTGTTATAATTTTTTCTACAAATGTGTTGGAGTTATTTTCTCAATAAACTTGTTTTTACAGCTCTTAAGTGATGAAATTCATCGTTGTTGCATATAGGAGCATTTAGCTCTGATAAGCAAAGTGTGATACTCTGTTATAATTTTCTCTGCAAATGGAAATTTAATGGTTAATGTAAAGCTATGCCGATTCACCAACTCCATAAATGCTACCAAATCTCTCTCGGTGTTGGAGTGATTTTTCTCAATCGCCTTATTTTTACTGCTATTGAAGTGATGAAAGCCACCTCTCCATACATTTTTTACTATCTGCACAAAGAAAAAGAAAAACCAACTTCATATCAGTGATACTGAAAAAATAATAACATGGCAGACACGAGGGACGTTAGTGGTAAAGAACAGTGTGATATTTTGAATATTTTCAAGGATCATGAAGGAAATAATACATAGGTGACTCAATAGGAATTTATCAAGATTAAATATAGAGGAACTGCACCAAAACAACCTTTGATTTTGAAGGTAGAAAATCACGATCTATTTCTTTATTCATGAGGCATTCATGTTGGCATGATCAGACATGGTATTTAACTTAACTTCAACATAGGCCTCATGATTTGTAAGGCTCAAGGAAGCAATATTGCATTAAGATTTCACTACCTTCTTCCATGGAAGAAAATTTTGATTTTCATTCCTCCACAATGGCTCCCTCTTTGCAACATCTTATTTCTTCTAGGCAGCTCTTTCCTATGTTATTTCCTTACACAGTTTCTTTTGCAACATGTGGTGCAATTGCTAGTTTTATTTATCTTCCATACTTTTGTAATAATTATTAAAATAGGTTTTATTTATTTACCATACCTCCGGTTTATTTATATTTTTATTTATTTACCATACCTCTTTTTTAGTGTTAGTAGCCCTCTTTATATTTTAAATATATAGTGTGTTTATACATAGTAATAATTAAATTGATTTTTAAATAGCACTACATTAGATTAAAAATGTTAAATATTTACATGTTTAAGTTTTCACTTGATATCTACCATACTGGGCTAGAAACTCATAATCATGCTTTTTTAGTGAAATGTTTAATGCAAACCCTTACACATTTTATGAATGTACTTTCAATTTTAAAATCCTAATTTTTTATTACTAAAAATTTGATAAATAGTGTTTTCTTTCATTTTCCCTCCTAAAACTTTGGGGGAGTTATCAAAACACTAAAACCTCTTGATGTTATTATTAAGCTCCACATAATTTATTTATGAATTCTAGATCCAGTCTGCTAGTATTTTTTCACATTAAGATAGTTTTTCTCCCTCATGAGCTCAACATAATCAACATTTTCTTAAGTTTCTCCGTATACAGGTAATATTATTTTGGTACATTTATGTATTTTAACTTATTGTGCCGAGAGGCGCATTCTACAGCCCATGTCAGAAGCCAAAAAAAAATGGCAGCTTGAAAAATAACTTACATAAACATATAAATAAACAATTAAAAATTCATTAAAGATAAATTTAAACTATATAAACTTAAAATATGAAGAGGTTTACTAACACTCAAAAAAGTGATATGGTAAATAAATAAAATATGGTAAATAAGTAAAAATATAAATAAACCATAAGTATGGTAAATAAATAAAACCTCTTTTTATATTACTGAGGAGGTATGGTAAATAAATAAAAATATAAATAAACTAGAGGTATGGTAAATAAATAAAACTGATTTTATTTTAAGTCGTATCTACTTCAAACCCCCAATATTTTACGTAGAACATAATATGATAATTAGTTTATTCGTCAGGATTTCAAAAACATAATGCTTAGGACGATGCCATGAGGTTTTTTTTGTTGTATTTTTTGAATTGCAGAGATTAAATCATTGATTTTAAGTAGAAAGATTGAAAGAAATGAGACATCAAGGTTGCTACAATGGGGAGGGGAGATTTTGATCTAGCGAACCTTTTTCAAGTTGATATCCCCACTCAGGTTCCGTGCACAAACCTTACATCTGGGATTTTGTTACTTGCAGATAATTTTATTACATAATTTATGTAAAATATTTATTTTGTGGTTAGTAAAAAAAACCCATGAAGATGTACATGAGCTTTGGACATAACGGTTGTTTATATTACTTTTACTTGGTTAAGACATGTATGGAATTATGGTTATTAATGAACGATACACAAAAGAAAGTTAGTTTTGCCTCCATGTAGCAAAATTTTAAGCCATGAGATACCTTAGCCAAAAAGTACTTTCCTTGTGTTGTTAATCTTCCCATCTTCCCATTGTATGACATCGTGTTAATATGATGACTATAATCTTTAATATTGATGGGTTATTATAATGAACATTAGTTTCCATTTAAAGTGAAGCATCGAGTTTGATGCTCTTTACAAATTTGTTTACCCAAATTCTTGAGCAACATAATTTTTTGAGGGAAAGGAAAATATTCAAACACAAACAATATTTTTTCAACATTCTACAAGAAGGAAATTTGGCTTGCTCAAGATATCATCATTTGAACATTACGTTGCTTAAATGAGTATGGTTGATTTCTCACCCCAGATCCATAGACCATAATATTGGTTTATAAGGTTGTCTCAAAAACTATTGAGAAAGCACTACATGCAGCCAAAATATTGTAAGCATTTGATCACATTTGGAGATAGCTCACTTTAGTTATGCATTTATGGCCCATTGTTTGTTGAGTATTTTTCTATGAGCATTAAACCCTCAATGTATTTTTTTTTTTGTGGGTTCAATTCTTTGGAGCAGAATACCATAGTTTACAATTTGTATTCTTTGTGTATTCTTCTAGTTTTGTGGCTTATAACCTTTTTTTAGTTTGGTTTTTAAGAGATATTGTACTTTTTCTTTTGTGGAAACATAGAACCCTGTTCTTCTAAGCATTGGAAATTATTTTCCTACAACATGACATGTATGATTGAGGAGTGTTCTTCAACTGAACAAGTTAACACGTACATTATTGTTCTCGAACCTTGAAATGGTAAACCATGCCACAATAATTCACTCATGATATGGAAGCCCAAATCAAATACCTTTATCCACTAAAAGACTTGTTTCTCTAAATTGGTAGGAAAATTGGGAGCATCTCTAAATTTTCAGTGATGGAAATATTTTATGAATGCATTGTTAAAAATTAGAAGAATGTATGCTGAAGTATAGATAAAATACAACTAAATTTTTTGTTCACCCATCTAATAGAATGGGTAACATCTATATTTTTGAAATTTACTTCAAAGAAGTATGTAGTTAAAATGCTTGAAACTATCATTTTTGGTAATGCTTGACTAGTAGGTTTCTAGAAACGAATAATGAGGGGAACATCTATAATATGTTGTAGATATTTAGTAGAAATTCCAAAACTATGGTCTCCCTACATATCCCTTGTTTTTGTAGTAGAAGTAAAATTAAAATAAATATTGTAGTATATTGTCTAGAATTTGTTCAACAGGTTTGATCAACAAATAATATATAATATCTCAAGGGTTTTTTTAAAGATACCTTGAAGTTAAATTCAATATACAAAATTATAAGTTAGAACCACAGATATGTGGCACATAGTTGTTTATATTTTTATTATGCTTTAGTTTTTCTATGTGACTGGGTGGGGGTTGGGGGGGATGTGGATAAATCTCGAATTCTTTATTCTCAGCATAGTTGTCTTTGTCTAATCAACCCATCATACTAATAAATCTATCTAGGAGGTGGGTGCATGCTAGCATGTGCAGATTTGTAATAGACAACAGGAATTGGGATTATTTGAAAAAAGAGGTAAATATTCCAAAGCTGCGAATAGAAGATCCAGTTCAGTCTCCTATGACCCCTATAAACCAATCTTGTATCAACTTGGATAATATATCAGTCTCCCTAGGAAAATCTATGACCTTAGTGTGTTAATCATGTTGGAGGTCTCGGCTGAGGAGATACTATTTTCATGTATGCACATGCAAGAACATTAATTGGAAATTTCAATGGAGTGGCCTTTCTGCCCCTTATGTGATGGAATGATGAGATGCATATCTACCTCAAAAAAGAGTTGTAAAGGAAAGATTTCTCTTTGAATATAAAGGGAAAGACATTTTCAACTTGGAATTTTGTTTCCCCTTTATACCCCCAATGAGGTAGGTTCTTAAAAAAAATCTTGTTTGATCATATTGGCTTATTTTATTGATGATTTTAAGGTTCAAGAGCTATGGGAAAAGAAACATGGGTTGGATGTAGGAAATTCTTTAAGTTACTCGATGATCGATTTAATATAGTTAAATAGAAAACAATCGTGTACCCTTAATTGGTTGATTATTTCCTCAAATATTGGACTAAGTGAAAGTGACCCACCACATGACAAAACCCATATCTAAATGTTACTCTTTAATGGTTAAGTTTTTGAGTATAGGCTTGGTTTCCTCAAGGATGAATTTTTTCCAACCAACTATATATATCCTTGACTTATTTTCGCCAACCAACTATAGTTAGTGTATTAACACCATTTTCTGAAAAAGGTTTATAAATTCATTGTTGCAGGTGATATGATTTTATTTGTCCTTGATGAGAAGTATCATGAAATTTTCTTTCATGTTTCTATCATTTCAATGGTTGGTACATTGTACGTAAGTTTTGATTTCTGGGCTTTTGGGATTTATGCTCACTTTTCTGTCCATGTTTTGCAGTTATTCACTAGAACTATGCATGGTTGTTAGTTAAATACAATGGTTATCAAGAAACAATGTGAGATTTAAACATGATGCTCCATTAATGGGAAAATATCCTATCACAGTTCATTAGATTGGTGGCACTATGGATAGTTGACAATTGACCAATGTCACTTTAATGTACTATGGATGCCATCTTTGTTTAGTGTACTTTATACATGTTCAAATTAGTATATTTTAGTTGTTGGTTATTTTTTTCTTATCATCTTTATTTTTCCCACTCTAATCATATTCTTTATATATATATTTTTTATTCCCCTAGACCTATTCTATGAAGTAGAGGAGGGATGAAGTGTGTTTTTGTAATATGTAGGATTTTTTGCTTTGAGGTATGCTTGTCTTCACACCCCTTTGCTAGTTGAAGTACTTGTGGGAGGACATAGTTATCATTGAGAGGTAGAGACTGTTTTCCTTGTATCCATACAATTACATCTTTGGATACTCATTCCTGGTGTGGATTTGTAAGTGTCTGAATGCCCCTTTGATATTTTGTTGGTGTAACATATATTAGCCAAACTTTGTACTTGCAATTTTTAACATTTGTTTAGTGGTTACGTTTTAGGATCATTGTTATTGATTGTTGTATTTTGACATCTTTAATTAATTAATAACAAGAACCACTCCCAATTAGTCTTCTATAGACCATATCCAATAGGATTAAAAAATGTAGCTCATTATTCATAATTGCATCATATATAATGATTTGTTTTTTTGTTTTTTGACATGCAAATCAATGTTCTAGGGGTAGATTTTTATGCCGTCACAACATATTTACATGATTCACAAGGTTGGAAATCAATATTTGGTGTAATTGTAGATTTTAGATTTGATAATTGTAGGTCATTTATAAGCTATCAATTTCTTTAAAGTTTCACTTCTAATTGAGTATTTAACTGAACATATTGATTATCGTATACATGATTATTTTTCCCTCTACCCACTTTTCATCACTTCCACAACCATTAGGTACAAAATTTGATCCTATTTTGCTTGTTTAGTAAAAAAATTCCAAAACTTTACAAAGTTTTATAATTTATTGAAAGTTGTAGAATATACAATTTATAAATTTTCAAGATCTATTTTTTTAAAGTATAATTCTTTAAAGGGTGCTAGCTCAATGGAACAACACAGATAATGATGAACATGAAAGTTCCATCAACATAAATCGATGTTGTTCATATGAAATGGTGATAGTCACTATCCGTCATTATAATAATTATTCATGATGGACCTTGAATGTCACCACAACACTTATACTTTTTGCGACACGACATTTGGTGACGTTCACTTTTTCGGCGACAGAGGTTAAGTTCCATCACCATTTTTCATATGAAATGGTGACAGTCACTTTCCATCATATTAACCATTATTGGTGATGGACCTTGAATGTCACCACAAAACCTATAATTTTGATGACGCCACCTTTCGCGACGTTCAATTTTTGGTGACAGAGGCTCTTTTGACCGTCACCAATGATCTTCTCGTGACATTTTCGACCCTCACCAATGTCATTTTTTCTTTTACTATAATTGAGGATCAAACATTGGTGGTATTGTTGTAATATGTTAAATTATTGTTTGTATTTAATCAATTATTTGTTGTAAGAGATCAAACAATGTGTTATATCTTGAAAATTACAAGTATGGTAAATATGGAAAAACTATTGATGCTTTGCATGTAAATATACAAACATATCAAAACTACTCTTATTTTATCTTTTCATTATAATGATCACTAATGTTTTGAGTTTGAGTGATTGAGGATGTCCACAGGTGTTCCCTCAAATTGGAAGTTGGTGTTGGAATTCAGTGTGGATTTTCGATTCAAGAATCATATAGAAAATCGAAGCTGAAAGTTACATTCCAAAATAAACCTTTTTGGGGGATTACTAGTGGTGATTGCTACATATTTCGATGTTGTAAATTTTCTCCAAATCATAGCTAATATATTGTACCACAGGTGAGGAACACAATGGGAAGGGAATTGTATTTTCAATTTATCCACTTATATTGTAGTGAACCATAAATATAAGAAAAACATTAATAATATGATATAGACTAGTTGGCGTATTGATATGTGATAATGGACCTAAATAGCAGTTCTTATCTAAAGAAATTCTCATCATACTTAGGAATTCTTGACATCATCGACCTCTAGCCCTAGACTTATTCACTTAGTGTTCTACATTATCTAGTTATATACATGTATATGAGTCTATACTATTATTGTATACTTTTTACTTCTTTTCATTTTATTCTAGACTTAGCTCTGACATTTTCTAGGATTTTGTTTGCACTCCCACATTGTATAAGTAACCTACAAATTGATATTTTTAGCATGTAACTTAGTTGGCATGATTGTTCCTAATATTTCCTTGATTGTTGAATACTAGTTTTACTAAGGTGTTATTTTCTATGGTGACATTTTATTTTCTTTGTTTATACAGGTCATTTGGCCACATAGAAGCCATTATTTCCCAACTGAAGAAAAATAGTTCAAGTTTCTTGATTTTATGGGGGAAAATGGAGTAGACAATATTGCTGATGTTGAGGTATATATTGTATAAATCCTTTATAGTCTACTTTAGTTTATATTCTAGTGTTCATCATATTTCATGTCTTATAATCTACATTGTATCTTCTTTCTTTTTTAGAAAAGGAACTCAGTATTGATGGTAAGAACTAGGAATTGAAGAAAGGGGAGAACAATAACACTAAAGCAAAAAAATGAAAATTAAAGAGAGAGAGAAGAGAATTAGTCTAGTGGTACCTATAGAGTCAATATCCCACATAAGAGACACACATAGAGATTGATGGTAAATTCTTCAGAGTTGGTGAATTCACCTGCAATGCCTTGGCAACAAAATGATAACATTTTGAAGTGATGAAACAATATTTCATGTGTAAATTGTACTCCAACCAATATTAAGTTGGAAAATCATATTGTAATACTTTATATTTTATATAATATAATTTATGTGGTTGAAATTATTTATAGTTGCTCTTGATATTATTTAGTATTGTAATTAACATATGTAACTTTTCGTTTACATATTAGATGAACATGTACATTGTATGTCGGTTTTTTTTTTTTTTAATTTAGTTGCAAAATAATACTAATCAATTTATGTTGATTAATAATGAACAAATAAAATCAATCTAAAACTACTAAATTATTATTTTATGTTTATTAATGAACACAAATAAAATTAATATATGACTAAATTAGCTGCTTATAATAATTGTTAATGAAAGTAAATGAAATGACTATAAACTACTAAAATAGTCATTAATATAGTGAATATGAAACTACCAAAAAAAGATAAATGACTACTACAAATGATAAAAAAATTATTACAAATGATGAATTTTTTTTTGCATATATACGACTATTAGTAGCTAATTTACAGTATCTTATAACACAACCAAAATTTAGTCATATTTCTTTGGTCATTTATTGGTTTCAAACGATGACTAAAATTTGCATATATATGACTATTAGTAAATAATTTAGAGTATCTTATATCACAACTAAATTTTAGTCATATTTCTTTGGTCATTAATTGGTTTCAAACGATGACTAAAATTTGCATCTATATGACTACTAGTAGGCAATTTATAGTATCTTATAACACGACCAACATTTTGGTCATATTTCTTTGGTCATTAATTGGTTTTCTCGGGTGATCATTTAGTAATATATTTTGTTGTATATTTGGTCATTAATTGTGACAATTAATGACTAAATCAATGACCAAATTAATGACTAAATATACTACTAGACATAAATTTGAGACAACTAATTAATGACTAAGTTGAAAACGACTATGTTATAAGATACTATAAATTAGCTACTTTTGGTAACCGACCAAAAAATAGCCATTTATATGCAAATTTTAGTTATTTTTTAAGTAACTAATTAACCATTTTGTACTAGTGTTATGAAACTACATGCACAAAAGCTTTAGACAATGAAATCATTCATGGTGATAACTACCCAGGATTGCAAGAAAATTATGAAGAACCTATTCTGGCAACCATACATCCCCTGGATGTGGAAATTTTTCTATTCATGATGTGTTTGCCTCAATTGAAGATATAAATAGCAATATTTATGAACAAACTACTCCCATTTATTTTTCCAATCATCGGGTAAAGGTAACTAAGCATGTTTTTGAAGATTTATTTGTTGACCTGTTGGAACTATTAAGTGAAGAAAACCTTTTCTTTTCTCTAATTCAACAAGAGGTAACTGCTTATGTTTTTGAAGATCCCATGGCCAGTCTATCACGACCATTAGAGAAAAATAAATTTGTGGAATTTATGGAGCATGAGAAGATATTCAGCGGAAAGTTTGAATTTCCATTTTCTGAATTTTTATTTATGCCTAGTGGAGTTGAATGCTAGCTTCTGTCAAGTAGCCATTTTATTGATTAGCTACATTGGAGGGATCATTTCACATGGGTGTATATATATATCTTTAGCAAGTGTGGAAAAATATCATCAAAGTTTAAAGCTCGAGGAGAAGGCCCTAAGGCTTTGGTAATTTGTTGTCAATTTACTTTATAAGTTTTTATCTTTGTAATAAATGTAATCAGCTTTCATTCAACTTAGTTTTAGACTTTTTATGCTTTACTCCATTTCCCAATAATTAGGTTACTAGTTTGTGGTGTTCTTGGCACCTCACTAGGAGGTTTCCATCCCCATTAGAGCAAATGTTAGGGTCCTAGGGTCTAGGGATCAAAGTGTCTTTGCCTCTTTCTATTCATTTTGGGGTTTGTATGTCATTTTAGCCTATGAATCACTGATGTCATAGTCTAAAGGGTCATTGTCTAAGGTCACTGCAAGTTTTTCATGTCATAAAGAGGTCCTTAAATATCAAATTAAATTTGAGAGAGTATAAAGTCCATGAGAGATTCATAGGGTCATATTTCCAAATCTATACTCGTATAGAGAGGAGGAGTCATTATGGGTTCAAGGGGTCATTTCATGGGGTCCCAATTATCATCAGTCAAAACCATGACAGTCAAGTTCCATTTGTTAAAGTTTTATGAGTTTGTTAGCAGTTTCCATCATATCCCCATGTCACCATTCACAATTCACCATTCACATTTTACCATTTATAATTCATAATTCCCCTTCATATACTCCCATGAATCATTTCCACCTTATACTCCCTTCATTCACATTTTATCATCATGTCACCCCTCAAATCACATCTCATCATCATTGCTATTACACCCTCCTAAATTCACAATTCATCATCATCATCCATAATTCATAATTCATGATATCATAACTCCTTTACACAAATTTTACCTTCATGACCAAAAAAGGACATTAGGAGAGGCACAAATTTTCATTTTTTTTGTTGAATTTTCCCTCATTCTCTCTCCATCCGTAGCCTTCTCTCTAACAAGGTTTTGATAATTTGTAGAACAGAAGGTTGATAGCAACTTGGAAGAATAGCAAAGGAAATTTTTTCAAGTGGAAGAAGTTTGTTGCGCAAAATTTTAAACCACATTCATTTCCCAACTGTTGTGTAAACTCCTTGCACAGGTTAATGTCAATCTTCCTATCCTTCCACTCAAGTTTTCATGTTTTCTAAGATAGGAAATATACTCTCCAACCATATTTTTTTCATAGAAAATCAATTAGACATTAATTAGTAAATATTGTGTGCATTGTTGCATAATCGTTACACAAAGGCTTGCGTGTTGTTGGTATGTGTTCGAGACATTTTAAAATGCTAATGGTTTGTGCATCAGTTTGTATGTGCTGATATATGTATATGCATATATTATCAACCAAAATACCAGTTAATTTTCATAATTCCCTTCACATATGCCCACATTTCTGATTTTTCATATAAAAAGGTTGTCAGGGCATAAGATATTTCCCAAAAACCCAAATTCATTTAAACATTTTGAATTCACTGTCAGATGTAATCTCTTTCATTGTGATGTCATCCCTTTCATTGCATTGTCAGTTAACTCCCCTATCCACATACTTGGTATTTGCATGAAATCAGAGTTGAAAGTGTGTGTTGTAATTTGTATAATCAGATGGAAATCCCAAGGATCAAAAGCAAAGCAAAGGTAAGAGAGGTAGTTCATTTTTATCCTAGAAGTTTAGAGATGGTGAATGATGACCCTGCAATATGAGTGGCATTTGAATAGATAGGATGCATAGCCTTCTGTGAGAAAAGTAAAACACATGGCCACCACTTTCAGCTTTCTAGTTTATTTTCCTTAAATTTTAAAGGTGACAAGGTCAAAGTTGGAGATTTTGAATTTGAAGTTTCCGAAGAAACTATTTCTCAAGCCAAAAATATTCCCTTACATGGTGAAAGCTGGTTCAAAGGCATGGACTTGGATGCCTCACATTTTAAATATTTTGTAAAACCTTAGTACAAAGACAAATAAGACACTACATTCCCAAGAAACTACCTATTGAACCACTTCAACCAATTTTTGAAGGTAATATAGAGGTATTTTACATGTGAATTTCGCTTCAACAAAGTGTACCAGTATCACATTAGAATGATTATGCACTTCACAAGAAAGAGGAGCCAAAACTTACCTTATTACATGTTCAAAATCTTGGGCAAGATGGTAGAAAGAGTTCAGTCCGAGGGAGAGAAACATTTGCCTAGCTTGTTCCACTTTGCACTATTCAAATTGTCAGTTTTGCATGAGTTAGAGAAAATGAAAAGGTATTGGGATGATTTTTTGTCATCCTCAAGTTTGTTGGATCATGCAGAAATTTCTCCTATGGAAGCAGATGAAGAGGTACCTAAATTTGAAGAGACAGCTAAGAAATCAATGAGGGATAAGAAAGCATCAAGTAAAGGGAAAGGTAAGATACAAGTGGCCCATGAATAAGAATAGTTTCTTCACAAACCGAGGACTAGATTTTATACCCAAAGGTTTATTCAGGAGCCAACATCTCAAAATACCATTGATATCCTAGAGGATATGCAAGAACTTGGTGCAGGTTGTGAGAAATATATTCAAATGGAAGACAAAGAACTTAAAATTATAGAGTTGTAGGAAAACCTTGGTAAATCCAATCTTAAGATTGCCTATTTGCAGAATGATAATCGAGAGCTCAAGAACACAATAGAAGAATCAACTCTGCATAAGGAAAGTGAGTTTTCTAGGAGACCCCCTAGACCTACATCCCAAGATAAAGCAAAGCAGGTAATTGATGTAGAGGAGATAAGAGAACCCAATGTGCAACTAAGGAAGCCTATGACAAGGTCAGAAGCCAAATGGAAAGAACAGATAAAAGAGACCTTTCAATCAAAAGAGAATCCAAAGTTTGATCAATGGAAGGAGTATCAGAGGTTATTTGAGGAGATTGAGGACTACCAACAACAATTTACTCAGATAGCATAAAATAATGAAAATTTCAAGAGCATTAGGGGAATTTTGAGGTCTACAATGGGCCTCCTAAGAAAAATGTATCACAAAAATAAAATTTATAAGAACCAATAGGATTCAAGATGATGATGTCAACCATGGGGGATGATTCACCAGTTTTTAAGTAAAAGGGTAAAAATATTAAAAAATAATAAAATAATAAAACTACTTTTTCAACTCATATTTTCAACTTATCTCCTAAAGTTTTTACTCAAATTTCAAGCAGGAGCACTCATTGGATGAAAAATTTAATTCCTCATCAAAGGAGTACCCATGTGGTATACTTTCGATGGATCCTGCTATAAGAAAAATGATAAATACATAAAAAAAAATGTGATTACAATCACATTTTTCATGTATTTCTCATTTTTCGTGTAGCATAACCCATAGAAAGTATTCAACATGAGTACACCTTGGATGAGGAATTAAATTTTGCATCCAACGAGTACTCCTACTCGAAATTTGAGTAAAGACTTTGGGAGATAAATTGAAAATATGAGTTAAAAAAGTAGTTTTTTCTTTTTTCCCTCTAAAATTTGATGATTTAATCAAATATAATTTTATTATTTCCATTATTATTTTATAATTTCCTTCGGAGGCCCATTTTAGACCTCAAAATTACCTTAATGGGTTGTCAATGATACCATCTTGGAAGCTAATGTTCAGATTGCAGAAGCTCATGTTGCACTCCAGAGAGCTCAAGTAGTTTTGAAATGGACTCTTCCCCTTCACATACAAGTGAAAAGGTATTACACAAGAAATATGATTTTGAGAAGAATATTAAGGTTGATGAAACATAAGTTGGCTAGGACTAGAAAACAACTCAATAAAATCAAACAATCACAATCACATAGCAATCTCGCCACAGTAGCACAACCATCTAAATAAATCAAAACATATTCTAACAAAGAAACCTAACCATCATCTAGCAAGATTAGGAGGCGGTAGTTTTGGTATCTTGAATGAGGTGGGTTTACTCATTTTTTAAATTACATGTTGTTGAATGTTAAAAATATGTGTAGCCAAGGGCTCATTTTGCAATTACAAGAGATCTTTTTTTAATGTAACTATGAAAGTTTTGGAAATTTTGATGCATGCTGGGTGTTATAAAGTGAATGTTTTGGATGGTTGAGGACTACAATATTTTGGAGTGGGAAATTTCAGACAAATTCACACTTTGAATTATGTTGTGTAAATGTTCCGCAATTGGTGATTAGTCATTTCGGATGTATTCACACATGAAAGGAAACATCCAGTGGTTCCTACTCCAAAACAACACCATCTCCAATGTACCCATCTACTTGGTTTTATCCAGTACAACTTGTAACTATTTTGAGTTGGAAGTCTATTGCACCCTGTTGTGCAACTATATCAATCAGGACTATTTTTGTATTTTTATATTTTGGGACTTTTTGGAAGTATGTTAGTGATCAAATAGGTGTGGATATGTGGATACAATTATTTTCTGGAATTGATGTTGCTAATTTTTTCTCTAATCTTGAGTGCACCCTAAAGGAAAGGCCTTAAGCTCCACCCTTCAGCCTTCCATAATGTTCCATGTGCCCTCACAGCCCTTTGAGCGCATGAGCACACTCTGAAGGCACGATGCTTCACCCTTTAGCCTTCATAATCACCCTAGGCCTCTTGAGCATATGAGCACACCTCAAAGACCTGAAGCCTCCCTCATTTAGCCTTTAGGAGTGATCCAGGTGGCATCAGATGCCCTTAGGGGACCAAGAGGGCTCAGAAATGGTCAAAATTCAAAGTGGTCAAATTTCTCTTGAACCAGGTTCAGATTGTATTGCTCGTCGCCCTGATTCCAACAGTGTGATCAGATCTCCAATCCGAGCTCGTATGGAGAAGGTAGAGCAAGTAAAATTTTTGGTCAAAGTGGGTTGTGGGCCAGGTTTAATGGTCCTACAATTTGACGGACACTGAGGCATGAAACCTAGCTCCCGAGAATGGGCAAAATTTTTACCTCTTTAAAATGCCCAATGATCCTTAAATTCAAAATTTTTTGAAAAGGCTATTTGTTTTATTGAAAAAAAAATAGATATTAAAATGGGGTGGTGGGCCATGAACCCCGCCACCCCCCAACGACCTTATCATATTAAATACCTAGTTCGGGTGGCGGGCCATGACCCTTGCCACACCCTTCGCCAACGGACCAACGGTCATGGCCATTAAACATAGGCCGACAGGAATTGAACTCGCACGGCCATGTAGGCCGGCCTGCTCCACGGGCGTCCCAAACACTCCACCAACCAACAATGTCGAAACCATGGTGGAACCAACAACCCGAAGTGCATAGTACACATCACAAAAAAACATAGAGTAAGGGTGTTGGCGGGGGTCGAACCCACCCAGCCCACATGGCCGAACCCTGAGAGGGTGGCCCCAAAAATTATATATAATCCAAATAAATATACGACGATTTCAAAAAAATTAGTTCACAGGCATACTATTTTGCAGTGGGCGAGGTTTGAACCCGACCTGCCTCCACACTAATCTCCAATGGAACCAAAAAACCACTGGCCAAAGGTTTGACAACTCTACCCACCATGTAATACTCAAGCCAGCCTTCTGTAGTGTGATGGGAGAGCAGACCAATGTGGATTTCAAGTTTATTATTTTTTTGTTGCAGGAGTGTAGAACCATGAGTGGCCAGAGGGGCGTACCCTTGCCCAGAGAATAATGAGGGGCATCAAAAAGATCCCTGAGGTCCATAACTTGCGAGAGTCAGAATTTGAAAATTTCTATGTCGATTTTACACCTCTTGGTGACAAGGACTCAATGACGATGTCTATTTCAATGGCCGAGCTTCCCATTTTCTGCCATTTTCCAGATTGGATTGACGGTGTACGATTCCCAAGTGTGGACAGTCGATTTTATGCCTCTCGACACCATGAATTCATTGGTGAAGCTAGATTCAGCAGCTAAGCATCCACTTCCTTATCAAAATTCAGGGGTTGAGGTATATAAAGTATTGATGTCATGTGCCTCTTTTATCATTTGTTGTGAGATGTAATATGTTTTTTAGATCGTTTTTTAATATTTTTTGTGGGATCTATGTTTCTAATTCATGTGAGATGTATTCGCCATGCATTTTTATGATCCATATGTAACCTTGATGAAGGGAACCTCCTCGTCACCTTGTGTGAGATTATGTCATGCTAATAGGAGGCCTATTGTGAGTGAAATTTCCTGTAGCAGAACATCTCATGGAGAGACAAGCCAGTCATGTTGAAGGCATATATCCATGTATGACAGGAAACATGTTCCATGTACATCATCACCATTTCCAACACTATATGAAGCAGCCTACCCCATCTTGACACCGGGTCTGGAGACGTAGCCCACACCAGGTGAAATCCGTTATCAACGTCTCGTGTTCTTATGTTGTTGATTGTTGTCTTTTTTCCTCTTGCTTAAAGCATGCATATGTGTTCTTTTAATTCTCTTTTCAGTGCAATTCTAACCACATCATAGAAGTAAAATATCATTGGTAAATCTGGTAGCTAACGGAACTGGATCAAGGAGTGTTCCCTATGCCCTCTCTTTCCCTCCCTTGAGTGCACAATGCACTAGGGAATCCAGAATCCCTCCCCTTCATCCTTAAAACTTGCACCATGTGACCTACCTTGGTCTTCTCTTTCTTTTGAGCACATGAGTGCATGCAGAAGCCCTAAATCCTTACCTCTTCAACCCTTGAACATTTCCAAGTGTGCACTTGTGCCCAAAATATCTTCTTGTCTCTTTCAGGTGCACCAATAAGGCATGAATATAAAATCTGCATAAAACATGTTATACTTGGAGATTTTCAGGCTGATGGTTGTTTGTCATGAATGATTGCAGCTACATGTATCTCAGGAATAACATGGAAATCACACATGAGGAATATTAGACAAAGAAGGAAAACAAAGGAAGCATCGAAAAAAAAATAATGCATTGAAATATTGATGATCAAATAACCTTGAAGACTCCAAGATCAAAGACCCTTTAGATGGTCAATACATCAAGGATCATAAGTTTCATGAAGAATGAAGACAGGAGTGGCAGCCATGTCACCGTTGAAGAAATTATGTGTCATTAGTCACTCTTAGGCCCAATCATCAAGGATAGTAACATGTTATGTCTTCATCATATGATGATGTGGAATTCATGATGTAATGATGTAATCATTGTAAAGACAAAAAAGTGGAAGCCTAAGAATCATGTAGAGAAAAAAGAGTCATGGAAGTCAAAAAGACATGTAATACCAAGAGTCATATGTAATTCCAAAATTCATTTAGAAATCAAAAGGTTGTAGAAGTCCAAAGGTCATTAGGAGTTGGAATGTCAAGATTCATGGGGATTTGAAAGTTCATACCTCAAGTTATAAAAGGATACTGATTTCTCATGTAAAGTAATTTTAACCTTGGCTTCACCCACAAGGAATTAGAGAGATAGATTTAGTACTTTTGGGGAGCAAGTAGTGGCTCTAATGATCCATTATTGGAGCTAGTGATGTCCATTGTATTTATGTATGTTGGTACTTTTGCTTAATATTGCAGCCTTTCAAGCCAACACATTTTCATGCATGGATTTTGGATGTTTCTAAGACTACTCTTTGAATTTTTATGATTCATGTTTCCTTTCACATGTATTGGAGTAATTTAACTATTTCAATTACTTTAGTGCTTAACTTATTGGAAATTTGTTGTAATGTTTATAACGATCATCGCATCTATGTGAAATATTTCTCTTGATATTAAACAAAACTTTCTAATTCATGTGTGTCTCCACTAGGGTAGTACTATTAATTCTCTCTTATATGCTCACTTTATTTCCCCTATGCATTGAAAGAACCTTAATACATGTGACAATTGGATAAAAATAAGGCACACTCACTTTCTCATTCAAAAGCACATGTGTGCTTCTCTCTCGTGATAATAGCTAAAGCCAAGACATATCTTTAAGTAAACAATAAGCAGGGCATATTCAGGAAGGGAATCCTACACCAAACGGTGTGAGGTATAATTGGGACCTCATATTAGGGATATCCCCTCTATGTTGGTAGTATCCAACACCATCAACATTCTAGCACTAGAAGGATGGATGCCAGTTTTTTATGGTCGATAAATTTGCACACTCTAAAAATTCATCTTCTGGACAAGGTTATATAAACATTCTGAGCACCATTCCAACTCCTATTCCTGAAGTAGGAGGGTCTTATCAGCATCGTATGGATTTTTCATATGAATTTTCCTACAAATAACTCTAGGAATTTTGACCTATAACCTGTCAGTTTGAAAAATTTATCGGTTTACTCCCTATCGCTCACTCTTGCATCATCCAAAGAAGAAAGAAAAACTCGTACTGATGTATTAGTTACGAATATGGAAAATTTGGCTTTCTCCACTCTTAAAGAGTTAGTAGAGCCCTCAGAAGACATAGTTCAATAAGAGCCACTTCCACCCATTAACGAAGGGTACGAGGAATTCATTGATCTTTCTAACAGATTTTTTGAGTTCAACGATGGTTTAGACAGTCAAGGAGGAGGCTCATCGGATTCTGAAAAAGGAGGAGGAACCTAAAGAAGAAGACATGGGCGACCAGGACTTGGATCATATGGCCCAAGTGCCTCTTACTCTTCTAGATAATCTCCATAAGATACCTAGACACCTAGAAAAGTTGTTATCAATGTTTGATCCAAATACGAAGACAAAGGTGGAATATCACATCGATGATTTCTACATGCATATATGGACGTTGGAGGTAAGGTACAATGATGTTGCTTGCAATTTTTTTCATTTTACATTAGAAGGTAGATCAAAAACATGGTACCATAGTCTACCTATAAATTTAGTCTAGAGTTGGAGGAAGTTTAAAAAATTATTTTTGGAGAAATTTGTTGATGGAAAGACTCCTGCCATGTTATTGAAAGACCTCAAATAAACTAAAATGGGGGAAAAGGAGAAAGTGAAATATTTTAATCAAAAGTTCAATCACATATTGAAAAATTTTCCCTCAAGAACACAACTACATGATATAATTACTATTGATTATTACACCACTGCACTTCCCACTAACATTTCCTCATTTGTTAAAAGAGCTGCAAAGGAAACATTGGTACTAAAATTTGCATAAGGAATCACTGTAGAGAAAGGCTTGCATGCTATTGGACTTATCACTGATGATGATGAATCAAAAGACTCTAAGAAAACTAGTATAAATTTTTAGTCTTCTTCCAGTAAGGCTAAAGAAAAGGACTCATTAGATATTGAAAGCTTGACCAGGACAATGAAAGCACTTACTAATGAAATTTCTGAATTAAAGAGAAGGTCAGGTGATCCGAGTTCCTTCAGCTACTAGAATTATCCAAGATATTTTACTTATGTGATGTTAATATAATTTCATTTCAAAGAGCATAAAAGAACCATATGTGCATGCTTAAACTAGAGGAAACATAATGATGATAAAAAAATCAAGAAAACAACACATTTGATAATAGAGTTCACCCATTGTGGGCTACGTCTCTTGGCCCTGTGTCAAGATAATGGAGGTTGCTTCATTAATTTTTGCTAATGATGATGATGTACATGGAATGTTATATGACATTACAAGGACAAATACCCTCAACCTGGGCGGCATGTCTCTCCACAAGACGTTCTCTCTACAGGAAATCTCACTCAAAATGAGTTTTCCTTCAGCATGAAAAGCTAATGAAATCTAAAAATAATGTCGCAAAAAGCATCCCTCAACATAGTTTCCACAGGGATCTCAACAATAAAACATCATCTCAGAAAAACAAAAGGAAGCATAACATAACTGCATCATTTACCTCCACTTTTGAATATGGCCAAAAAATGGAGAGCCCAGTTGCTAAAACTGACATTGCCACTAAATTCCTAGTTCAAAACTATGCAAAAAAAACTATCAATTCGTCAAATTCTGACAAAGTCACATTCTGCACCCCAAGTAATATTTAAAGGGTCTTGGATGATACCTCGCTCATGGTTCCACACCCATTGGCATGCTCTTGGTTCCACCAGATCAAAGTTCCACGTCACCTTTCCATCCTCCATCTCTCACTCTCCCCATGCATATGAATTAAATGGGTTTAAGTATTGTGCTCCAACGGAGCCACCAAGGAACGATCCATGGGCTCGTTGGTGGCAGATTTGACTATGTCGATGGAGGTTGAGGTTTGAATCCCATGCCTCCCCAACTTGGCATGATGTTTTGTTAAATATGCAAATAGTTGTTACGATCTCTATTGGAATGTTCAACCAGCTATATGTATGCAGTTATATAGTTGGCTCCACCATTCGCTGGTAATACATGGTATATAGTCTACCGTGGGTTGGTGGGTATGCCGGGAGTGGCCCACCAACCCGGGAGTGTATAAAGTGTATGGTTATGCAGGGGTAGTGGGGGCAGCCTGTCACCCCTATAATTATATTTTTTAATTTTTATTATTAAAAACCACCATATTCTTTTTTTACTTTACCAATTTTAAGGGATATTAGGAAAACTAACTATCAAACAATTTCTCCCACACTCGAGAGCCAGTTTTCCTACCCCAGAATCAGTAAATTTGTAGGACCATTAATCCTAGCTCACTTTTCCACTTTGACTAAAACTTTGACCAACCTTATCTCCTTCATGCGAACTCGTATTGGAGTTTCGTTCACACTTTTGGAATTAGGGCAACGAGCACTTCGATCTAGTCATAGTTTGGGAGCATTCTGACCACTTTGAATTTTGAGTTGTTCTAAGTCCTCTTGGATCTTTGAGCATGTCTGGAGACACCTATATCATTCCTCCCCATCGAGGATCTTTTGGTCTTCCAAAAGCATGAACATAATCTGCAACTTTCGTGTACATTATTTGCACCAAAAGTGTCCTAACTGGTCATCCTTCCTTCTCCTTCACCTTTGTTCTTTCGAGCCATAAGCGATGAGACGACACTTGCATCCTCTCCAAACCTGTAGTATAATATTTTGAAAATTATGTAATCTATGACATGACCAATAAATGACCCAAGAATCCCATACTTGTGTAACAACCTTGGTAAAAATCCACGTAAAAATATAATAGCCATGGTTGATGGGACATGTATTCCAAGCTGAATGGTGGGAAAAACATCCTAGTGGGTGTTCACTTCAATTTATTATGGCTAAGGAAATTGGCAAAGGTAATGGAAAAGGACTTGGAAAGGCATGAGGCATTTCTTGGCATTTTATTTATGAAAATAATGGAAATTAGGAGAAAAGGAAGGTGAAAGGTCACAAGTTGCATGTGAGGAGGAAAATGAAGGAAAATAATGGAAAATTTAAAAATGGACGTCTCATTAATAAAAAGGCTTCTGAGGATCAGTTGGTGGAAATTTTCCAGTGCACTTTTGGAGCTTTCATTATTCTCTCTCTCTCTCATACTCTTATATACTTAGATATTTCTTGGACCACTCTTGGAGAGTGTGGAAACTTGGTGATTTGGAGCAAGAAGGAAAAGGAAGAGCAAGAAAGTGCAAGAGGAAATCAGGATCAACATCTACAACAGGTTCTGAATGCAGGTACTGAGTTGCATGTATGATTTCCTCACTAGTTTTGGCATGCATGGTGTATGCATGAGGATTTTCCTAGCCTTGTCATTTCCTAGATAGTCATTGTCATTTCCTGGATAGTCATGGTGTTGTGGGTTTATTCCATTGATTGATTATGGTTAGTTCTCATGATTCCTTTAGCTGTTGGATTGAGTTATTAGTTTCTAGAGCCTTGGTTGGACAAACACTTTAGAGTCCAGTGGAAATTTTTTGGGTTGATTTACTAGTCCTAGAGCCTTGGTTGGACAAACGATTTGGAGCCCTAAGTGGGTTGAGTTACTAGTCCTAGAGCCCTAGTTGGAAAAACAATATGGAGCCCTAGGTGGGTTGAGTTACTAGTCCTGGAGCCTTGGTTGGACAAACGCTCTAGAGCCCGTAAACATCTGGGGTTGAGTTACTATTCCTGGAGCATTGGTTGGAACAAAAATTCTGGAGCCCTAGAGCAACTTGGATAGAGGCCAATCCATGACAGTTGTGATGTCCGACCATGAGGTGGAATCACTAGTTGAGGGTTGAGGTGCTTTGGCCTCTACAAGCCTTGGATTTATTGTGATTGATGTGTTTGATGAGATCCCACATTCATGCTTGCAATATGGCATGGGGGTGATTTTCTAAAGTGAGACTTGGGTCAACCAATCTATGGTCAGATGGAACATGGAAGTCCCATCTTCAGTTGGTTTTTACTTTTAGTAATGAAGATCTCATTCCTCTGGTATTCAGTATGCAAATATTCCAGTTTATGTATGGATTTTATTTTTGTTATATCCATTGTATTTTTTTTATTATTGTGTTGGTTGTTATGAAACCAACTCCAAAAATAGAAGAAAAGAGAGATCAACGCCTTAGTAATAAGCCACTTCAAGGAGACAAACTCCTTTACATTACATAAATGAACAATTCTTGGATGATACAAATGACAAAACCTCATTTCTATATATAGGAGTCCATGGGGTCACAATATCATCCTAGCTGACCTAACAATAATAATGTAAAGGAACAATAATAAAAATATGGGGGTTACAAGGGTACAACAATAACAATAAGGGGGGTTGTACTAACAAAAATAAGGGACTACACTAGTAATATAGGGACCTAACATGTCCCTTTCCTTCCAAAAGTGTTGTCCTCAATGCTTGAGTAGCTCTAGATGATTTTGTATAAAATTCTCATCCTCCCATGTAGAATCTTCAGTGGGTAAGTTCTTCCACTTGATGAGATAAGTCTATCAACTACCACCATGATGACACTCTTTCCTTTGGACTTAGGTAAACCTGTGAGAAAATCCATTTAAATCTCCTCCCAACGTTGAGTTGGAATGGATAAAGGTTGTAGAAGACCCGAGGTCTTAATTTTCTCAACTTTATTTTGCTGGCAAACTAAACATTCTACCACAAACTTTTGAATATCATATTTAAGGCCATCCCAAAAAAAAAAATTCTTCGCCCCGTGGTAAGTTTTTAAAAATATTGAGTGTCCTCCTAAGGGAGAAGTGTGAAATTCCAAAAGAATATTTTGTTTTAGTTAGGAATTCTTACAAATATATAAGTGATCTTTGTACCATAAGGAATCAGTTTTCCAACTAAATGCATCAGATGTACTAGGATCTTGCTGCAACTTTTGAATGAGTGTCCACACTTCTTCTTCCTTCTTCCATTCATCCCTTGCTTCGGCTATCTAATCTAGTTAGATAATAGAAATGTCACAAAGCAATGCTTCCACCTCTTCATCCTTTCTTGAGAGTGCATCTGCAACAAAATTTATCTCCCATTTTTTGTAGATGATGTGAAAGTCATAACCCAACATTTTTGTGACCCATTTCTGTAGATTTTCTGAAGATAGTCTTTGTTCCAAAAAGTATTTAAGACTATCATGATCCATTAGGTAAGGTGGAAATTTCTTTATTTCATGTAGTATTGCCAACATTTCCTTCTCATAAATAGCTTTCTGTACATACTTTCCTTTGATTGGACGACTTTCAAAAGCAATGGGTCTTCCTTCTTGCATTAAAACAACACCAGTTCCATTTCCTGAGGCATCACATTCCACAATAAAGGTTTTATTTAATTTTGGCAGAGCTATGACCGGTGCTAAGCACATTGCCCCTTTAAGATGTTCAAAGGCCTTATTTGCTTCAGGATTCCATGAAAATGCATATTTCTTCAATAATGTTGTTAGAGGTTTTTCTAGTCTCCCATAATTATTAACAAACTTATGATAATACCCTGTTAACCTGAGAAATCCTCACAACTGATTTATGGTTGTGGGGAATTTCCATTCATTAATGGCTTTAATTTTGTTAGGGTCTACCTTAACACCCTCGTGAGATACCATATGACCCAAATGTTCCACCTCTTGTGCTCCAAAGAAACATTTGGAAGTTTTTGCATATAATTTTTTCTCGTCCAATAATTTGAGCACCCTATCAACATGTTGAACATGATCCTTCCAAGACCTGTTGTAGATAAGTATATCATCAAAAAATACTAACACAAATTTTCTAAGGAAGGGTTTGAAAATGGAATTCATCAACCCTTGAAATGTAGAAGGTGCATTGGAAAGGCCAAAAGGCATGACCAAAATTTCATAATGACCCTCATGAGTTCGAAATGTTTTTTTTGGAATATCTTCAATGTTCATTCTAATTTTATGATATCCTGAACAAAGATCCAACTTGGTAAAATAAATTTATCCATGTAATTCATCCAATAATTCATCAATCACAGGAATGAGAAATTTATCTTTAATATTGAGCTTATTGAGCTCCCTATAATCCAAACACATGCTCCATGATCCATCCTTCTTGTGCACCAATACTACTAGAGTAGAGAAAGAACTTTGACTAGGTTGAATTATACCAGCCTCTAACATTTCTACAATACTACATTCAATTTAGATCTTTTGGAAATAAGGATATTTGTAAGGCCTCATGTTTGGAGGAACACTTCCTGGAATCACATGAATAGCATGATCATGATCATGAATAGGTGGGAGTCCTTTGGGAGTTTCAAACAGCTTGGAATGATTGTCCAAGACTTTTTGGAGATTTGGAGAAACAGATGATTTTGATGTTGGAACTTCTAGTGATCATAATTGTGAAATTACGCCTCATTGTTATTTCTTCAGAAGCTTTGTCATGACATTAGAGCTTATTATCTTTCCCGACTTCCCTGCGATATCCCATAATTCAACTTCTTTTACTTCTGAAAAAAATTTCAAGAAAAGTTCTTGAAAATTAAAAGCTACTGTCCCCAAAGATTATAACTATTGTACTCCTAGTACAACATCAACACCTCCCATTAGAATGGAATGCATTGGATTATTCAATGCATATTCCCCCATGGTTAGCTTGATATTATGGCATTTTCCAAAGCAATTTATAGTTCCTCAATTTACAACCATCACTTGACATTCTGGTGCTGGGTATAGGAAGCAATTCAATTCTTTGGCTACCTCACAATGAATAAAATTGTGGGTACTGCTCGAATCAATCAACACTATTACCTTTTTCTTCTTGATATGTCCTTCTATCATGAGAGTTTGAGGAGTGGTAATTCCTACCAATGCATTACATGATATGGTTGGACTCATTTCTTCTTCTTCTAGGGTTGGTTCCTAGTGTATATCCTCTTCTTTTGAAGTTTATTGTTCATTTTCTTCTTCCTTTTCACAATCTATGTAAAATAATTTCTTCTCAGCACACTTATGACCTTTAGTGTATTTTCTATCACAACTATAGCAAAGCCCTTTTTCTCCTTTTTCTTCCAATTTTTGTGGTGTCAACCTTGCAGGTTGTGGAAGTCTAGGAGTAGAAACACTTCCATATTTATAGATGTGAGTGGTAGGTTTCCTTCTCGCCATAATTTTACATTCAATTTTTCTTGCCAACCTGAATGCCTTCTCCAACGAATCAGGTTCCCAAAGTTGAACCTCATGTTGGATGTTATCCTTTAAAGTCCATGTCAAGACATCAATATTGTGTCCCTCTGGAATATTATTTACCCTAATATTCAATTTTTGGAAGTCCTCAATGTTCTCCACCACTGAACCCTTTTGTTTGAGATTTATCAATTGGCTAAAGAAGGTGTTTCACCTTGTATCCTCAAAATTTTCTATCATTTACTCTATAAAAATTGACCAAGTGACAATTTTTTTACAGGAGCAAAGCCATCGATACCATACAAATGTATTTTGTTCTAAATGTAAAGTTGCAATGCATACCTTTTGTGTGTTTTACACATTATTGAGATGAAAATATTGCTCCATCTGTAGTATCCATGTTACGAGATCCTTGCCACCAAACTTCCTCATATCCATCTTTGGAATATGGTGGTTTTTCCATCCAACATTAGAGTTTTTGAAATCACGATTAACATTTATTTTGTTCTCATCATGAGTTTCCTCTACTATATTTTCGCCATTAGGAATCATTTCTTGTATCAACTTTGTCAAACCTTCCTTCAAACCTTCCATGCCATTTTTTAGATCATTGTTCATGTTTTCCTTGTTGTCTTTAATTTTGTCATCGATCTTAGCTTTAATGTCATCCATATTAGCTTCCATGCTAGCTTCCATGCCATCCGTCTTAGCTTCCATGCCATTCTTCAAACCATCCATCTTAGATTCCACGCCATTCTTCAAAACATCTGTCTTAGCTTCCACCCCTTTCTTCAAAACTTCCAAATCATTTTTGGTTACTCTTTGAAAGAGCGATGTTTGGTGCACTTGCTCTTGTAATTTTGATATGTCATGTTGCACTTCTTCCTCTTCATGAGTCATAGTAGAGCCTTTTGAAGGCTTAATGGGTGTTGAATTATTTTTAGGGGGCATTTTAGAACCCAATACTGATATCTATTCTTCAATATGCCCTTGGAATCAATTCAAACTGATTTTTCAAACAAGACTTATGCAATTTGAAAACAGATACACACCTTTTTCTTTCTTTTGAGGAGCTCTATATTGAAACTAAATTATCTCTGTGATTTCATATCTTCAATATCTTAAATTAGGTCCTATAGTAGCCCTATGAATCCTCTTTCGAATGCCATAGGTCTGACATGATTTGGATTCTTCAAGGCAACGCTATGCCCAGTCTCCACAATGACCTAATTATGGTCTGGTTTAGTAGAGAGAACATGTATGGAGTGCCATGTGTCATTTTTTCCTCCTTCGGCTCTGAAATTGATACATAGGAAACTACAATCCATGTAACTGCGGCCACCTTTTAAAGAATTCCAATCCGACGCTCAGCGAGAGAGTTATGACGATTTTCCCATGGTCACCTCTTTGAGATGAAATTCAGGAGCCTAAAAAACTCTAACTTCCATAGATCATATCTCTGAAAATATTGCAAACCAAGATCTGAAATTTTTACACGAAGTGCCTCAAGATTTTTGATTCTCATGGTAAAAAATTTTAGTTTATGAACCTTCATAGAAAAAAAACTATAGAAAAATTCCACGATGACCTGTTTGGAGCGGCGAAACCTTAGAATCAAAAGCTCTATTACCAAATGTTATGAAACCAGCCCCAAAAATAGAAGAAAATAGATATCAACGCCTTATTAATAAGCCACTTTGAGGGGACAACCTCCTTTACATTAAATAAATGAACAATTCCTGTATGATACAAATTACAAAACCTCGTTTCTATATATAGGAGTCCATAGGGTCACAATATCATCCTAGTCGACCTAACAATAATAATGTAAGGGCACAATAATAGAAATATGGGTGTTATAGGGGTACAACAATAAAAATAATGGGGGCTACACTAACAAAAATAAGTGACTACACTAGTAATATAGGGACCTAACATTGGTTATAATCATGTACTCGATCTGTGATGATTTATGGTGCTACCCATGTTTTTACCTGTAATTGAATACACAATGTATCTATGGTCAAATATACTATATTGAAGCTTATGATGTAGGGGAGAAATGATTCTTATTTATTCTAAGATAAGTAAGAGACCCCCATGTTTAACTCTATTTTTTATACATATACATGCAATGTTTGTGACATGGTTGACGAAATGCCTGTCATGGTCAAGAGGGGTCTAGATGAGTTCATGGTGATGTGATTTCTTACGTACCTTTTTTTTAATAGTATTTATCATCTCCTACAATTTCATGAATTTCTGGGCAGTGAGCTGGGCTTTGGGGCTAAAAAGAAATCCTGGAGTTGCAGGCACATAAATGGATTTTTTGCACCCTAGCTACTCCCTTGCCCTTACATACCCGTGACTAAGGCTTAAATTGGTCCAGGAGGTTGGGTTACCTCCTGGAGGTGTTATTGATGTTGTGTAATGTCTGTTTTTCAGGTTTCCATCGGTTTCCACTTCCTTAAGGTCAGCTAGGAGGTTGAATATCATATTAGTAGCCTCTCGTCACATGTTTAACCCTGTTGGCCGGTTACTTAGGTAGGTATGGGAAGAGGGTGTTACAAAGTGGTATCAGAGTCAAGTTCAACTCTTGTAATGGATAGGTGGTGTGTTGATCATGTGTCTATGTTGGTTGCATGCGTGTGTAATATGCTTGTGGTCTATGTGTGATTTTTTCATATGCATGGTGTTGGTCGTGGTTACAATGATGTCACCATTGGAAAGTTGTCGGTGTCATTGGGACATGTGCCTTCATGTGTTGTTCATGTTTATATATTGATGATGTATGCTTGCTTACACAATGTTGCATGTTGTACATACATTGCTTGTTTGTGCTTGGTTACAGGATGTTCATGCTTGGGTGTTTTCCGTGCATGCCTGTGTACATGTCGTTACATGTCGTACATGCATTGGTTGTTCATGTTGGTCACATGTTTTTCACGCTTATGTATTGTCCATGTAAGTTGGCATGGTTGATGTTGTCATGTATCGTGAGTTCATTGTATGAAATTAGGTCATAATGATGATATTGGTATGTTATAATGCTAATGTGTCGGTTGAGATAGAGTAGGAGATGCATATTAGTAAAGTGAAGCTGCAACAATGGACCTTGGGGTAAGATAAGATCATCATAAAAACATGTAGGTATGTGATTCATGATTAATGTAAACATTAGGGGTACTTATATGATTTTCATTGTATTGTTATTGTGATTACATGTGTGATAAATTCTAGTTGATTAGTGTAGTCATATGCAAATGTGTTAGATAGTCATGAATGATGGTAACCTTTGGTCGTATGAATTGTTGTTTTTGTGTTATGTTAGTTAACTTGATCATTATGTTATATGATTAACTTGTTGATGTTTTATGTTAATTAACTTGATGACTATGCTATATGTTGCTGATGATTATGTTACATGATTAACTCATTGTCGGTATATGTTAGTTAGTTTGATGGTTAGGGTTATTGCGTTAAGATCTTGATGTTAGATGTATCATGCTAATTTGTATTTTCCTATGAAAATTGTTAGGGTTATGACATTCTAGTATTTTTTAATATGTTGTGATATTATGTCATACTCATCTAGGTTGACTTTTCATTTCTGGTTATTATGCATGAACAAAAAAAAATTATGAGCTTATAATGTGAATAGGATAGTTAGTTATTGTCATGGATATTATAACATTATTCATGTTTGAGCTGATATGATATCGTGCTAACTATATTGAGTGTGCATACAAGATAGCCTCCCCTAAGATACATTAAGGCATGAGTTTTATTATGTCGTATACTTGGTGGTTGACCGTCTGAGTATGTCATCTATTTTGTGTTTGAGTGTTCGGTGTCTATTTTGTCGTCTATTTATTGTTGAATGTTTGATTAATCACATGATATGAGTACATGTCTATAATATTGCATGAAGAAATTATTTGGTCTTAAGATGGTTGTACTAACACATATGTATTGAGATAGTTCATATTTACTTGAGTGTAAGTAGGTAATAGTTGTAGCCGTATGTATTATGACTGATGAATGTGAGTTGATTGTTATCATCTGATGGTTGTTACTCTTGGTAAAGTTTGATTTCAAATTGATAGACATGTTGTCTTTATCTTTGGTACATATGGATAACATGTGTGTTAAGTTACAGGTCAGTGTGCCTGGCATAACAAGGTAAGGTAACTAGTATATTGTTCTATTTATTTATGCATTGACAGTGATGTGGTTATGGCAATATGATGTAGGAGATTGCATGGCAAGAGACTACCATGAAATATTGGAGATGGATTAGGTTGAGTTTCCCTTGGAAGCACTGGGAACCATGGGGGATTGAGTCATGGTGTTTTTACCCAGGCTTGTGCTTTCAATCTTATGATTTGTTTGTGCTTTATTTGTGGTCTTGATTGCGTCTAGTGCATGATCATGCCACTTTGTTGCAGTGTCGTATTGTTATTGGTTTTCATAGTTTTCATCTTGTTGTTTCTTACCCTTGTCCTTGTATTTTATGCTTTGAGTCTTACGGAATGGTTGGGGAAAGAGGAAAGTCAATGGATCTCGGGGAGATATTTGGTGTACTCAACAGGTGGTGTAAGGCTCATATGAAGCTCGGTGCATGAGTAAGCGCAGTGGAAGGTAATAATATGACAACCAGTTGGACTGGTTGGGTCCATTGTGGTAAATGGGCGGTGGAAGAGCAGTTATGACGAAGGTAAAAAAAAAAGTAAAGTAAATGGATCTGAGGTGTCAGATGCCTTGGATATTTTGGGAACGATTGTTCTCAATGTTGTGCATGAATAAAGGAATTTCTCTTAACCTATACCTTATAATATCTAAAAATTGTGTTTTGATCATGATTATGTTTATGTTTATATATGTATACATGTATGTATGTATGTATGTATGTATGTCGTGTCTGAAAAGGTCATCATGGATCATGATTGTTTAATGTTGATGTTTATATGTATGTATGTCGTTTTATTTTATTTTATGATTATTTTACGCTAATTATTATATATATGTATGTATGTATCTATATATCTATGTCACTATATGACAGGGTTTTCAAGGATCATTCTTGTGGAGGAATGTTTGCTTATGCAGGTGAATGCCATTAATGTATTCTTGGTCTTATGAGGAATCAAGTGGTAAGATTAACTCTGACATATCTATGAGGTCAATATCATGTGGACATGAATTGATATTATATGCTTGTACTATTCTTATGTTTATGTTGTGGATAGGTAATGTTGAGGGGTACATCAGCGAAGTTAAAGTAGTGTGATTTGCGGAATGCTAGGATAAATACGGATAATGGAAAGACACTAGAAGCAAGGTTTCTTATGGGGTCAGTGTGTAGTCTATGGGTGTGTAGTACTACTGTTGTGTATATGTTGCACATGTTGTGTATTCAACGATTGTACCTATGGTGATGTGTACATGTAACATATGTGGTATTGTGTAGTTGTATGTTTGTTGTATATATGGTGTTGTGTGTATATTGCATATGTAGTGCTGGGTATAGATGGTGCTATGTATATGTTGGATATGCAGTGTTGTGTACTTATCATACTTTTTGCATGTGGATATGTAGTGTTGTGTTCATATGGTGTTGTGTGCATGTTGGATATTCGGTGTTGTGTACGCACAGTGTTGTGTACATGTTGTATATGCAGTGCTATGTACATATGGTGTTGTGTGTTTGTGTTGTACATATGGTGTTTGTTAGGGTCCCGTGATTTGGCAGATTGGCTAACCAAATGACAGGGTAACATCAGACCAGTCTTTGGAGTCCAAGGACCTAGCCTTCCTAGACTCAGAGAGGGCTCTCTCTATTGTGCGAAGGATGTGAGCTTGTTCGCTATGGGTGATTGATTTTAGGCTAGTTGTTAAGTGTAGGTTTGTTTGTTTGTTTTGGGTTGGGGTAAGATGATCAAGTAGGATAGGTGGAATGAGATAATATCAAATCAATAGGGCTATGGGGTCAAATGAAGGCTAAGGTGTCTAAATGCTGAAGCAGAGTGTATTACAGGGCCAATTTAGCAAGGTGAGTGGATCCTTAAATTGATGATGAGGTGTAATGAACATTAAGTTTGGGAAGAAACTAAGAGATCTTAAATGTATATAATCTGAAAGCACTAACTCATGAGGTAGGGAAAACCATTAATCTCTATGAATAATACTCAAACTGATAAACATACAAGATGAACAATCCAGTGGTACATAGAAGCATTAGAACTCCTAACTTTAGAAATCCACCTTTAGTTTTTTGAGAAAAACATATAAGATAAACAAACAATTCAATATATGGAGATGGAAATCCTAAACAACATATATCCAACTATCGGGAACTGTGAAATAAGTTGATGAGCATGCGCAAAGGGCAAGATCGAAACAAGGCCTCTTTGCATTATCCTAGTCAATCAATATTCCATAGGAAAGCTTCACAATGAGTTTTTGAAAACTTTAAATAAATAGGGCATACCATGAATCATATTTATAAGCTAACATACTAATAATTTATGAAACAAAGAAAAATTTTAGTAGGCCTAAGGAGCAGTCAAGAATTCCTTAAGATGAACTAAAAGAAGAAAACATCAAAGCTATAGCATGCAGGAGGTTTGTGGTGCTTTCATGAGCATATCTCAACCTATACTTTTCTAATCTATAGAAATCAAGTAGAATGAAACAAAATGAGGACAATAAAACACTAACAAGTTAGAAAAACATCAGCATTCACCAAGCTATGGAATCCTGCAAGCAAGCTTCTCCAACATCAAGCCACACAAGTCATTCATTTACTTCATGGAACCAAATATCTTCTCCAAGCTCATAAACCATGTATTGCTCTATAACACATCAATTCCCAACTGTTTCCAATAAATCCTTAAGCCTTATATAACAAATAAGGAGAGGAGAGCCTACTAGAGCATCTAGAAGCCTATTGGCCAAAGAGAAATATCCTAACTTGTCCTTGAGGCTTTGCAAAGCCCAAGGCACAAAAATATCTAACAAAATATCTTTTACGACTATAAATGGAAATAACATTGACTTTTAGGCCTGACATGCCCAATAAAACTTGTCAAATGCATATCTGCCCAGTCATACATAGGAACGTAGCATTCTGTCTCTGATTTTTGAAAATTTTCCAAGCATGCAGCACCAAAAAGGGTCTTTTTGGAGCAAAGTTTTGGAGGCCTTCCCGATGTCGAAAAAGGCTCAGCGATGGCCCGTTGGAAATATATGGATGTCTAATTTCCAAATAGTCTTCTGTTTTCTCAATATGATCTGTAGAAGTTTCCCAAAAAGTAGAAACAGTGAAGGTTCCCAGGAGCGCAACACCTGCTCAGAAAAAGTGGCAGAAAGGTGAAAAAATGGTTGTTTTTGGACCTTTTGAGGGACCAAAACAACTCCAAATGAGTTGAAATTTTGTGAGCATGCTCCTCTTGTGCTAAGGAATCCAAAAATGTAAAATTTTCCTACTGAATATGCTCTAATAAAAAGTGTAGCGTCCAGGGTGCTATGCTCCTAGGCTTAAAAATTCACAAAAAAACAAAAAGTGTCCAATTTTGCTAAAAAAATGGTGAGTGAGTCCCTTAAGGGTCCTTAGAGACCTGTAGTAAAGCTTGAGCCAAAATTCCAAGCCTCGCTTAGTCATTTCCATCAATTAGTGCCGAGCCCCTCCTTTGGGCAGTTTTGAGCTTCTTCCTAGAAAACTGATTTCTCTTTTTGTAATGTTCAGTCATCCTTCTCTGTAAGCCTAGATCTTTGTTTGCCTTCTCTAACTTAGCCTCCAAATGTAGATTTGCACTTTCAAGCCATGATTCTTTGTCATGCTCAATTTCAAAGGCGAGGAGCTTAGTGAGAGGAAATTGTTGTGCTTGGGCTGATTCTCCCTCTCTCTATTTTTCTAATTCTTTCCTAAGACCCATAGTCCTAGGCCTTTTCCTAGCTTACCCCTCTTCTTAGTTTTCTTCTTCATAGGCGCACATGTACTCCTCCAACTGTACTTGTGATTTCTAAGCCTCTCTCTTGTATTTGAGTTCCCGGGCTTCATAAATGGCAAGTTGGCCACTCATTTTCTTGTTTTGTGTTTGTAGGAACTGAATGAGAGATTTTGATCTTTCCAACTCAACCTCTAAATCTTTGATTTGTTCACTTCGGTCCTGTAGGAGAGAATTGAGTATCCTTGTTTCATTTTCCTCATCACTACTCAAGTGAATGAGTTCAAATTCCCTCTCTTCTTCATGACTTATTTCCTATTCTTTCATTGTCTTCTTGACTTTGTCCTTCATGGGCTTCTTACCCTTGTCTTTCTTTGGTAGTTTACCCTTACTCGTCAATGATCTGGTGACTTTGCTTTTCACTATTCGAGTGACCTTGTCTTTCACAGTTTTGGTGATTTTTTCTTTTATTGGTTTTGAGGAGGAGTGCATGGCCCCTTGCCTTTTGGATGCAGCAAACACATGCCTCCTACCTCTCTGATAAGGGATGATGAGAGGTGTTTCAAACTGGGCTTGCACAATTTGATTGTTTACAGCCCTAGGACTATCCTTCTCTTCAAGAATGTTTTTTGTGTGTATCTCCTTGTTATTTTGCTGTTGGCAGTCCCTTTGACTATCAATTTCAACCTCTCCTATGCTCTCCTCAATAGGAGGACCTTCAAAAATTCCATACTCTATTTCTGCACTGTCGGAGGCACCTAGGTTTGACACATTTTCATCTTCAGGGCTATCCATTTCTTTACCTTTTTCACTACTTTTTTTACTGTCACCATTCCTTGGATCCTCGCCATCACTTCTTTGTTTATTTAAAACAACTCTGAAAATTGTTTCTGGGCTATCTTTATTAATCTGGTCATTGTTATGATTGCTTTCCTCTTGTTTGGCACTGAATGTTGTAAGGCTCTTAGTGTATTTTTCTTCACTATGAGTCCCAACATCTTGTCCTCCTTTCTCACCATTGGTGTCACTGCTTGAATCGCTATTCTCTTCTTGGTTTACATTTTTATCTCTGTTGTTGTTTTGACTGTCTCCCTTTTGGATATCTTCCTCTTTGTTGTTTTTTTTACTGTCTTGCTCCTGGCTATTTTCCTCTTCTTCATTTCCCTCTTCTTCTTCAGTTTCTCCCTTATCCTCATCATTCTCCCCTTTACTGCCTTCCTTATGATTAGTACTACTTTCTTCATGATCACTAGTGCTTCCTTCAGGGCCAGCATTTCTTTCTTCAGGGCCATCTCTGTTTTCTTCATGATCACTTTTCTTAGGGAAAGGTGTTTGAAGAAGGTTTGTTTAGGAGATTGATTCATGTGAGGAAGGTGAATCATGGTCAGTAGAGGGCGATGAAGGAGTATGAGGAATATTTTGAGAAGAGGATGGCACATTTTGCAGTGGAATGGAGGATAAAGTGGTGAAATCATCATGGGTAATAAAGGCCTCCCAAGGAATGCCTTGTTGCTCCAATTAGTGAGTTACAATGATTTTGATAAGGGAGTGATGAAATAGGCTTGCCATCTGCTGGGCTGGAGGCTTCTTTTTCATGATGGTGGACATTGTTTCAATGCTTTTGCAAAGGAAATAAGGCATGTTCGGTAGCTTGGTCCTGGTGAAGTGCATGAGGAGCCTAATATGATAGGAGTAGATTCTGGAGAACCTACCCTCACAAGTAAAGTATTTCATGACAATTTTCATGAGGATGGCATACCTATCCAGTAGATGTGAAAAAGGAAAAATGGCTTTACACTCAACTTGACAACTAGGTTTTAGAAATGGATGGTAATGGATCACGTCAAGATGTTTCTGTTTAAACCACCTTTCTTCTATGCAAGGCATCCCAGTAGCTTTATAGATAGCTTTAGGGGTCAACTCAAACCTTACCCCTGCTAGATGAACTTTATGCCTGTGAAGCCTTAGGGAAAATAACTCTATTAACTGAAGATCGCTTTTGATTTCTTGTACCTTGTTGCAGAACTCAAAACACCCTAATTCTTGGAAATAAGATAATACAAAATTGGAGGTTATTAGCTCTTTGGTGTCTGTAGGCTCAACCTATTGGGTTTCCCTCCTTTCTTAGACTATCTTCTTGGTCTTTGAGGCTCATCACTCTCCTCTTGAGACATGGTACTTACTTTACCCCTTCCTCCAATTATTTAAAAAGAAAAGGTTTTTAGCTGATGAAGTGATGAGGAAAAAAGTTTTTTTAGGAGATATTGGACATCTAAACAGGGCTATATGACCAATAGAGAATAAGTTAGATTTCTTTTTAATTTTACCTCAAGCTTCCTTTGACACAAACTTAGCCCTACTTGGTGCTTTTATGACTTAAAATATGATGAGGAGATGTTAATTGATGAAGAATACCTCTTGAAACATGGTTCTCATAGAAAAATGCATCTTTTGGGCAAAAATTGGCAAATTCTAGCCCTTTTTGTAGCTTTCTGGGTGGTGCTGTGCTTTTCCGCTAGGCGCGCAGCGTCATGGGTAGGCGTTGTCTACACGAGTGTGCGATAGTTGCAGTGGTGGGTGTGCAGTGTCATCGGCCCAGACGCTGCCTGCACGAGGAGTGTGCGACAGTTGCAGTGGTGGGCACGCAGCGCCGTCGGCCCAGGCACTGCCTGCACGAGGAGTGTGTGATAGTTGCAGTGGTGGGTGCGCAGAGTCCCAGGCGCCGAGCTGGCCTACATGAGGAACAAGCGAAGGAAACCGTGGTGGGCATGCAGCGCTGTCGGTCCTGGTGCTGCCTACACGTAACTATTGGATGGCAACTCTAGAACTGTGAGCGCAGCACCGACGGGCGGGTTTGCACGAGGATTCAGGCGTTGTCAGGCGGTAGCTCCTACATGTTGGGCGGGAAGAGGAATGTGTAGCATCGCCCTTCAAGTGTGCAGCATCCAGTTATAAATTACATGGGGCACCTCTACAGGTGCGTAGCTCCCGCCTACAAGCGCACAACGTCTGTGAAATTCTGCCTGAGGGTTCCTGTGGAAGCCAAGATTTCTGCACTATGCTTTGCCAAAGTCGAAATGAAGGAGGGAAGAAGTTGCTAAAGTCATTTATACTCTTTTTTGAAATAATCAAGAACAAAAAAACCCTTTCCTATAGTTTAATGTGCACATTTCCATTGTCTTCTTTAGACTTTATTTTCAGTGCAATAGCCTTTTTGGAGCGAGTCCCTTTTTTGTTCTCTTTACCACTACCTTTAGCATTTGAGCACATGATTAGGCTTATGATGGAATTTTTTCATTTGCAATATGAATTTTACATATTTTTTCCTCCATTTATTTCAATCAAGTCTGTGATTGTCCTTTATGTAACATTTTAACTTTCCAACTTTGATTTTTCATTCTTCAATGCAATGGCACTCAGTGCTTTTAAAAATCAAATTTTCGGATTTTTTGGATTTTTAAATCACATCTGTTGATCCAGTGAAATTTTGTGTTTTTTTAATTATCTTTAGAAGATAACTTAGGAATTCCTTTTTACACCCTCTGTTGTTGATGAAGGAGGTCTCACTTTAACTTGTTATGCCTATTTGCTCATTATCCCAATTTCTGAAACTGTTTCCAAATATTTTCCACTATGGGTTAAAACATCAGATATTTGCATCTTCACACAAAGTACACCTACTATTTTTCTTCTTCAGTGTGATTTTCTTCTTTATAATGGAATTAGTCTCTTCTTTCATTTGATGGCACATCTGGCAGCCTTTTTCTTGTTTGTAGGGGTGTGGAAAAGGGCAACTGTCCTTCTTCCAGTTATGCTTTGAGGCCCAAAACTGTCCCAATGATCTTTTTGCCAAAAAGCACCATGATTTTTTATATATTACTGACCTTTTTTTAGATTTACATAGAGGTTTTCACAAGCAGTAATTTATGAGATCAAGACCTTTGAAGTAGCTTTCAGCTTGTTGTGCCTTCTAACCACTGTAGATGACCTTTTTGACATATTTTAGGTATCCCTAAATTATTTATGTAGAGAAACTCTTGATTTTTGCTATGACCTCCAGCTCACTATACCTTTTATTCAAACTGCCAATGACTTGATTGAAACTCTCTTTGGTGTCTCTCTTTGGCTTTTCTTTGCTCTAGACTAAACATCAAGACATCCCTGCAAAGATGCATTTGATATGATAGTATATTCTTGGCAGATTTCATTGTTAGACCAGGAGGGTAACCTTGGAGGTTTCTTGAGTGCTTTTTAGAGATATGACAACCTCATCTCTGTGTCCTTTTGAATTTACCTTTGATTTTCTGTGAAAATATAGTGCATGGGAAAACTGATGGTGTATGACCTATGAAAACCTAACTAAATTATTTCCAAGGTTTTAGAAAAGGGCTTTTGACTGAGGGTTTAAAACAGATTTTTTTAACAAGACACAGGGTTTTTAGATATTCTACTTATGCACCATCACCTATAAACCTAGACATATTTATGTTACATTGAAGGGATTTCTAGACAGACCTTTGATACCAACAGTGATTGGGGAAGTTGGAAGTAAGAGGGAAAACTTGGCTTAACTTGGCCAGACAAATTTGTGAAATAAGAGGGCTTAGGCATCAGAGGTAGGATGCTATAGACAGAAGTAACAATCATGGATAGAGTAAGGCTTACTAGTCCAGGATGGGGTTTTGACAGGATGACCAATCTAATCATAGCAGGAAAGAGAGGAGGGATAGTGAAAAATTTATATTTGAGGGGATTTCTAGAAGAAACAAGATCTCTTGAATCTTGTTTCTAGAAAACCTGGACAAAGCATTTAGTCATCTAAACAAGTGAAAATTATTGATGACTAACAATTTTTTTTACATGATTGTACAATTGGTGCTACTTGCATGTGGTGTTATCTACATGTTGTACATGTGGTGTTGTGTGCAGGTGGTGCCGTGTACATGTCGTGGATGTGGAACTGTGTACATGATGTGTTATGTACATGTCGTGCATGTGGTGTTGTGTACATATGGTATTGTGTACACATTGTATAGGTGGTGTGGTGTACATTTGGCATTGCGTACACATTGTGCAAAAGGTGTCGTGTACATGTGATGTTGTGCACATGTTGTGTAGGTAGTGTTGTGTACACTGTGGGATTGTGTACATGTTGTGCATATGATACTAGTGTACATGGGGTATTGTGTGCATGTCGTACATGTTGTGTTACAAGTATTCGGTACTATGTATGTGCATCGCATAGTTGTGGTATCGTGACTTGTATATTCGTTGTGTTCTACTTTGTATATGTGTATCTATTGTGTTATATTGTACACCGGGTGTAGGTGTATGTGTTGTATGTTGGTGTAGGCATATATATTGTGATGTATTGTACACTAGATGTATGTGTATGTATTGTGTCGTATTATACATCAGGTGTAGGTATATGTGTTATGTTGTACACTGATTTTATGTGTATGTATTGTGTTGCAATGTACACCGGGTGTGGGTGTATGTATTGTGTGGTGTTGTATGCCTTGTGTGGATGTATGTGTCGTACACTGTGTGTATGTGTACGTGGTTGAAGTGAAGTCACTGGTGTTTGTCGGGTGTGGCAACTGATTCAGTGTGTGTAGATAAAGAGCAAAGGAATAATTACAGATCGATGAAAGATAAGTATCGATATTTTATTTCAGTCTTGTTATGCGTGTGATCTGTGATTCTAAATTATGATGGTTACATGTGATTTAGAATTATGGTTTTTCATGATTTCATGTGATTCATGATTTTAATTTATGATGGTTGTGTTTTGAGCTAACTGGATGTGATATCTTTATACATGATGATTTTATCAAACAACTGGTTTGATTTGTTGTGATGGGAAGTGAACAGAGTTGCAAGTATACCTTGTTGACTAGCTACCAATGAGGTATGATTTGAGGTTATTTCAATATATTTTGAATTTAATGACAGTTATGTGCTTGGTACAGGAAGAACGAAAATTACCGGTTGGGTGGTTGAAACCGACTGCAAGAACTATCAGTGTCAACAAAAGGACTTGGAACATGCAGTGGTATAATGGTAAAGAACTTCAAGAGTAGGGCCATTGTGGGACACCAGTACCCAATAGTGTCCATTGATTTCCATCCGATATGATGGTTTATATTAAGGTATATTCCTTGTTTGTTTGACCTTCGATGCGAGGAATCCTTGCCAAGCGATGAACTGCCCAAGATAGGGATGCATGCAAAACTTGGAAGGTGTGTGACTACATGGAAGGGGGTAATTGGATTTCCCGAGGGACTGTGTAGAAGAGAAGGGAAGGTTGGGATGGATTTGGTTTGGTCATTAGCATTTCCAGATGGAATCAAATGCACATTGGGAGTGTGCCTTGGAAAAATGAGCCAATAACTGTTCACTAAGAGGACAACTGGCGCAGGATTGTAGCACTGGACATTAGATGAAATTTTGACTTTGACAATGGATTCTAGTCTTCCTGGGAAGGAGGTTGTTACACCATTTTTTGGTCATCTAACCTATTATCATCAGATGGACCCAAGTACACCATGTAAGACCAATTTTACGCTAAGTAAAATTTTTTTCACTATGTAAAATAACTTAATAAAACACATTTATTAGGTTGTTTATGTTCTAAACAGAAAACCCCAAAAGGAAATATTAAACAAATCTATATTTGTTTGATTTTCCTCATGGAATAATTAATTAAACAATAATTTAATTATTATTCCTGGTTATATTTAACTCAAAACAAGGAAATTAGTTAGATAAATCCTTATTTATCTTATTATTTTCTAGGAATAATTATTTAAATCTTATTTAAATAATATTCCTTGTTAAATATGACTAAACCATTTATAAATAATTAAATAAACCATTATTTATTTAATTATCATTCAACCACTTCCTTAAAATAATTAATAAATCATTTATTTATTTATTATTTACAAATAAAGGGATTTGACCCAAGTCAAATGCCTTTTCCCTCCAACAAATATAATAAAATATTTCTAAAAGATGGTTCTAGAATTTGGTTAATAATATTTTATTCATGCACCAAATCCTAGACTACCCTAATATTTTGTTATAAATAGAAGGGTTTTCCCATTCATTGGTCACCTTTTATTGCCTATTAGATCACTCTGGATCTATGCTCTTGGTCTGATTTGAGCCATTATCATTGTCAAAATTTCCATCATTTCACTTTGTGAGCTCCCTTTGAGCTCTGTGTTTGTCTAGGTTTTCTACACCAACAAGAGAGAGAGATTCTAGATCTGAAGTGCTGAGGACTTTCAAGAACCCATCCCATTGAGGAGAATTGGAAACACATTTCTTGTTTTCCTCTCAGGTGCCCTTTAATATAAAAAATTATTTCAAAAATATTGTTCTTGTCTTGTCTATTGGATGCATGGAGCAAAACCTTATTTTCACTACTTAATGTCTTTTTATGCATAGATCTGGATTTTTGCAGCTTTGTCTTGATCAACTAACTGCAGATTTGAAGATATTGGCAGCCATAATTGATGTTAGGGCTATTTGTTATGCATAGCTAAAGTGGTCTTTTTCTGAAAAAAGATTCATACTAACAATTGGCAACTCCACATGGGTTTTCTTTTGTGACTGATGTCGTTTTATATATTCCTGCATATCCAGCTATTTCAGACCCTAGGGTTTCTCTTCAGTTTTTTGTTTTTCCTATTTTTATGGTGTTTTTCACCTCTAAAACCATCAAACATTAAAATTTTTAACTTTCGTGTGTTTCTGACCCTATTACACAGGTGACAGACATTAGCCGCAGCTGAGACGACAAATTTTTTTGAAATCTGCCGCCGAGAGACTCGGATCTGCAGGTCACACTTATCAGCCCAAAACCTGCGACCTGGACTGGAGGACGCAATTTTCTGCCCCAAAACTACGACCTAGACTGAAAACAGGTCAGAACCTGCGACCTGCACTTTTCCAGCAATTTTTCTGGGTTTGTCTGAAGCTTCTGTCAGGGTTTTCCAACCTCTGTCTCCACCCGTTTAGACCTGTTTCTGATTTGTTTTACTCAACTAAGTGGGAATCTCGCCCCTTATGGCTTTAGTACCCTCCACTTTTTGTGGAAGAGTTTTAGTTGTTTCAGACGTCTGAATTTTCAGAGTTTCAGCCTTGTTCTTTTCAGATCTGATACCTCATTTTCAAATCCCTTTTAGATCAGCTCTTCTCCCTTTCAAATCACCTCATATAGTTTTGTTTGGGTTTGCCTCTAGGGTCACCTCCTTGTCCCTTCTACCTTTAGCTGATTTTCTCCTTTGTTGCAGCAACCTTGCCTCTACCTATTTGTTGTTTTCTGCACCTCTTTTCAGCAGATTTCTCCTTTAGATCCCTGTCCCTCCCGACCTTAGATCTATTGGCCCCTTTTTAGTGTGTTTTAACTATATTTTTTCCCTCTTTTAGACTAGTTTTGAGAGACCCACATTCTTGGGTTAGATCGATGCATTGTTAGCTGTTAATTTTTTGTTATTTCAGCCTTATTTACTGTTCTCTGTAGATTTATTTTTAGTTACGCAGCACACTTTTTCTTTTACTCTCAAAACATATGGGTTTAGAAATTAAAATTAACACACACCACACACTGACCCTAAGTGAAGAAGAGCCTGGTTAACACCGTCAGGAAAAGACTTTAAAATCAATTGACACTGCACCTCTTTGTCCTTGTTTCAACATTGTCATCATTTGATTATGCGCCTCCCTACCTTTGTTGGTCCTTCTTCTTCCCTTTGTGCCGTCATCATTGCGCCTCCAAGGCGTTTATCCCAGAGACTTCTTGGCCTTCACCCTCAGTTTCCGATTGGTTAACTTACTCCTTCCTGCCGTCATCGAGTTAGTCCTCCCCTGATTATGCACTCTGACTCTTCTTCTGATTCTTTGGGTTCTCCCCCTACTTTTGGTTCTCCCCCTGTTACCTTCACCATGTCTAGTTTAGGGCCTAATGCTAGCAGCAACCCCGATCCTACTGCTGGGTCTGTTACTAGCGGAACCACCACAGGAACTACCTTGACTATCCCTTTGCTCCCTTATATGGCAGGTCTTAGTCTCCCGATTTCAATCAGTTGATCAACGATCCTATCCGCCACGATGTTAGTTGGCCTGCTATGCCAACCAAGCTCCCCTCCAACATTCCCAAGTTTGAAGGCCTTTCTAGTGAAGATCCCTCCAACCATATCCGATATTTCCACATCTGGTGTTCATCCAATTCCATTACTAATGATTCCATCCATCTTAGATTATTCCAATGCACACTTACCGGTGAAGCTTATAAATGGTATGTTGATCAGACTGCCTCTTCCCATACCACCTTTGCGACCATTGCCCAAGCCTTCTTATCTTATTTCCAGCTCCCTCTCTGATACGACACTGGTAACGAACTCTTGACTTCTTTCCGTCAATCATCTTCGACCCGCCTTTCCACTCATGTCCAGGAATGGCGGAGAAGAGGGAGCTTATGTCAAGCTCCCACCTTTGAAGATCAGGTATACATGGACTGGTTCCTTTGCTCTCTCTTACCTGCCATCGGCAAAGATTTCGCATCCCAGTTCCCTCAAACCGAAGAAGTCGCCCTCCAGATAGCCTTGAAATATGACCTCATCTATGCTCAATATGGTTATGTTTATACAGTCCTTCCTGGCCTCCCCAGACCCAATGGCGCTAATGCTCCGGGGGCATCTCACTCTACCGAAGGTATCATTGGATCTCTTTCACATACCTACGCTCAACCTCCTATGGGCTATGGTTTCCCTCTGGGAGGGGCCAGCACCTCCAGCACTTTTCCCCCTCCAGGTAGCATGTATCTAGGATACAACATGCCTCCTCCTTTTTCCCAACCTCCTGCTTACCTCAATGTTGCCCATCCTAACCATTATCCTTACCCACAGCTTGGTGTCCCAGCTCCTCCAACATTTGGACCTCCACCTCCCTGGCCTTCTGTTGTAGCCTCTACAACACCCTCCAAAAAATCCACACTTTAAAATTTTTTTGGAGCCCCTTGAGCATAAAAGAAAGCTAAGTTAGAGTCTGGGAAAGTGAAGTCACTAGGTCGTAGTTTTCTTTAATTCTGGAAAAGTGCAACCCCGCAACCTTGCGATCCCGTGACCCTGAGGTCGCAAGGTCGCAAGGTCGCGAGGTCACACCTCCCTCAGACCACCGCATAATGCGACCCTGCGACCTCATTAATGGCCCGCACGCACAACGGGTCGCAGGGTCGCAAGGTCACGAGGTCGCACCTCCCTCAGACCACCGCATAATGTGAACCCACGACCTCATTAATGGCCTGCACGCATGACCTTTTTATAAATAGAAGGGTCTCTAGGTCGCATTATGCACGTTTGGCGAATAGAAAGAAAATGCTTCTGACAGGTCGACTAGAGTGCGATTTTCCCAGGTAAGTTGTCATTTTCCTCCTCCTGTTTCCTTTTATGATTTTCTTGCCTAATTTTCCCTACCTTAGCCTTTAAATTTCCCTCTTTCTTGGCCCCCATTTATCATTTGAGACTTAGGGCTCCCCCTTTTGCTCTGAAATTTCCCCTGCTTGTATAACATTGTCATTGCTTCCCATCCAGACCCTTATGGCCTGTGTTCTGCCCCAAAAACTCTTCCCTTTATCTGTCTTGGCCCACCTAACCTTGTGATTTTGAAGTTAGAGGGAAATTGACTTGATGCGGCGCAAGCTAAAACCCCCAGCAAGCCCTAGTGTGACTTGTGACCTTTGCAACCCTGCGGCCCTAGTCGCTGAGTCGCCAGGTCGCATTCGTCCTCCATTCTAATTTCACTCGACTTCGCGACCTAGCGACCCTGTGACCTGGTCGTAGGTCGCAAAGTTGCACTCCCATTGGTTTTCCTCGAATTTGCGACTCAGCAACCTCGTGACCTAGTCGCAAGGTCGCATGGTTGCACTTACGTCAATCTTCCTAGAATTTGCGACCCAACGACCTCGCGACTTGGTCGCAAGGTCGCAAGGTCACAAAGTCGCAAACCCTTTGAGAGTTTCAACATCCCAACCTTTGCGACCCTGCGACCCAGTCGCAGGTCACTAAATTCAGCCCTTCCTGTGTCTCTAGTTGAAAAAAACTAATAGTTGTACCTAGGCTTGTATTATCATGGCATATTTCTTATCTTGGGACTCTTTCATGAACACGACAGGTGAATTCAAAGTAGACTTAGAGTGTGTCCCCATCTCCTCGGATTCAAGTGACATGGGACCTCCAGTGGCCCGAAAAAAGAATAAGAGCCCGAAAGCAGAGGACATAGAGATGGATATACCGATGTCCTCGCCCCAGATCTACAGGGACACCTTGTGCACATTTGAAAAAGGGGACAGTATGCACTGGTACAAATTGTACCAGGAATTTGCTCGACAAGAATTCTCGGAGGACCTCCCTAACCGAAAAGCATACATACAGGTTAAAAGATCAAGGCTACATCATGCAAGTGCTCACCCTGCTATATTCCCATGCGCAGAGGTCATTGAATGGATTATACAAAACATTGATCCCAAAAAGTGGGTAATCAGGGACAGTGAAGGCAAAGCTTTCGCGAATCTGAAAGGCTCGGATGCTCACATTTACTACGCATTTCCTGAATGAGAGGAAGACTTCACAGAAGATTGGGCCATCGCCAACGCGGTCCCCATAATAGACACCCTAAAGGGGTGGTGGAAGGAGCTCAAAAAATTCAGGGCCAATAAGGATCAAGAATATCCAGTGACAAGTCTTAGGAAGGTGTATAAACTACTAGCCGCAATGCTTTGCAGATTATACGAGCGTCCTGATGCCACCAATTTCAGTGGTACATGGGCAACCCTAATGGAGTATGTCACGGTGCATGGCACCTGTTTCAACTGGGCCAATATACTGGTGGCCTCTCTTCAGACAAACATATCCTCAGCTTTGGTACTAGATGATGGATATCCTTCTGAATTCTACATGGCCTCTTACTTGTTGGATGTTGTTTGTTCGAGGTGCCACTTTGAGGGATGGGTGCACAACTGGGACCCAAAGCATGCACGCCTAATCCACCTAGAGAAAAAGCTATTTTGGGATTCCAGGTACAAGAAAGACATAGAGCCGATCTCTCAGGTCTTCATCCCAGCTCTCTATAGAAAATTGTTCAGCTAGGACACTCCTTGCATGTCTTGGCGAGCCATGGGGACGTTAGGCAAGGTGGCACATTGTTTCCCACTTGTCGAATATACATTCATTCGAGTCTTTGGTTCATACAAGGCTCCCCATGCTATGCCCAGATATGTTATAGATAAAATGCTCATTCAAGAGGTCTATTTTTAGATGACTTCCGGTTTCTCTAGGGTCCTGACTAAGGGAAAAAATAAGTCGTGGCCTACACTACCCCTCACTGTCGGTACCTACATGGTCAAAGATTTTAGGGAGGTAGAGGCAGAAGCAGAAGAGATGAGAATTTATTGCCTCGGGCCATTGGATCACCGGACATATGACCCAGAGAGGATAGTCCCTGATCACTGCAAGCGGGCTAAGTTCAAATGGAACTACCAGCACACGGAGTGCCCGGGCGAGGATGAAAGAAGAAACTGATATAATGCAGATAGGAAACTCACCCCGAGGGCATGGTCTGATGAAGAAGACCTGGATGACCATACATTAGAGGAAAGAAGCCTTCAATTAGGAGGCGCTTCTTCTTCTCAGGCTAAGAAGGCTCGAACCAGTACAGGGCACAACACTACTACCCAGCAGAAAGAGCAGGAAGCCAAAGCCCAAAAAAAAACAAAAAAAATATGAAAGAGGAAGAAGAAAAGTGCAAGAGGAGCCTGAGGTCAGAGTAGAAGAAGAAGCAGGCAGAAGAGATTAGGAGAAAAAAGGAGGAACAAGAGGCAAAGCCTGAGGCGGAATGACAACTCAAGAGAGAGTTAGATCAAGTGGAGGCCGAACACCAGAAGAAAGCAGAACAAGAAGTGGCAGCAGAGGCTGAACACAAAATAAAAGTAGAATAGGTAGCAGCAGCAGCAGCCAAACGTAAAAGGAAAGCCGAACAGGAAGCAGCGGCAGAAGCAGAGCGTAGGTGGAAAATAGAACATGAGAAGGCAGAAGTAGAGCGGCTGTGGAAAGAGGAAGAGGAAAAGAAAATAAAAGAAGAGGAGGACAGAATACTAGATAACATTGAGACATCTCCCCAAGGTGTAGGATCACAAACAGAGCTACAACCCCTTGAAGTACCTGTAGTCAGTACACATGCTACACTCTCTGATGTGAGTTCCTACGAAGGGCAAGAATAGGAGGTATTCAATCTTACCAGGCTCACATACGATTAGTTCTCCTTCAAGATCTGACAGGAGAAAAGAAGATGCTTGGCACGAAACACTTCTGCCTCATCCACAGTCGCAACGGAGAAAGATATAGTCCTAGACACTAGGACTAACCCAGTAATGATAGCATCGGCCGACACATCTTTCGTCGCGGCCACGGAGGAAAATGTAAACAGAATGAGCAGAGAGATCCTCTCTCTACAAAATAAGCTACAAGAAGCAGAGCAAAGGGAGGCAAGGGCAGAGCAGAATAGGGTAGCATTAAGGGAAGGGATTCAGCAGCTCCAAGACAAAATTGCCCCTATCAACAAAGTACCGCTCATCGTCCGAAAAGAGCTAGATGTATTAGAGGCCACCATGAGACAGGTCTATGGGGAAATGTTTACTATAAAACAAACAGTTGCCCCCTTGGTAAGAGCCCAAGATGAAACCAAACAGAGGAGTGAGTAGCTGAAGGAGGCCTCAGCCGCTTTGGATAGAATGATAGAATGCACAGGCTGGTACCCCCAGGCTCCCGAAAACCTGCCAAAAAAAGACTGGATCCACACACAAGATGCCAAGGTCCAAATCCGGATTAAAATGCAGTCTAAAGATAAGCTGTCCAAGGACTTAGATAAGGTGATGGAAGCATACGAGCATCTGATCAGCGGCATCAATTCAATGCATACCCTACATCACATTCCATCGCTGGGTGCATTGGGCGAGGAGAAGACATGGGAACAAGTGGATCAGGAGATCCAGACATTTTTTCAACCCATCAAACAAGTCGCTGCCACTTCTAATCTTGCAGCATCATAGGACAACTTGAGGAAGTTCATTGTCACACCAGTCTAGATCTACACCAAACTGGCCTCCCTATCCAACTTGGTCACGCAGAAAAGAGAAACTTTAATTCCTAATTCTTTGGAGTGTATGCATTGGTTGAGAGAAGAAGTTCCCTTGACTTCCCCTATAAAGACGGATTATTGTACAAGGCAGGACTTCCTCAGAGAACAACAAGTTGATGCTCCCGACCTCACGATCGCGCGCACCTCCTCATGATCATATGGCAGTAGGTCGCAGGTCACACTTGGCAATAGGTCGCAGGTCGCACTTTTCAACTGGGTCATAGGTCGCAACCCTCATTTAGGTCGCAGAGAAGCTCAACAGTTGGGGAGGCGAAAAGTTAGGAAGCCCAAAGGGCAAGTTTTGGTCTATAAAACTTCCTTTGGCAAGATTGTAAATGATCTTTTGTTTGGGACTCGAGCTGAGTACACTGTATTACCAAGATTATACAATTTGAGCATGAATACAAGCATTTTGAAAAATCCCTTTGTGGATCTGGGGTTGACATATGTATGAGCACTATTGAGTATTATATTTTCAGTTTCTGAACATCTTTAGATTAAGGGAACTGTATCTTCAATTCATATCACAATTGCATAACAATTTGTTGAGTATATGTTAATGGTGGTTGATTTCATTTCACTTTCTTAACGAATGTTGATGACTTTGTTTATTATAATTTGTGTTATCATTTAAAACTTTTAGGAAGTGAAGGGTGTTCTTGCCATAAGGAATTGTTTCTTTTGTGGTCAGAACAGTTTACAAGCATGACCCTAATGATGTGTTGTTAACAACACTTCCTTCGGTACTTATGCTTTATTATTTCCTCTTGCTACTCATAGTGTTATATGTACATTTAATGCATCAATCATATTTCTTGTATCATTTGATTAAGTGTGTATCCACTGGTTTATAGAGTTTAAGCGAGACCCAAAGAAAGGAGAAATCAGCGGTAGCTGGACCCACACCCCAGACGGGATCCCTATTCCAAACGGTTCAAGGTCTAATTGGGACTTTTTACTGGGGAGATCCCTTGATTGTCCCCTATTACCATAGATGCAGCATATGTGGGAGTCTCAGGCTACCTTGCGTGGACAGCATGCCTCCCCTACCGTTGCCCCCAATGCGGCTATTTCTCAACCAGCTGTGTTTACTGATCCTTTCCTCAACAAGGATTTGTGGCTACTCAACCACCTCATGCCCCGGTAACCACTCAAACTTCCCCTTCTGGTTCCTCTGATTACCAGATTCTCATGATGAATTCTGACCAACCTCTCACCGTTGACCTTAACCTTCAAACTCGGTCTCGTCAGTACCCCAAGCCTCCCGCTCCGTCTGTCCCCGAGTCACCTTCTTCAGGTCCTACAGAGCCTCTTTCGACACCCAATGGTCCTTTGCAAATCCCTCAACCCAAAGTTGAGGTTCCTATCAAGGTTCCTAAGGGCCCATTACGCCGAAATGCTGCTTCTGGTCGAGCTGCTCATTCGTATAGCATAGTAGATGACTTGGCGCAGTCTCCTACTGCCATTTCACCACTGGAACTCCTCCAGTCGTGTCCTTCTCAAAGGAAGGCTCTACTATCCGTTATGGGTTTTGTAGATCCTGCTGATGACCAATTGATTATTTTCGACGCCCATCATTCAAATCATTCTCCCCTTCCTGCTTCCGTCGCTTTCCAAATCCCAGTCAAAATCTAGAACACTAATGTGTCTCGGTGCATTATTGATGAGGGGGCATCTACCTGTGTGATGTCTGCTTCGGTCTGGAAACAACTCAGATCTCCTGAGCTGGCCCCTTCCACAATCACCCTTCGTGCATGGGATGGCCATGCCTCCCAGCCCATTGGCCTATTCCGTAATTGTCTTATCACCCTTGCGGGCAAGACTGTTTGCGTTGACATTGAAGTCATCGACGCCCCTCTTGAGTATAACATTATTTTGGGGCATAGCTACACCTATGCCATGTCTGTCGTCCCATCCACAGTCCACCACAAGATTTTTTTCCCTCACAATGGAAAGATAATCACCATTGACTAGTTGACATATCATGAGCCAAAATCTCAGACCTCCCCCGAGTCGACCATCTCTTCTGTAGCGAATAAGCAAATCGTTGATTCTTTTACCAGTGTTTCCCCAGGTGTATACAAAGACTCCTCCTTGCTTGGAACCTTCCTAGGTCTTCCTCCTCCTCCTGTCTTTGATCCCAGCTTAGCAAATGTTTGCATGATGCAATCATCTCGGGCTAACCTTAAGCGGCCTACTTCAACTAGTTAGCAACCTCAACCTTGCCTGTCGTAACCTGCTCCTAGCTCTTCGCCTCAACTGGCCGAACCTCTTCCTTCTGGACCTTCTCATCCAACTAGTACCCATGAGCCTCTCTACCCTCCTGGGTTGGTTCCCCCAGGCCTCAACCATCTTGGAGCCGTCCCTCCTTGCCATTACCCCACCGGTCAGATACCTTTCCTTGCTCCCCCTCCAAGAGTCTATTCGATCCCCATCATGGCCACTCTTTCCCTCCCTAATTTGACCCTGGGAATACCCGTCTGGTATCTTAACCCTCCAGTCGAGACCCCACCAAGTCACCCCAAACCATACCTTGCTTTGACACTGGTTCAACTGATTCCCTTAGCTTCCTCCATCGTTACAGTGCCACCAACACCTTAACAAGACCCTTCTCCTATTGTGATAGCTATGGGAAAGAAAGGAAAACCTCGCAAGGGGATCCTCATGCAATATGTGTCAGACCAACTTTAGGATCCCCCTGCTACCATTGACATTCCCCCCCTGATGTTGAGATGACAGAACCTGCCACCCCCATCCTATACCTATCGTCATCCGTGCGACCCTCGGAGTACATTCCGTCTAAATCCCCTCCGTCTGTTTTGCTTGATCTCCCTTCAGCAACATTCTTGGGCTCCACATCATTTGACCATATTTTTACTTGTTCTTCTGTCATCCCCCATGATGATTCGTATGTGAACCTATCTTCCCATTCTGATGATTTAGGTAGCTTTGCAGTGTCATGTGGTTTCTCCGACCCTTTCTTTCCCACCTATAACCGGGATGATACCATCCGTATCTATGATGTTCTCCGTAGCATGAGCTCCAGCTATTCCTTCCGTAGCCCTCATTCATCACCCTCTAGTCGGTCTATGAGTCATAGCCATCCTATCCAGACTACTCCCTCCCATAGTTGTCGTTTGATGTCTACTCTACACTCACACTGCCATCATTGTTCTTCCTCCTCCCATTTCTTGTCTTCTGACACTATTTTGCAGGACCCCCCATCCACACATTACATTGGCTACGCCGATGGGGCAAGTCACTATTCCCAGCATTTAGCCTCGGCAGCTTGGGCCATCTTTACCCGTTTGCATACCCTCGTTCTCTCTAATGGGGTCTGCATTGGTAATGCCACCAATAATCAGGCCAAATGTGATGCAATACGTGGCCTCTTAGCTGATGCCCTATCTCATCGCATCCTCCATCTGCACGTTTGTTTAGATTCCCTACTTCTTGTCCTGCAACTCAATGGTGTCTATTGTGTGCATAATACTATCCTATTTAGACAATATTTATGAGTGAATCTTTTGATACGTGAATTTAGATTCATTACTTTCAATCATGTACCTAGAGGAAAAAATCACTACGTAGATAGCATTGCAAACCATGTTCTAGATTGGCATTTATCACACATGTTAGCCCCCCTATGAAATTTTTGACAAGCAAATAGGGGGCTAAATCATTCTTGAGTCTTCAAGGAATGCATTTCCTCTGAAAACACAGTCTCCTTGAAGCCTCTTCGTGTCTTTTATCCTTTGACAATTCCCCTCTGTTTGAGTTCCCTTTTAAATCTATCTCTGTCATGTGAAGAAATGCCCCAAAGGCCTCCTTTCCCCTTTATTTTTCCTCATTTAACCTCCTTTTCTTCCCTTTTTCTCCTTCTATTTCCCCATTTACCCCTCAGATTCCCCCAAAGATCCCCTTTAAATTCTTCCCCCTACCCTTTTTTTTTCCTTCTTCTCCCCTTTTGTTCTCTGTGTTTCCCATGCAACCCCTTAAAACCCATCAGATGACAAAAAGCCTGTTCAGGCACTTGTGTGGCGGCCTAGCCCCTTTCACTTGATCGGCAACACTTCCCCATATGCCCGTCACCCAAGACCAAGCGCTTAAGCCTTGGGGGCCAATCGCAATCGAAACAACCGGCGAGTGCATTTCCTTTGTAATACTCAAAAAGCCCGATGCGATTGTTGTATTTCGATAGGTCCCACGGTGCGTTCCGCACTGTTGATCTACCCTGATGATCCAACGGCTATCGCTCTCCCCTGTCGATCGCAATCGGAAGTATGTGAGTGTCTCATTTTCATGCCCTTCCGATTGCATCTCCTCCGATTGCATCTCCGTCATCCGTCTCCTTCCGGATCTGACGGCTTAGGTCTAATCGCCCTCCGCCGCCGCTGGGTCCCACTCTTGCATTCACCTCCGTCGGGTTTCATGTGTTTTGTGTATATTTGCCCGTTCCACCTGTTGTTTCACCGCTCAATCTCCACCGTCGATCTTCATCCCCGGACCATGATCCCACGGTCTGCGCTGCATACTATCACCGAACCCTATCCCTCATCAGGTCTCACCGTTTCATTGCATTCTCTTACCATTATAGTAAAAGCCACCATTTCTCCGCCACTTTGCATTTGTTCATTGTTTCTCCGCTGTTCCGCCACTGTTCTTCCGCCTCCGCAGCATTTCTCCACCACCACTGCCTGTGGTTTTAAACGATTTATCTCACTGTACAGATAACACAGAGAGGCCATTTCAGCCGGCCAACGAAGCAGCAAAAGCAGGATTTAAAAGCGGTTAACGACTATTGCTGATATAACTAACGTTAATCCCGTAGTCAAAGGATCAAGGCATAGTTGGAAGACTAAGAGCGCACCAGCGAGCCATAACTGCACCACCTAACAGTAGAGCAATCTTCTCCAGATGTACGCCATTCCTACAGCATTCTCCATGCCTCTCGAGCCCAGGGAAATTAAATGCACAGACAGGAGCTTCATTAAAGACGCTACGACGGCGGTAATGGAGGTATGGAAGGGGTAGAACTTCCATCCGATTCATTTATTTCAGAGTGCAGCACAGAGCTCCGGGCGCCGAAAGGACTCCAAGAAACATCCGAGGTCAATTTCGGCTTGACAGAAGATCTCCCGGACAGTTACGAGTACATACAGTGACTGCATTCAACCGTTAAACGGCATGGCGTGAACGCTCGTCTTCTGCCCTTGATGGTCTCAATTTATTTGTTTATCTCTACCTCTGTCTCTTCTCCTACTCTATATAAAATCTTACAGAAAAAATTGTGAGGTTATTTGTCGGTTGCCGGTTAATTGTTGCCTTGTTGGGCATCTGCTGTTAGAGGGATTCAGTTTGACTGTAAGAACAGTCGTGGGAGGGAATTTGCAGAGTAGTTTGTATGTAATAGGCTGGGAAGAGAAGTTGGGACTGTATTAGCCATTGAGCCATATTGTACATGACTGGTTTTGCATCAATTAATCAAAGCACATTTCACGGATCCTGGTCTGTTACTATAGGTGATGTTTTCTTACTCTGTTGATTACATTTCCATATTGTTTCATGTTCTTCTGGTAGGCATCAGAATAATGGTATAGGATTCACCCTTGTTAGGTGCCCTATGCTGTATGATCTCCCTACCTTTATGTTTTCTGCTCCATGTGCTATCTAAGAGTTAATTCATGGGTTTAACCAGTGCAGCGGATGTTATTGCGTGTTGGCTGATGTATGAACTTGGGGGTTTGCTTCTTAGATGTTTCTTTGTCAAATCTGTCTCTGTTTTTCCCTTGGAGTTGCTAAAGCAGATCTGGAGTTAAATGACCTCTGGTCTGATCTATAAGCAGCCCCATTGTCTCTTCGAGAGCTGCATTTGAGTATGTCCAAGCAGGTCTGGAGTTAAATGACCTCTGACCTAATCTATAGACAGAAATCTAGTTGCTTTCCTTCTTTCACTTTTCTCCTTAATGTTCCATTCCACCATCTGCCTAAAAGATCCTTTAGTGTAGATGACTTGCCCTTTGGAAGCCTTGGCTAGTGGGTGCAAGTAATTTCCTCTCTTGACTCCATAGCCCAATGGATGGCACTTTCTTGGCTAGTCCTCTTTGCTGAAACAGCCTGCTGTTTTGTTCCTTTCCTTCCATTGCTTTCCCAGTCCGTGATCCCCTAACCAACCCAGCAACCCTTCAACCAAATCATTTTAAAACCCCCCTCTGTGCTTCATAACTAGCCTAACATCTCATTTGAGCTTCAAAGATATGTCATTCTTTGCTCTATTTGGAGAGATCCTCTCACGAGGTCCGAGAGGGCTAGATCCTGGGGCCCCAAAGTGGTTACGATGTTGTCTCATGTTGCAGATGCTTGCCAATATGGCCAAAACATGGGAACCCCAACATAATAGGAAATACGAGATGAGATACGAGTCAGAGCGCTGCCTCTGGGTCTTCAGCTTATCATTTTGATGGTGGACGACATCTTGCTTCAAACATTCATAATCATCACACAGCGACTCCACACTCCCTATGATCCAAAGACCAAATGACTCCACTGGTGAAGAACACTGAAATGGTTGAGAAGAGATAGTAGCCTTCTTTGCATAAGCACGAATCCAAGCATGGACAGGGATGAAAAGTATAATGCTTTGTATAATAAAGCATGCAGAATAACAGAAGTGCTTACCAAAATGCTGGAGACGCAGATGGCCAATATGAATACAGATGATGATTATTTAGAGCAGGCCATGTCGTCTTCAGAACAAGAACAAACTCAAGATCTAGAAGATGAGTAGGACCTATATGATGCTCAAGAATCTGTAGAAGATGAAGCGGAAAGTGATCAGGAACTGCCTGATTGCATACCTGCGTCTTGTGTTATGCTGACCAAATAACATTAGGACCTATTAGGAAAGGCTGATAGGGAAAGCTACCCTGAGGAAGCAGAAGACCGCACAGAAGAGGCAGAATCTGATGTTGAAGAAGAGGCTCAAGAAGACATCCCGCCTCCCAGTCAACCTACACAAGAGCAAGAGGATTGCTGCTCTTCTGTCTATGATGAAAGGGAAATCCCTCTTTTGACAGAAGAAGAGATTGATCGGATATTAAACCAGCAGTCCACCCCAGACATCTTCTATAGAACGCATGCTCCTGCTCAGTCATTAGTTGAGTTTGATGATTCAAATTCAGAAGACTCCTTTGTGGATCAGAACGAAGAAAGATTTGCTGTGCACCCAAAACAGTGGACTTGGTCAGGCCCGCCTATCTATGACACTGATGGGGAAAGTTATGAAAGCATCAGTGATGAGTGTCATGAGATTGGACGCCAGCAGTCTTTCCTTACAGAAGATGAGGAGGAAAGCGAAGAAGAGTTTCTTGAGCAGAGTGAAAGCAAAGAGCTTTCTCTCGAAAAAGAGGAAGCAACGGAAAAATACCCTGCTCAAGAATACATGGATCTTTTCACGGAGCCCTGCACCTCAGAGCATAATATATCAGAGCTCCAGGAGGACAACACTGCCATATATGATGAGTCTTCTTCTTGATCTAGTGGAAGGAGAATAGATCCTGGTCGAAGCCAGCCTTCCAGACATTTGTAGCCAGGTATCTTTTCATGATCCTTATGCACATTTTCTACATACATTTGAAGAAGGATCAAAGGTCTTTCTCCAGCGACATGGTGCGAGAAAGGAAGAAAATTTTTCAAAGCTGCTGTTATTGAACAAAAAGAGTGGGAGCTGCCTTGCCTATCGAGCTTGCTCAAGGAGTTGAGCAAAAAGGACCAACCATGGGATCACTTGATGGGTTGGTTACATTGGAAGACAATGTTTGTAAGCTAGACCTGTAAATATTTCAGTAAAGTAGGGTAGGTAGGAGAAGCTCAATAAAGCTCAGTCTATGGGCATGTAATTAGTTGTTTCAATTTCTGTCTTAGAATGTAGAGAAGAAACATGCTAGATAGTCTAATCCTAGCAGGTAGTAGTGTAGGTAGAGAAACATGCGGGAACTTAACGGTCTAATACGGTCTCATGGAGTAATAAGGGTGGGGTAGAATAGGTTTATTTTTCCTGTTTGAAAATATTAATGATGTAAAGGGTCTGCAAGTCCAAATGCACCCAAGAAGAAAAAATGTTAGGACTACAGTGTGGGTAGGTAGTTGTTTGGGAGAATGTTACTGCTGATATGATGTCCTCATAGTTTGTGGCAGCTGATCAAAGAAAGAGATGGATGGTTCAAGCAGCAGGCATCTGGCCTACACCAAGAGATCATTTTCTGGTTTCTTGGCTCCTTCAAGAAGAAGCCATCCCCATGTGGAGCCTTTATTAGCCACTATGAAATTTTTGACAAAGAAAATAGGGGCTACGTCATTCTTAGTCTTCAGAATGCATTTTCACATACGAAAAACAGGTCTCCTTGAGACATCTTCGTGTCTTTATCCTTTAACTTTGACCCTAACGCAGTTCCCCTTTTAAAGCCTCTCTGTCATGTGAAGAAATGCCCAAAGGCCTCCTTTCCCCTTTATTTTTTCCTCATTTAACCTCTTTTTCTTCCCCTTTTTCTCCCCTTCTATTTCCCCATTTACCCCTCGCGTCCCCCCAAGATTCCCTTTAAATTCTTCCCCTGCCCTTTTTTTTCCCTCTTCTCCCCTTTATTCCTCTGTCGTTCCCCTTTAAACCCCTTAAAACCCATCAAAATGGGAAAAAAACCCATATTCCGACCTTGTTATAGGCCTAGCCCCTTTCCGCCAGTCCCTTAACCACTTCCCCATATGCCCGTCACCCAAGACCAAGCGCTTAAGCCTTGGTGGCCAATCGCAATCGAAACAACCGACGAGTGCATTTCCTTTGTAATACTCAAAAAGCCCGATGCGATTGTTGTATTTCGATAGGTCCCGTGGTGCGTTCCGCACCGTTGATCTACCCTGATGATCCAACGGCTATCGCTCTCCCCTGTCGATCGCAATCGGAAGTTTGTGAGTGTCTCATTTTCGTGCCCTTCCGATTGCACCTCCTCCGATTGCATCTCCGTCGTCCGTCTCATTCCGGATCTGACGGCTCAGGTCTAATCGCCCTCCGCCGCCGCTGGGTCCCACTCTTGCATTCACCTCCGTCGGGTTTCATGTGTTTTGTGTATATTTTCCCGTTCCACCTGTTGTTTCACCGCTCAATCTCCACCGTCGATCTTCATCCCCGGACCATGATCCCACGGTCTGCGCTGCATACTATCACCGAACCCTATCCCTCATCAGGTCTCACTGTTTCATTGCATTCTGTTACCATTATAGTAAAAGCCACCATTTCTCTGCCACTTTGCATTTGTTCATTGTTTCTCCGTTGTTCCGCCACTGTTCTTCCGCCTCCGCAGCATTTCTCCACCACCACTGCCTGTGGTTTTAAACGATTTATCTCACTGTACAGATAACACAGAGAGGCCATTTCAGTCGGCCAACGAAGCAGCAAAAGAAGGATTTAAAAGGGGTTAACGACTATTGCTGATATAACTAATGTTAATCCCGTAGTCAAAGGATCAAGGCATAGTTGGAAGACTAAGAGCGCACCAGCGAGCCATAACTGCACCACCTAACAGCAGAGCACTCTTCTCCAGATGTACGCCATTCCTACAGCATTCTCCATGTCTCTCGAGCCCAGGGAAATTAAATGCACAGACAGGAGCTTCATTAAAGACTGTCTGAGCAGCAGTAATGGAGGTATGGAGAAATTGCAGACTTCCATCCAGTTCATTTATTTCAGAGTGGCGGCCACGGAGCTTAGCGCGAAGGACTCCAAAGAAACATCCGAGGTCAATTTCGGCCTGGCAGAGATCTCCCTAGACAGATTACAGAGTACATACAGCGCTGCATTCAACCGTTAAGCAGCATGGGCGTGAACGCTTCCGCCTTACTGACTTGATGAGTCTCATTTATTTGTTTATCTACCTCTGTCTCTTCCTCTTCTCCTATAAAATCCCTGAGAACGAATTGTAAAGGTTGTTGTCGGTTTCCCGGTTGTTGTTGCCTTGCGGGGCATTTGCTGTTAGAGGGATTCAGTTTGACTGTAAGAACAGTCGTGGGAGGGAATTTGCAGAGTAGTTTGTATGTAATAGGCTGGGAAGAGAAGTTGGGACTGTATTAGCCATTGAGCCATATTGTACATGACTGGTTTTGCATCAATTAATCAAAGCACATTTCACAGGATCCTGGTCTATTACTATAGGTGATGTTTTCTTACTCTGTTTATTACATTTCCATATTGTTTCATGTTCTTCTGGTAGGCATCAGAATAATGGTATAAGATTCACCCTTGTTAGGTGCCCTATGTTGTCTGCTCTCCCTACCTTTATGTCTTCCGCCCTATGTGCTGTCTAAGAGTGGGTTCACGGGTTTAACCAATGCAGCGGATGTTATTGCCTGCTGGCTGATGTATGAACTTGGGGGTTTGCTTCTTAGATGTTTATTTGTAATCTTATCTCTGTTTTTCCCTTGGAGTTGCTAAAGCAGACCTGGAGTTAAATGACCTCTGGTCTGATCTATAAGCTGCCCCTTTGTCTCTTTGAGAGCAGCCTTTGAGTATGTCCAAGCAGGTCTGGAGTTAAATGACCTCTGACCTGATCTATAGACAGAAAGTTGGTTGTCTTTCCTTCTCCCACTTTCTCTCCTTAATGTTCCACCCCATTATCTAATCTAAAGATCCTTTAGTATTAGATGACATGCCCTTTGAAAGCCTTGGCTAGTGGGTGCAAGTAATTTCCTCTCATGACTCCATAGCCCAATAGATGGCACTTTCTTGGCTAGTCCTCTTTGCTGAAACAACCTGCTATTTTGTTCCTTTCTTTCCATTGCTTTCCCAGTCCATGATCTCTTAACCAACCCAGCAACCCTTCAACCAAATCACTTTAAACCCCCTTTTGTGCTTCATAACTAGCCTAATATTTCATCTTGAGCCTCAAAGATATATCATTCTTTGCTCTATTTGGAGAGATCCCTCTCCGGGTCCAGGAGGGCTAGATCCTAGGGCCCCAAAGTGGTTCTGATGTTGTCTCATCTTTTGGTCTTGCCAATATGGCCAAAACATGGGAACCCCAACATAATGGCGACTCCACTGGGGAAGGAACTACTTTGTCTCTAGATTGGCTTTTCATTGCTGATGGTGGACAGCATCCAGCTCCAAACAGTCATAATCATCCACCTGGCAACTCCACACTCCCTATGATCCAAAGACCAAATGACTCCACTGGTGAAGAACACTGAGCTGGTTGAGAAGAGATAGTAGCCTTCTTTGCACAAGCACGAATCCAAGCATGGACAGGGATGCAAAGTATAATGCTTTGTATAACAAAGTATGCAGAATAACGGAAGTGCTTGGCAAAATGCTGGAGACGCACATGGCCAATATGAATACAGATGATGATTATTTAGAGCAGGCCATGTCGTCTTCAGAACAAGAACAAACTCAAGATCTAGAAGATGAGCAGGACCTGTATGATGCTCAAGAATCTATAGAAGATGAAGAGGAAAGTGATCAGGAATTTCCCGATTGCTTACCTATGCCTTGTGTTACACTGACCAAAGAGTATCAGGACCTATTAGCAAAGGCTGATAGGGAAAGCTGCCTTGAGGAAGCAGACGACTACGTGGAAGAGGCAGAATCTGATGAAGAAGAAGAGGTTCAAGAAGACATCCCGCCTCCCAGTCAGCTAATGCAAGAGAGAGAGGACTGCTGTTCTTCTGTCCCTAATGAAAGGGAAATCCCTCTTTTGACAGAAGAAGAGATTGACCAGATATTAAACCAGCAGTCCACCCCAGACATCTTCTATAGAACACAAGCTCCTGCTCAGTCATTAGTTGAGTTTGATGATTCAGTTTCAGAAGACTCCTCTGTGGATCAGAACGAAGAAAGATTTGCTGTGCGCCCAGAATGGTGGACTTGGTCAGGTCCGCCTATCTATGACACTGATGGGGAAAGTTATGAAAGCATCAGTGATGAGTGTCATGAGATCGGACGCCAGCAGTCTTTCCTTTCAGAAGATGAGGAGGAAAGCAAAGAAGAGGTTCTTGAGCACGATGAAAGCAAGGAGCTTACTCTTGAAGAAGTGGAAGCAAAGGAATATGCCCCTGCTCAAGAACACATGGATCTTTTCACGGAGCCCTGCACCTCAGAGCAGAACATATCGGAGCTCCGAGAGGACTCAACCCCAATATACGATGAGTCCTCCAGTTCAGAAGATGAGGGAGATTCTCTCTCTCAAGAGAGTCTTCTTCTTGATCCAGTGGAAGAAGAAGGGATCCTGGTCGAAGCCAAGCTGCCAGATATTCACAACCAGGTATCTTATCATGATCCTTATGCATTTTTCTTGCAAACATTTGAAGAAGGATCAAAGGTATTTTTGAGCAGCATGTTGCAGAGAGGAAGCAAATTTTTCAAAGCTACTGTTGTTGAACAAAAAGAGTGTGAGCTGCCCTGCCTATCCAGCATGCTCAAGGAGTTGAGCAAGAACGACCAGTCATGGGACCACTTGAAGGACTGGTTACATTGGAAGACCATGTTTGTAAGCTAGATTGTAAATATTCCAGTTAGAGTAGGGTAGGTAGGAAGCTCAATAAAGCTCAGCCTATGAGCAGGTAGATTAGTTGTTTAAATTTCTGTCTTAGAAGGTAGAGAAGAAACCTGCTAGACAGTCTAATCCTAGTAGGTAATAGTGTAGGTAGAGAAACATACGAGACCAACAGTCTAATATGGTCTCATGGAGTAATAAGGGTAGAAGTATACTAGGTTTATTTTTCCTGTTTGTAAAAATTGATGATGTAAAGGGTCTGCAAGTCCAAATGCACCCAAGAAGAAAAAATGTTAGGACTATAGTGTGGGTAGGTAGTTGTGTGGGAGAATTTTACTGCTGATATGTTGTCTTCATAGTTTGTGGCAGCAGATCAAAGAAAGAGATGGATGGTTCGAGCAGCAGGCATCTGGCCTACACCAAGAGATCAATTTCTGAATTCTTGACTCCTTCAAGAAGAAGCCATCCCCATGTGGAGCCACTGTTAGCCCCCCTATAAATTTTTTGACAAGCAAATAGGGGGCTAAATTATTTTTGAGTCTTCAAGGAATGCATTTCCTCTAAAAACACAGTCTCCTTGAAGCCTCTTTGTGTCTTTTATCCTTTGATCAAATCCCCTCTGCTGGTTCCCCTTTTAAAGCCTCTCTGTTATGTGAAGAAATGCCCAAAGGCCTCCTCTCCCCTTTATTTTTCCCTCATTTAACCTCTTTCTATTCCCCCCTTTTCTCCCCTTCTATTTCCCCATTTACCCCCCAAATCCTCCCAAAATCCCATTTAATTTCTTCCCCTACCCTTTGTTTGGCCTCTTCTCCCCTTTATTCCTCTATCGTTTCCCTTCAAACCCCTTAAAATCCATTAAGATGGGCTAAAAACCCACTTTCGACCTTATTATAAGGCCTAGCCCCTTTCTGCCAGCTCCTCTCAAACCACTTCCCCACATGCCGAGTCACCCCCCCCCCCGAGACCGAGCGCTTAAGCCTTCGGGAGCCCATCCTTGATCGAAACAGCCAAGCCAGTGCATTTCCTTTCATAATGCTCAAAAAACCCCGTCGTTGAGCAGCCGAGCTAGGTCATGCAGTCACGTTCCACTGCAGATTGATCACCCGATGATCCAACGGCTATCGCTCTCCTTCCCACCGTGATCGGAAGTATGTGAGTGTCTCATTTCATGCCCTTCCAATTGCATCTCCTCAGGTGCACATCTTCGTCATCGTCCTCTCGGATGCGACGGCTTAGGTCTAATCGCCCTCGCCATGTGGGTCCCACTCTTGCATTCACCTCGTCGAGGTTTGTGTGTTTTGTGTATATTTGCCGTTCTTTGTTGTTTCACCGCTCAATCTCCACCGTCGATCTTCATCCCCGGACCATGATCCCACGGTCTGCGCTGCATACTATCACCGAACCCTATCCCTCATCAGGTCTCACCGTTTCATTGCATTCTCTTACCATTATAGTAAAAGCCACCATTTCTCCGCCACTTTGCATTTGTTCATTGTTTCTCCGCTGTTCCGCCACTGTTCTTCCGCCTCCGCAGCATTTCTCCACCACCACTGCCTGTGGTTTTAAACGATTTATCTCACTGTACAGATAACACAGAGAGGCCATTTCAGCCGGCCAACGAAGCAGCAAAAGCAGGATTTAAAAGCGGTTAACGACTATTGCTGATATAACTAACGTTAATCCCGTAGTCAAAGGATCAAGGCATAGTTGGAAGACTAAGAGCGCACCAGCGAGCCATAACTGCACCACCTAACAGTAGAGCAATCTTCTCCAGATGTACGCCATTCCTACAGCATTCTCCATGCCTCTCGAGCCCAGGGAAATTAAATGCACAGACAGGAGCTTCATTAAAGACTGTCTGAGCAGCAGTAATGGAGGTATGGAGAAATTGCAGACTTCCATCCAGTTCATTTATTTCAGAGTGGCAGCACAGAGCTCCAGGCACCGAAAGGACTCCAAAGAAACATCTAAGGTCAATTTCGGCCTGACAGAGATCTCCCCAGACAGATTACAGAGTACATACAGTGCCGCATTCAACCGTTAAGCAGCATGGGCGTGAACGCTTCCGCCTTACTGCCTTGATGAGTCTCATTTATTTGTTTATCTACCTCTGTCTCTTCCTCTTCTCCTATAAAATCCCTGAGAACGAATTGTAAAGGTTGTTGTCGGTTGCCCGGTTGTTGTTGCCTTGCGGGGCATTTGCTGTTAGAGGGATTCAGTTTGACTGTAAGAACAGTCGTGGGAGGGAAGTTGCAGAGTAGTTTGTATGTAATAGGCTGGGAAGAGAAGTTGGGACTGTATTAGCCATTGAGCCATATTGTACATGACTGGTTTTGCATCAATTAATCAAAGCACATTTCACAGGATCCTGGTCTATTACTATAGGTGATGTTTTCTTACTCTGTGTATTACATTTCCATATTGTTTCACGTTCTTCTGGTAGGCATCAGAATAATGGTATAGGATTCACCCTTGTTAGGTGCCCTATGTTGTTTTCTCTCCCTACCTTTATGTTTTCTGCTCCATGTGCTATCTAAGAGTTAATTCATCGGTTTAACCAGCGCAGCGGATGTTATTGCCTGCTGGCTGATGTATGAACTTGGGGGTTTGCCTCTTAGATGTTTCTTTGTAATCTTATCTCTGTCTTTCTCTTGGAGTTGCTAAAGCAGACCTGGAGTTAAATGACCTCTGGTCCGATCTACAAGTAGCCCCATTGTCCCTTTGAGAGCTGCCTTCGAGTATGTCCAAGCAGTTCTGGAGTTAAATGACCTCTGACCTTATCTATAGACAGAAAATTGGTTGTCTTTCCTTCTTTCACTTTCCTTCCTTAATGTTCCACTCCACCCTCTAATCTAAAGATCCTTTAGTATTAGATGACTTGCCCTTTGGAAGCCTTGGCTAGTGGATGCAATTAATTTTCCTATCATGACTCCATAGCCCAATGGATGGCACTATCTTGGCTCATTCTCCCTGCTGAAACACCCTGCTGCTTTGTTCCTTTTCTCCCACTGCTTTCTCAGTCCTTGATATCGTGACCAACCTAGCAACCCTTCAACCAAATTATTTAAAACTCCCCTTTTGTGCTTCATAACTAGCCTAATATCTCAATTCGAGCTTCAAAGACATATCATTCTTTGATCTATTTGGAGAGATCCCTCTCCGGGTCCAGGAGGGCTAGATCCTAGGGCCCCAAAGTGGTTCTGATGTTGTCTCATCTTTTGGTCTTGCCAATCTGGCCAAAACATGGGAACCCCAACATAATGACGACTCCACTGGGGAAAAATCTGAGAGTCAAGAACTGCTTTGCCTCTAGATTGGCTCTTAATTGCTGATGGTGGACAACATCTTGCTTCAAATATTCATAATCATCCACCTGGCGACTCCACACTCCCTATGATCCAAAGACCAAATGACTCCACTGGTGAAGAACACTGAACTGGTTGAGAAGAGATAGTAGCCTTCTTTGCATAAGCACGAATCCAAGCATGGACAGGGATGCAAAGTATAATGCTTTGTATAATAAAGCATGCAGAATAACAAAAGTGCTTATCAAAATGCTGGAGACGCAGATGGCCAATATGAATACAGACGATGATTATTTAGAGCAGGCCATGTCTCCTTCAGAGCAAGAACAAACTCAAGATCTAGAAGATGAGCAGGACCTATATGATGCTCAAGAATCTGTAGAATATGAAGAGGAAAATGATCAGGAGCTGCCTGATTGCTTATCTACGCCTTGTGTTACGCTGACCAAAGAACATCAGAACCTATTAGCGCAGGCTGATAGGGAAAGCTGCCTTGAGGAAGCAGATGACTACATGGAAGAGGCAGAATCTGATGAAGAAGAAGAGGCTCAAAGAAACATCCAGCCTCCAAATCAGCCTACACAAGAGCAAGAGGATTGCTGCTCTTCTGTCCATGATGAAAGGGAAATCTCTCTTTTGACAGAAGAAGAGATTGATCGAATATTAAACCAGCAGTCCACCCCAGAAATCTTCTATAGAACACACTCTCCTGCTCAGTCATTGTTTGAGTTTGTTGGTTCTGAATCAGAAGACTCCTCTGTGGATCAGAACGAAGAAAGACCTGACGTGCGCTTAGAATGGTGGACTTGGTCAGGTCCGCTTATCTATGACACTGATGGGGAAAGTTATGAAAGCATCAGTGAAGAGTGTCATGAGATCGGAGGCCAGCAGTCTTTCCTTTCAGAAGATGAGGAAGAAATCAAAGAAGAGGTTCTTGAGCACGATGAAAGCAAGGAGCTTACTCTTGAAGAAGAGCAAGCAAAGGAATACGCCCCTGCTCAAGAACACATGGATCTTTTCACGGAGCCCTGCACCTCAGAGAAGAACATATCGGAGCTCCGAGAGGACTCAACCCCAATATACGACGAGTCCTCCAGTTTAGAATATGAGGGAGATTCTCTCTCTCAGGAGAGTCTTCTTCTTGATCCAGTGGAAGAAGAAGAGACCCTGGTCGAAGCTAGCCTGCCAGACACTCATAGCCAGGTATCTTTTCATGATCCTTATGCACATTTCCTGCATACATTTGAAGAAGGATCAAAGGTCTTGCTCAGCAGCATATTGCAAGCAGAAAGAAATTTTTTCAAAGCTGCTGTTTTTGAACAAAAAGAGTGGGAGCTGCCCTGCCTATCCAGCATGCTCAAGGAGTTGAGCAAGAAGGACCAGCCATGGGATCACTTGATGGACTGGTTACATTGGAAGACCATGTTTGTAAGCTAGATTGTAAATATTCCAGTTAGGGTAGGGTAGATAGGAAAGCTCAATAAATCTCAGCCCATGAGCAAGCAGATTAGTTGTTTTATTTTATGTCTTAGAATGTAGAAAAGGAACCTGCTAGACAGTCTAATCCTAGCAGGTAGTAGTGTAGGTAAAGAAACATGTGAGACCAACAGTCTAATCTGGTCTCATGGAGTAATAAGGGTATAGGTAGAATAGGTTTATTTTTCCTGTTTGAAAATATTAATGATGTAAAGGGTCTGCAAGTCCAAATGCACCCAAGAAGAAAAAATGTTAGGACTACAGTGTGGGTAGGTAGTTGTTTGGGAGAATGTTACTGCTGATATTATGTCCTCATAGTTTGTGGTCGCTGATCAAAGAAAGAGATGGATGGTTCAAGCAGCAGGCATCTGGCCTACACAAAGAGATCATTTTCTGGTTTCTTGGCTCCTTCAAGAAGAAGCCATCCCCATGTGGAGCCACTGTTAGCCCCCCTATGAAATTTTTGACAAGCAAATAGGGGGCTAAATCATTCTTGAGTCTTCAAGGAATGCATTTCCTCTGAAAACACAGTCTCCTTGAAGCCTCTTCGTGTCTTTTATCCTTTGACAAGTCCCCTCTGCTGATTCCCCTTTTAAAGCCTCTCTCTCATGTGAAGAAATGCCCAAAGGCCTTCTTTCCCCTTTATTTTTTCCTCATTTAACCTCTTTTTCTTCCCCTTTTTCTCCCCTTCTATTTCCCCATTTACCCCTCGAGTCCCCCCAAGATCCCCTTTAAATTCTTCCCCTGCCCTTTTTTTTCCCTCTTCTCCCCTTTATTCCTCTGTCGTTCCCCTTTAAACCCCTTAAAACCCATCAAAATGGGCAAAAAACCCATATTCCGACCTTGTTATAGGCCTAGCCCCTTTCCGCCAGTCCCTTAACCACTTCCCCATATGCCCGTCACCCAAGACCAAGCGCTTAAGCCTTGGGGGCCAATCGCAATCGAAACAACCGGCGAGTGCATTTCCTTTGTAATACTCAAAAATCCCGATGCGATTGTTGTATTTCGATAGGTCCCGCGGTGCGTTCTGCACCGTTGATCTACCCTGATGATCAAACGGCTATCGCTCTCCCCTGTCGATCGCAATCGGAAGTTTGTGAGTGTCTCATTTTTGTGCCCTTTCGATTGCATCTCCGTCGTCCGTCTCCTTCCGGATATGACGGCTCAGGTCTAATCGCCCTCCGCCGCCGCTGGGTCCCACTCTTGCATTCACCTCCGTCGGGTTTCATGTGTTTTGTGTATATTTGCCCGTTCCACCTGTTGTTTCACCGCTCAATCTCCACCGTCGATCTTCATCCCCGGACCATGATCCCACGGTTTGCGCTGCATACTATCACCGAACCCTATCCCTCATCAGGTCTCACCATTTCATTGCATTCTGTTACCATTATAGTAAAAGCCACCATTTCTCTGCCACTTTGCATTTGTTCATTGTTTCTCCGCTGTTCCGCCACTGTTCTTCCGCCTCCGCAGCATTTCTCCACCACCACTACCTATGGTTTTAAACGATTTATCTCACTATACAGATAACACAGAGAGGCCATTTCAGCCGGCCAACGAAGCAGCAAAAGCAGGATTTAAAAGGGGTTAACGACTATTGCTGATATAACTAACGTTAATCCCGTAGTCAAAGGATCAAGGCATAGTTGGAAGAATCAGAGCGCACCAGCGAGCCATAACTGCACCACCTAACAACAGAGCACTCTTCTCCAGATGTACGCCATTCCTACAGCATTCTCCATGCCTCTCGATCCCAGGGAAATTAAATGCACAGACAGGAGCTTCATTAAAGACTGTCTGAGCAGCAGTAATGGAGGTATGGAGAAATTGAAGACTTCCATCCAGTTCATTTATTTCAGAGTGGCAGCACAGAGCTCCAGGCGCCGAAAGGACTCCAAAGAAACATCCGAGGTCAATTTCGGCCTGACAGAGATCTCCCCAGACAGATTACAGAGTACATACAGCGCTGCATTCAACCGTTAAGCAGCATGGGCGTGAACGCTTCCGCCTTACTACCTTGATGAGTCTCATTTATTTGTTTATCTACCTCTGTCTCTTCCTCTTCTCCTATAAAATCCCTGAGAACGAATTGTAAAGGCTTTGTCGGTTGCCCGGTTGTTGTTGCCTTGCGGGGCATTTGCTGTTAGAGGGATTCAGTTTGACTCTAAGAACAGTCGTGGGAGGGAAGTTGCAGAGTAGTTTGTATGTAATAGGCTGGGAAGAGAAGTTGGGACTGTATTAGCCATTGAGCCATATTGTACATGACTGGTTTTGCATCAATTAATCAAAGCACATTTCACAGGATCCTGGTCTATTACTATAGGTGATGTTTTCTTACTCTGTTTATTACATTTTCATATTGTTTCATGTTCTTCTGAGGCTTGCATCAGAATAATGGTATAGGATTCACCCTTGTTAGGTGCCCTATGCTGTCTGCTCTCCTTGCCATCAATGTTTTCTGCTAAATGTGTTATCCAAGAGTAAATTCATGGGTTTAACCAGTGCAGCGATCATTGTCCCTCTTGGGCGTGTATGAACTTGGGGGTTTACTTCTTAGATGTTTCTTTGTAATCTTATCTGTTTTTCCCTTGGAGTTCTTAAAGAAAACCTGGAGTTAAATGACCTACGGTCTGATCTATAAGCCGCCCCTTTGTCTCTCTGAGAGCTACCTTTGAGTATGTCCAAGCAGGTCTGGAGTTAAATGACCTCTGACCTGATCTATAGACAGAAAATTGGTTGCTTTCCTTCTTTCACTCTCCTCCTTAATGTTCCATCCCATCATCTATCTAAAAGATCCTTTAGTGTAGATGACTTGCCCTTTGAAAGCCTTGGCTAGTGGGTGCAAGTAATTTCCTCTCATGACTCCATAGCCCAATGGATGGCATTTTCTTGGCTAATCCTCTTTGCTGAAACAGCCTGCTGTTTGTCCCTTTCCTCCCACTGCTTTCCCAGTCCATGATCTCCTAACCAACCCAGCAACCCTTCAACCAAATTATTTAAAACTCCCCTTTTGTGCTTCATAACTAGCCTAATATTTCATCTTGAGCCTCAAAGATATATCATTCTTTTCTCTATTTGGAGAGATCCCTTTCCGGGTCCAGGAGGGCTAGATCCTAGGGCCCCAAAGTGGTTCTGATGTTGTCTCATCTTTTGGTCTTGCCAATATGGCCAAAACATGGGAACCCCAACATAATGGCGACTCCACTGGGGATGAATCTGAGAGTCAAGAACTGCTTTTCCTCTAGATTTTCTTTTCATTACTGATGGTGGACAGCATCTTGCTTCAAACATTCATAATCATCCACCTGGCGACTCCACACTCCCTATGATCCAAAGACAAAATGACTCCACTGGTGAAGAACACTGAAATGGTTGAGAAGAGATAGTAGCCTTCTTTGCATAAGCACGAATCCAAGCATGGCAGGGATGCAAAGTATAGTGCTTTGTATAATAAAGCATGCAGAATAACAGAATTGCTTACCAAAATGCTGGAGACGCAGATGGCCAATATGAATACAGATGATGATTATTTAGAGCAGGCCATGTCGTCTTCAGAACAAGAACAAACTCAAGATCTAGAAGATGAGCAGGACCTATATGATGCTCAAGAATCTGTAGAAGATGAAGAGGAAAGTGATCAGGAACTGCCTGATTGCATACCTGCGTCTTGTGTTATGCTGACCAAAGAACATCAGGACCTATTAGCAAAGGCTGATAGGGAAAGCTGCCCTGAGGAAGTAGAAGACCGCACAGAAGAGGCAGAATCTGATGTTGAAGAAGAGGCTCAAGAAGACATCCCGCCTCCTAGTCAGCCTACACAAGAGCAAGAGGATTGTTGCTCTTCTGTCTATGATGAAAGGGAAATCCCTCTTTTGACAGAAGAAGAGATTGATCGGATATTAAGCCAGCAGTCCACCCCAGACATCTTCTATAGAACGCATGCTCCTGCTCAGTCATTAGTTGAGTTTGATGATTCAAATTCAGAAGACTCCTCTGTGGATCAGAACGAAGAAAGATTTTCTGTGCGCCCAAAACGGTGGACTTGGTCAGGCCCGCCTATCTATGACACTGATGGGGAAAGTTATGAAAGCATCAGTGATGAGTGTCATGAGATTGGACGCCAGCAGTCTTTCCTTACAGAAGATGAGGAGGAAAGCGAAGAAGAGTTTCTTGAGCAGAGTGAAAGCAAAGAGCTTTCTCTTGAAAAGAAGGAAGCAATGGAACAAACCACTGCTCAAGAATATACAGACCTTTTCACGGAGCCCTGCACCTCAGAGCAGAACATATCGGAGCTCTGAGAGGACTCAACCCCAATATACGATGAGTCCTCCAGTTCAGAAGATGAGGGAGATTCTCTCTCGAGAGAGAGTCTTCTTCTTGATCCAGTGGAAGAAGAAGAGATCCTGGTCGAAGCCAGGCTGCCAGACATTTGCAGCCAGGTATCTTTTCATGATCCTTATGTGCATTTCCTGCATACATTTGAAGAAGGATCAAAGGTCCTTCTCAGCAGCATGGTGCAGAAAGGAAGAAAATTTTTCAAAGCTACTGTTTTTGAACAAAAAGAGTGGGATCTTCCCTGCCTATCCAGCATGCTCAAGGAGTTGAGCAAGAAGGACCAGCCATGGGATCACTTGATGGACTGGTTACATTGGAAAACCATGTTTGTAAGCTAGATTGTAAATATTCCAGTTAGGGTAGGGTAGATAGGAAAGCTCAATAAATCTCAGCCCATGAGCAAGTAGATTAGTTGTTTTATTTTCTGTCTTAGAATGTAGAAAAGGAACCTGCTAGACAGTCTAATCCTAGCAGGTAGTAGTGTAGGTAGAGAAACATGTGAGACCAACAGTCTAATCTGGTCTAATCTAACATGTGAGACCGCCCCTTCTCCTCCTCTACACAGTATGCGCCCCCACCGGCGCATCCTGGGTTCTCTCAGACCCCCATCTGGTAGTTGTACATGAGGTCGCAAGGTTGAGATCTTCTCGAAAAAGAAGGAGCACAATACGATCCCATACAAGCAACCATGGTTCACTTGCCACTTGCAAAGCGACATCTGTCATTTCAACGACACCAACATCATTTGGGCCCACCCATAGTAGGTCCCGCTCAACACTGATTCCACAATCATCATCTACCCTCCAGTGATGTGATGGAGTGCCTGGCTCCCCAAGATCCACAACATTGCTACCGCCACTGCACGGGTCTCTAACCTCTCTAGATCCCCAATCAATATCCGAGTCCCTTTGGCTTGGAGGCCTGGTCGACAATGTCGCTCTACAAACTCCATAATGCTATGCCCCCACGGTAACACTGGCTGTGTATTTCCCACCATCCCCAATGCTGGGAGACCAATCAAGAAATAAAAATCTTGGACTGTCAACTTGATCCTGTGCCCCTGCACTATAAAGACCTCATGATCTGGATCCCAATAACTGACAATCCGGGCCAACAAGGGCTCCCCAGCTCTCAGCAGAGGGTTCTCCACAAATTTCAGGACCCCAAACCTGGCCAGTGCACAATGGGCACCCTGATCCGCTTGGATCTCCGTCCGTAATGAACCCAGGTCTCTCTCTCTCCAGTTGATCCATATATCTGCCATATCTACACAAAAATATCATATTTTTCAGTCTACAGATAGGAAAACCTATATCCAATTACAAAAAACCCAACCTTCATCCCACAACAGCACTGAAATCACCTTCATCTGACAGGTCACACTTTTTGGCCAAATCCTAGGACAGGTCACACTTTTTCGGCCAAAAAATACTTCCCAGGTTGCAGTTTTTGACCCAAATAGTGTGACCCGACCATAAAGATGAGGGAGGGGCTATTCCTAAGATTTGAGACCCTAATCTAAACTTTTAATCCATCAAAAACAAAGAGTAGGATTAGGCCTCTTACCTGTAATTGACGAATCTCGATTCCAACGGTCGATTTGTCTGTTACGATCACCGCAAGACTTAGGGCCTCCTCTCCTCTCTACATTCACCACAGCTATACAAGCGAATGAATGCATTTGGAGGGAAAATGCCTTATTAGAAGAAAAACCCCTGATTTTTCTTTTTCCTGCTGCGACCAAACCGTAGCCCCGTTTGACACATCGTCTACACCGTTGGAAAGCTCTCACCACGCACTCAAATGGGTATCTATTAGTTTTTCATGATTTTATACTTCACCAGAACACATTTTCTCCACGAAGGGTCTATTCACCTCTCCTTAAAATCGAATTTCCTCACTTACAACACTTGTATTTGGGGCACCACTTTGCCTCCATACTTGTCCTTGTTCGTGTTGATTTTCTTTATGAGCTACCCTCTTGTACTCATGTTTTTATGGTCCCCCATTGGACCTTTACTGTGTGGCAGCACCATCGAGTTGCCCTTGTTTAGAGCATCCAAGTTGAGTCATCATTGCATTCATGGAGTCTATCTCGAGTCCCTTTGTACCCCGCTATATTTCTCCATCCTTCATTGATTGGTCCCTCTCTCATGTCGCACATGATGGAATTCAGTCCCACTATCCCCTATCCCTCTTGATATTGTGTCATTTGCTGCCAAGTCATCCATGCCCTTTATTCTCTAACATGGGAAGTCGTCCATCCGCTACTCAGTATCCCCCATTTCATCATCATCATTAGTGTTAGTCTGTTAGTCACTCTACTATTTTCTCTCATGCCTAAGTTGAGGATCCCTTATTGCCTCATCTATGGTGGACCTCCTTCTGTCAACATCAACTCATTCACTCCATAAGACAAATCTAGAGGGTGGTGTACCTTGGTTCCAGCTTCTCCACTTGTTCGGTGCCTTGGATCAGGCAAAGGGATTTCTCATTACCCTTTGACTTGATTTTTTCTCCACTCTAGATCCTTTCAGCATGATCGAGATCCATATACTTGATGGTCTAGTGATGCAGCAGCAGCTATTGGTGATTCTCGAGTGTGTGTGAGATGTCTCAACCCTCATGAGGGGGTGGCCCTGCAGGTAGCCCCCCACATGCTCAGATGACCGCTTCATTGCAGCCGTCAATGCAGCTCCATATATTTGATGATGTTGGCCTTAGCTACTTGCAGGACCTCTTTGATTTGCATGTATCAGTGAGATTTTATGAGCCCTTCCCCGTTTATAGGGGGCATTTGGGCTGTATTTGAATCTCATGTACTCAGATATTATTGTATACGTCCTGGATGTTATCCCAGGCACAACATGTATGTGGGATTCCTCATTATATCTTTTATCTGGCTCATCTTTATGCCGGCATGTACTTTCTAGCACTATTATTTTGTACTTTGTCTCGGCGGGCATAGGTATGCCTCCCCCGCCGCCTCTAGCACAGGTACCCTCTCATAAAACGAGACTTGTTGCACCTATAAGTCTCATCTCCTCAGGGTCTAGTTCTTTAGCACTTTAGACTACCTTACATTTCTCTCTCTGACTTCCCTTTTGATGTCTGGTGATTGAGTTCTTACAACGTACTTCGGTCATACGATTTGCTCCTAACACTCGTACGCTGGGGGGCAATCTGTTACACCATTTTTTGGTCATCTAACCTATTATCATTAGATGGACCCAAGTACACCATGTAAGACCAATTTTACCCTAATTAAAATTGCTTTCACTATGTAAAATAACTTAATAAAACACATTTATTAGGTTGTTTATGGTCTAAACAGGAAACCCCAAAGGGAAATATTAAACAAATATATATTTGTTTGATTTTCCTCATGGAATAATTAATTAAACAATAATTTAATTATTATTCCTGGTTATATTTAACCCAAAACAAGGAAATTAATTAGATAAATCCTTATTTATCTTATTATTTTCTAGGAATAATTATTTAAATCTTAATTAAATAATATTCATTGTTAAATATGACTAAATCATTTATAAATAATTAAATAAACCATTATTTATTTAATTATCATTCAACCACTTCCTTAAAATAATAAACAAATCATTTATTTATTTATTATTTACAAATAAAGGGATTTGACCCAAGTTAAATGCCTTTTCCCTCCAACAAATATAATAAAATATTCCTAAAAGGTGGTTCTAGAATTTGGTTAATAATATTTTATTCATGCACCAAATCCTAGACTACCCTAATATTTTGTTATAAATAGAAGGGTTTTCCCATTCATTGGTCACCTTTTATTACCTATTAGGTCACTATGGATCTATGCTCTTGGTGTGACTTTGAGCCATTATCATTGTCAAAATTTCCATCATTTCACTTTGTGAGTTCCCTTTGAGCTCTATGTTTGTCTAGGTTTTCTACACCAACAAGAGAGAGAAATTCTAGATCTAAAGTGCTGAGGACTTTCAAGAACCCATCCCATTGAGGAGAATTGGAAACACCTTCCTTGTTTTCCTCTCAGGTGCCTTTTAATATAAAAAATTCTTTCAAAAATATTGTTCTTGTCTTGTCTATTGGATGCATGGAGAAAAACCTTATTTTCACTGCTTAATGTCTTTTTATGCATAGATCTGGATTTGTGCAGCTTTGTCTTGATCAACTAACTGTAGATTTGAAGATATTGGCAGCCATAATTGATGTTAGGGCTATTTTTTATGCGTAGCTAAACTGGTCTTTTTCCAACAAAAGATTCATACTAACAGAGGTGAATCCTGGTATTACTTTGAGGGTGGAGGGGTGATCCTCTAGATTCCCTTGTTGTTGATACGAGCATCATGTCCTTTTATTTTTTGGTTGATAAAATGTGTATTTTTGTATATGATTGTAAATATTGTATCAAGCTATATTTATAAATTTTCATAAACAGTATGGTTGTTTGCTATTTGAAACAAATATATATGAGTATATGTGGTTGTTATTGTAAATATCATATTGAGTTGTGTTATAAAGGTCCAGTAAACGATATGTTTGTCAAGTTTCAACAGTGGTCATTGTAAATACTACAACAAGTTTTGTTATAACGATCCATAGGCATTATGTTTTGTTTTTAGCAGTTTTCTAGTTTTTAAGTGTCATAGAACATCGAGGATGGTGTTTCCCCAAGGGGGAGGGTTCTATAATAGCCATGGTAAAAGTCCATGTAAAATAATAATAACCACGGTTGATGGGACAAATATTCCAAGTTGAATGGTGGGAAAAACATCCTAGCAGGTGTTCACTTCAATTTATTATGACTAAGGAAATTGGCAAAGGAAATGGCAAAGGCTTTGGAAAGGCATGATGCTTTTATTGGAAATTCATTTATGAAAATAAGGGAAATTAGGAGAAAATGAAGGTGAAAGGCCACAGGTTTCATGTGAGAGTAAAACGAACGAAAATAATGGAAAATGAAGAAAATAGAGGCCTCATTAATAAAAAGGCTTTTGAGGATCAGTTGGTGGGATTTTTTCATTGCATTTTTACATCTCTCATTATTCTTTCTCTCTCTCATAGTATTGGATACTTCGATTTTTCTTGGAGAACTCTTGGAGAGTGTGGATACTTGGTGATTTGGAGCAAGAACGAAAAGGAAGAGAAGGAAATTGCAAGAGGACATCGGGATCAACATATACAACAGGTTCTGAGTGCAGGTACCGAGTTGCATGTATGATATCCTCACTAGTTTTGGCATGCATGGTGTATGCATGTGAATTTTCCGATCCTTACCATTTCCTGGATAGCCATGGTTTTGTGGGTTTATTCCATTTATTTTTTCTGGTTAGTCATCATGATTCCTTTAGTTGTTGGGTTGATTTATTAGTTCCTAGATACTTGGTTGGAAAAATGCTTTGGAGCCCAGCGGACAGCTGTTGGGTTGAGTTACTAGTCCTGGAGCCTTGGTTGGAACAAACACTATGGAGCCATGGAGCAGCTTGGATAGAGACCAATCCGTGATGGTTGTGATGTTTGACTATGAGGTGGAATAAATTGTTGAGGGTTAAGGTAGTTTGGCCTCTGGAAGCCCTAGATCGGTTTTGATTGATGTGTTTTGTGAGATCCCACATTCATGCTTGGAATATAGCATGGGGGTGTTTGGTTGAAGTGAGACTTGGCTAAGCAAATCTATGGTCAAGTGGAATGTGGAAGTACCATCTCCGGTTGGTTTTTACATTCAGTAATGAAGAGAAAATTCCTATGGTATTCGGTATGAAAATGTACTAGTTTATGTATGTATTTTATTGTTGTTATATCCATTGCATTTCTGTTGTTATTGTGTTGCTTATAAGCATGTATTCGATTAGTGATGATGTATGCATATATCCATGTTTTTACCTGTAAATGAATACACAATGTATCTATGGTCAAATAGACTGTATTGTAGCTTATGATGTAGGGGATCAATGATTCTTAGTTATTCTCAGATAAGTAATATACCCCCATGTTTAAATCCTTTGTTTATACATGTAGATGTAATGTTTGTGACATGTTTGAAAAAATGTTTGTCATGGATAGGAGGGGTCTAGATGAGTTCCTGAGGACGTGATTGCTGTCGTACCTTTTTTTTAATGTTATTTATCATCTCCTATAGTTTCAAGAAGTTCTGGGTAGTGGACTGGGCTCTGGATCTAAAAAGGTGGCACAAATCCCAGAGTTACATGCACAAATCTTACTTTTGGGGGTCGTAGCCACTCCCTTTTCCTTACATGCCCAAAGCTAAGGCTTAAATTGGTCAAAAATCATTCCCCCTTCAAGGTTCAAGGGTTCAGGAGGTTGGGTTACCTCCTCGAGGTGTTGTTGATGTTGTCTAAGGTCTGTTTGTCAAGTTTCCATCAGTTCCACTTCCTTAAGTTCATCTAGGAGGTTGAATCTCATATATCTGTCATCCTCCACTATTGCACGTTCAATCGTCCACACTCGCAATTCACATCAGCAAGAATACTAGTCCGAAACCAAGATTGATATTGGTTACTTCAGCTACCATAATTATCCAAGATCTTTTACTTCTATGATGTTAATAGAATTTCATTTTAAATAGCATAAAAGAACCATATGTGCATGCTTAAACAAGAGGAAACATAATAATGATCAGAAAATTAAGAACTTGATACATTTGATAATGGACTTCACCTAGTGTGGGCTACGTCTCTAGGCCCCATGTAAAAATAGTGGAGGTCACTTCATTAATTTTTTATAATGGTGATGATGTACATTGCATGTTCTTTTTCATTACAAGGAGAAATAACCTCAACCTGAGAGGCATGTCTCTCCACAAGACGTTCTCCCTAAAGGAACTCTCACTCAAAATGGGTTTTCCTTCAGCATGACAAGCTAATGAAATCTCGCAATAATGTGGCAACAAGTGTTTATTCAATTTTCTCTTTCAAATTGCTATCATGAATTATCGACCGAGGTTAGTAATTTGATAAAGTGAGGTGCACTATATGTGCTTAGGTAACCTTGTTCTCTTGCTTATTTGTGTTTTTTTATGTTGTTTTTGGGGACTCTTATATTCTCTGTCTGAAATTAGTCTAAGGGTTGAAATCTCTTAATGCTAGTGGATAGTCAAGTCTAAATGAATTTTAATGATGAAAACTAATTCTTAAAGAAGGAAGAAATGGAAATGTTGTTTTTATTCTAAGGAAAGAAATTGAATTACAAACTATTCTAATGTAATATGAAATCTAAAAACAAGGAAGAAAATGAAATGTTCATTAACTAATCTAAATTGCATAAAAATGAATCAAAATTTGATTGATGTTAGTAGGCCGACAAAACATCCATGAAAAACATCTAACTAGTTTAAAACAAAGCATTATTCTAAATCTAATTGCATTCAAATGACAAGATGAAATCAATTCCGGCCTTATCCATTGAAAGCTTTTAATATGATGGAAATAGAGAATAACTCTAATTTAATTCTATCTTAACTTAATCTAATTCTATTCCATGGATTGAAAGCATAAATCCTATCACTAAGAATTGAAATAAAAGTGATGAATTGAAATTGAAAGCAAGTACAAAGCATGAAACTATGATTGTTGTGTGACCGAATACCCAAATCTAGTCCAATTGGAAAATTACATAGCCACATTCTTGTGACGACTTAATGAACACAAGATTACACAGCTAATTGGAAATTTAATCTAAGAATGCATTCATGAAATTAATCTACAAAGCAGTAAACGATTTAAACTATGAATTGACAGGAAATTAACTATGAAAGCACTGCGAATTTAACTATGAAATTGACAAGAATAGAAATAACAATTAACAGGAAATGAAATAATGAAATTCAAACTACAAAACAACTAAAATCCTCCTTTCTGTGCAGGGCCTTGTTGTAGCCTCTACAACACCCTCCAAAAAAACCCCCACTTTAAAAATTTTTGGAGCCCCTTGAGCACAAATAAAAGTTAAGTAAAAAGTCAGGAAGACTAGGTCGCTAAGTTGCAAACTTCAAACCTTTTGGAAAACTGCGACCCTGCGACCTTGCGACCCCGCGACTCGAAGGTCGCAAGGTCGCAAGGTTGTGAGGTCGCATACCTCTCTGATCACCTCGACTTGCGACCCTGCAACATCATTAAATGCTCGCACGTGCGACCTTTTTATATAAAGAAGGTCACTAGGTCGCATTTTGCATATGCAGCGATAGAAAAAACGGCTCTGACAGGTCCACTGGAGCGCGATTTTCCTGGGTAAGTTGCTGTTTTCCTCCTGTTGTTTCCTTTTCTGATTATTCTTGCCAAATCCCTGCATTCCTTATCCTTTAAATTGTCCTTTACCTCAGCCATTGTTTTCATTTCTTGCTTAGGGTTTCTTTTGATTCCAGTTTTCACCCCACTTACCCAACTCATCACAGTTTCTCATCCAGCCCCTCATGGCCTATACCCTGTTCCAAAAGCTATCCCTCGACTCTGTCTGGACCCATTTAGCCTTGTATTTTTCTAGTTAAAGGGAAAAAAAAATCCACGCCGCGCACACACAAAACCCTGGCAAGCCCTAGCGCGACTTGCGACCTCGCAACCTCGCGACCTAGTCGCTAGGTCGAAAGGTTGCATTCTCTCTATTTTTCTGAAACTTGCGACCTAGTCACAAGGTCGCAAGGTCGCACCCCTTCCTTTTTTTGCAACTCGCGACCTAGCGACCCCGCGACCTAGTCGAAAAGTCGCAAGGTCGCATTTCCACTATTTTTCCAAAATTTGCAACCCCGCGACCCCGTGACCCAGTCGCAAGGTCGCAAGATCGCACCTTGGCCATTTTCTTACAACCTGCGACCCCGCGACCCAGTAGGCCATTCATTCAGCTCTGCCTGTGTCTCAGTTGAATTAATTGATAAACTGTAATTGGTCTTGTATCATCATTCATATTCCAGCGATATGGGGCCTCCAGTGTCCCGGAAGAAAGACAAACACTTGGCAGTGGAAGATGTAGAGATGGACATGCCAATGTCCCCACCCCCGATATACAGAGATACCCTTTGCACATTTTCCAAAGGGGACATCATGCGATGGTACCAAGTGTACCAAGAGTTTGCCAAAACAGAATTCCCAGAAGACCTCTCGGATCGGGAGATATACTTACAAGTTAAAAGGTCCAAGATACATCTCGTAGGTGCTCACCCGGTTATATTCCCATGCCCAGAGGTGATAGATTGGATCATATAGAAAATGAATCCCAAGAAGTTCGTGATCAGAGACAGTGAAGGCAAGGCTTTCGAAACACTTAAAGGCTCGAACACCCATGTTTATTACTCTTTGCCTGAGCGAGAAGAAGACTTCATGGAAGAATGGGCCATCGCTCACGCAGTTCCTATAGTTGACACTATAAGGCGATGGTGGGAGGAGCCTGAGAAGTTTAAGGTCAAGAAATACCAGGAGTATCCAGTGGTGAGCCTCATGAAAGTATATAAATTAGTGGTTTCCATGCTTTACAGACTGTAAGGGCGCCCCGATGCCACTACCTTCAACGGCACATGGGTGACTCTCATGGAGTACGTCACGGCGCACGACACCCAGTTCAACTGGGCTAACATATTGATGACCTCCATGAATACAAATTTATCCTCGGCATTGGTACCAGATGAAGGAATGCCCACTGAATTCTATATGGCCTCTTATTTATTGGATGCTGTCTGTTCGAGATTGCATTTTGAGGGATGGGTGCATAATTGGGATCCCAAACAGACCCGTGCAATTCATCTATAGACCAAGGTGTTTTTGGAATCCAGGTATAAACAAGACATAGAGATGATATCCCAAGTGTTCATCCCCACTCTATACAGAAAATTATTTGGCCAAGACGCTCCTTACATGTCTTGGCGAGCCATGGAGACGCTAGGCAAAGTGGCGCATTGGTTCCCTTTCACCGAATATACATTCATCCAAGTCTTTGAATCGTTCAGGGCACCACATGCTATGCCTTGTTTTGTTACAGACAGAATGTTCATGCAGGAGGTCGGTTTCCAAATGTCTTCAGGTTTCTCCAGAGTCCTGTCCAAAGGAAAGAAGAAGCCTTGGCCCGCGCTACCCCTCACTATCGGTGCATACACAGTTAAAGACTTTAGAGAGGTAGAGGCAGAGGGAGAAGAGATGAAAATTTATTTCTTTGGGGCTTTATAATACCGAACATACGACCCAGAGAGGATAGTTCCTAAACATTGCAGGAAAGCTAAATTCAAATGGAACTATCAGCATAGTGAACGCCCGAGAGAAGATGAAAGAAGGAACTGGTACAATGCAGATAGACAACTTGCTCCAGGGGTAGACTATGGCCAAGAAGACCCGGATGATCAAACCCTGGAAGAAAGGAGTTGTGAATTAGGGGGTGCTTCTTCCTCTCTAGCTAAAAAGCCTCGAACCAGTACAGGGCATGGTACCTCTCCCCAACTGAAAGAAATAGAGGCCAAAGCCCAGCAAGAGAAAGAGAATAAAATGAAAGAGGATGAGGATAAACACAAGAAGAGCTTAAGGGCAGAACAGAAGAAGAAGTAGGCCAAAGAGGCCAAGAAGGAAAATGAGAAAAAGGAGGCAGAAGCTACAGTAGAACATGAACTCAAGAAAGATCTAGACAAAGTGGAAGCTGATTGCCAGAAGAAAGCAAAGCAAGTTGTAGTAGCAGAGTGTAAAAGGAAAGCTGAACTAGAATCAGAAACAGAAGCAGAGCTCAGGCAGAAGAAAGAGCATGAGAAAGTGGAAGCCGAACGCTTACAAAGAGAAGAGGAGGAAAAGAAGAAGAATGAAGAAGAGGATGAAATGTTGGAGAACATCGAGGTATCTCCCCTTGAGGTACCTCTAGGTAGTACACGAGCCACGCTCTCCAATGTTAGTTCCCCCCAGGGACAAGAGGAGGAGGTATTCGACCTCACCAGGCTCACATTCGATCAATTCTCCTTCAAAATCCGACAGGAGAAGAGAAGAGGTATGGCGCAAAATCCTTCCGCTGCATCCACAGTCACAACCGGAAAAGACATAGTCCTTGATACTAGGACTAATCTCTTGATGATAGCATCGGCCGGCATAGCTTTCGCTGCAGCCATGGAAGAAAATGTGACCAGGATGAGTAGAGAGATCGTTTCTCTACAAAATAGACTACAAGAAGCAAAGTAGCGAGAAAAAAGGGCAGAACAAGAAAGGACGGCATTGAGAGAGGAGGTTCAACAACTCCGAAACAAAACTCCTCCTATCAATGAAGCTCCGCTTGCCATTCTAAGGGATTCCAATATATTAGAAACAACCATGAGGCAAGTTTATGGGGAAATGTTCACCATAAAACAAACAGTCGCCCCATTGGTAAGAGCCAAAATGGAGACTAAGCAGAAGCACGAGCAGCTGAAGGAGGCCTCAGCAGCCTTGGACCGAATGATGGACTCGACAGTGTGGTACCCTCAGGCTCCTGAAAATTTGCCAAAGAAGGATTGGATTCATACGCAAGATGCCAAAGTCCAAATCCGTATGAAAATGCAGTCCAAGGATAAGCTATCCAAGGATTTAGACAAAGTAATTGCTGCATACGAACACCTCATCAGCGGCATGTATTCGATGCACATCCTTCACCACATTCCATTGTTGGGTGCACTGGACGAGGGGAAGACCTGGGAAAAGGTGGATCAAGAGATCCACTCATTTTTGCAGCCCATCAAACAAGCTGCCGCCACTCCCGATCTTGCAGTGTCACAAGAGAACCTGGGCCAGTTTCTTGTCACGCCAGTATAGATTTACACCAAGCTCGCTTCTCTTTCCAACCTGATCTCACAGAAGAAGGAAACTCTAGTCCCAAATGCTTTGGAGTGCATGCATCGGTTGAAAGAAGAGGTCCCTTTGGTTTCTCCCATAGTAGCAGAGTATCAAACCTGGCGGGACTTCCTCAAAGGGCAGCAGATTGATGCCCCTGACCTCAAAATTATGCACCCATCTTCATAACTCAGTGGAAGAAGGTCGCTGGTAGCATTTAGAGGCAGGTCGTAGGTCGCACTGCCTAGCTAGGTTGTAGGTTGCACCTCCCAGCCAGGTCGCAGGTCGCAGTTTTCCTTCTGGGTCGCAAGGAAACTCAACAGGCAGGCAGGCGAAGAGTCAAGAAGCCCAAAGGGCAAGTTTTGATCTATAAAAATCCCTCCGGGGAAAATGTAAAGGATCTTTTTTTTGGACTCAAGAGCTATACATCATTGTATTGAAAGATAACACTCCTTTTGCATATGAATACAGATACATGTTTAAACTCCTTTTGGATATGATGTGTTTTGCTGTGCGAACACTATGAGTATTTCCTATACGGTTTCAAAACATCTTTTGATTAATGAAGCTGCACTCTTAATGGCATCATTTATGCATTATGGTTTCCTGTACTTGTGTTAATGTTGTTCAGTTTAAATGCTTTCTAAATGAATTTTGATGACTTTGTTTATTAGCATTTTGTTTTATCTTTCAAGAAATAAAGGGGCATCTCGCCATAAAGAATTGTTTCTTTCTGTGGTCATAATAGCCTACAAACATAACCCCAAAGATTTGTTGTTGACAACATCTCCTTCGGTGTGTATGCTTTATTATTTGTCTCGCTACGCATAGTGTTATATATGAGTTTAATGCATCAATCATGTATCTTGTATCGTGTGAGTAAGTGTGTGTCCGCAGGTTCAATCGGGTTGTTCGAAGACCAAAGGGAAGGTGACTTAAGCGGTATCCGAACCCACACCCTGGATGGGATCCCTATTCCAAACGGTTCAAGGTCTAATTGGGACTTTCTACCGGGGAGATCCCCTACTGTTGGCCAGACAAACTTTCCCGTCAACAGAATTGGCACTAGAAGGAGGGCCTAAATGGCATCCTCCCAGCATACAACCAACATTCCATTACAAACTCCCCATGGGTAGGTCATAAACGACGATCCTATCCCTCCCCCTTCGGAAGATATCCCAAGGGAGGAGGTTCCATATTATGAAATTACCAGAGAACAGTTGAGAGCCTTGTGCCCAGCTGCCCTCAATCTCATCAGGTATTTACGATATGCCCCAATCATGAATTTTTTGACCCATAATAGGACCCCTACTGAAAACCTCACTCGTAATGGTGCACTAGTGAGTTCCATACCTTAGATGGTGAATCTCATGGTTGAAGACCTTTCCACTGCTATCCAGAACAACAAATCGATTTGTGAACTCCAAATAGGCGAAGAAGAATTTGGCATGACTGAACCCTTCCCTGACCCTCAGCCCAACCAAGCCCAACAAAACAACAACCAGGCACAAACCCCACCTGGGGAAGGTGAAGAAGATAGAGGCTGAGGGAACAAAGGCGAGGGAAATAGAGCCCGCAGAAATGAAGGCGAGGGAAATAGAGCTCGCAGAAATGAAGGTGAAGGGAATAGAGCCCGCCGAAATGAAGGTGAGGGGAACAGAGGCCACGGGACTGGAGGTAGAGGAGATAGAGGCCATGGCCAAGGACACCGTGCCAACCACTATCGCCCAAACCCAAATAGGTTGCCTTTCTACAATTGGGGATATCTCAGAAACATGGCCAACTGCGAGAGACATCAAGATGAACACTCTTGCCATGAGGGAGAAGCATCAGTTTCGGGTACATGGATTGAATCTAAGTCTGAGATCAGGCAACACGATCATGCTAGGAGGGTGCAACCACTTGCCTGGATGGTCCAGTCCCCATTAAATATTTTGGGCCCCCTCCATGACATGCCTAGGCACCCTGAGAAGCATCTCCCCAAATTTGATTCCGAGAAAGGCACCTTGGCTGAGGATCATATAAGCAGCTTCTATCTCTCCCTACAAATCATGAGGGTTCAATCGGATGACGTAGCTTGTCGCCTGTTCCCACATACTCTTGAAAACAAATAGGCCACCTGGTACCACTCCCTCCCGAGTGCCTCCATTACCTCATGGGATCAGTTCCGTCGCGTGTTCTTGCAGAAATTCTCAGAGGAAAAAACCCCTTCCATGCTTCTCACGGAGTTAAGAACCATTAAGTGCCACAAGAAAGAGAAGGTTAAAGACTTCAATCAACACTTCGCTACCATATTGCAAAATTCCCCCCCCCCCAACCTGGCGTTGGATAACTCTATCACCATAGACTACTATACGAAAGCTCTCCCCAGGGATATTGTCGTCTTCGTGAAACACGAAGCTCGGGCCACTCTTGCGGAAAATTACGTGGCCGCCCTCACTGTAGAAAGAGACATGCTTTCTATAGGAGAAATCGATCACGAAGGGAGGGATGACCACAAACAAATCGCGAAGAAGGGTCAATCCTCCACACCCAAAACCGTGGATAAGGAGAAGGATGCTTTTGACCTCGAGAGTATAGCAAAGACCCTCAAGCTATTGAAAAATGAAGTCTCTGACCTAAAGAGAAAGGGTATAGAATCCACGACTAGCACTAAGGCAACCAAGCCCTTTTTCAGAAAAATTAACCCCAACACCAGCCGACCTCCATCTAACCTGAACATTGTCCTCAATGTGGAAGAAATAGGAAAAGATAACTTCTGTTCTTTCCACTAGGCTGCCCACTCTGAAAAAACATGCCCATAATGGATTGGCAGTATGACTGCAGTACTAAACCAACTTCTGGATGATCAAACCCCAGGGGATGCGGGGGAGGATGATGTTTCTGACAACGATGAATATTTTCACCCGGATTAAGAACCAGGGTCCTTTGTTCTTGCGTTTGACATAATCTGTGGGGAGAAAAATCTTACCGTCACTGATATCAACATGGAAGACAATCCTAAGGCCCAACCCGTAAGAAAATACAGCCTTAGGAGCAAAGGACCGGTCCCTGAACCATCCTTTGAGAACAAGAAAAGGGCTTTCTTAAGGAAAATTTTTCCCCTAGGGAATGAACAACAAGCTACCCCTGAGAAGCCCACCAATAAAAACACCTGAGAAAATCAAAAGAGCAAGCTCCCTGTGGGGTTCCCAAAAGCCACTACCGAGCCAAGTCCTCAATCTGATTCTGGTTACAACATTGTTGAAGACATGAAAAAAACCAGAGCCAACATCTCCCTATACGAGCTTGCCCACATCACAAATCAACGAGAACTCATTCTTAAAGCCTTTGCCAATACCTCAACTACTAAGCCTATGAGCAATACGTCCACACAGCCTAGTCCGAGTGTTCAGTCTATTGTAAATGCCATCAATGAAAATTCCAGGGGATCTACTCCTCCTTTCCTCTTATCTTTTGATATTTTTAACTTCAACGTCCATAACTGTCTAGTTGACTCCGGCACGTCCACAAATGTCATGCCCCTATCCGTTTGTAAGAAGCTGAACATCCGCCCGAAGAAAACTGAAATGAGGATCATCCAACTTGACAGATCGCAGGTGCCAACCGTATGAGAACTAAACAATGTCATCATCCACCTTCCGTCCGACTCTAGAGTCCACCAATGTATTGACATTGTGGTGGTTGACATTCCGGAAGCTTACGACCTATTACTTAGTAGAGACTGGTCCAACAAGCTGCAAGGGTACTTTTCCATCGACTGGTCCCACCTGTGGCTTCCTTACAAGGGCTGGAATAACCAAATCAGGGTTGAAAGTGAACCATATATGAAATATACTGTGACTGATTTGGATGCTACTAACGAACCCATCAGTTTTTCCCAAGAGGAGCTTGGCATGTGCTTCTTGGAAGCCATTTTCGGATGTTATCATCCTCCTCGGTCTCCAATAGACCCCGAGATCCAGTCTGAACTAACACTCGTTCTCTAAAGACCAAGCCACCCCCATCTCACACCAAAATGAAATCCTACCCCAGCCTACAACCCCAAAGGAGCCAGAAAATGACGTATGGACCCTGTACTATGATGGTTCCAAAACACATGATGGAGCTGGTGCGGGCTGCATCTTTCTGGGCCCTCAAAAGAACAAATTCTTGATTTCATGTCGGCTTGAGTTCTAGTGCACCAACAATACTGCTGAATATGAAGCTCTAATCCTCAGGCTCAAGAAGGCATTGGATTTAAAGGTAAGGTGCTTACAAGTCATTGGAGACTCTGAGATCATTACTCGGCAGGTACGCAATACCATTCATTGTTTGTCTCCACATTTAAAAGCTTATCAACAAGAGGTATGGCATCTTATTTCTTCTTTCGATGCGTTTGGAATTAAATATATTCTTAGAATGCACAATGCAGCAGCTGATACTTTGGCTAATTCTGCTGCTAGATTTACCCCTTTGAGGGATGGATTTTCTATTGAATTTATGTATAGACCCTCTGTGCCAGATAATATTACTAATTTACGCGTTTTTTATGATGATCAATAGATATTGGAGTTTCTGCTCAACAGTTAAGTATTCAAAGACGCGGCTATAGATGAGGCGGGTCACGATCAAGCCTTGCAGGAAGAGCATAATAAAAGCAAGGAAAACCCCATGCCCAAGGGGATAGTGTCACTTGAAAAGCTCTTCAATCTGCAAAGCCGATTCTGCGGGCCCCCAAATACCAAAGTACAAAGTTCCATCTTGGCACATCGGCAAGTGAACTTGGGATCAGATGAAAACCCAAAGTTCATTAACCTTGGGAAAGACTGTACTGACGAAGAGACACAGGCCTTCACCCAACTATTTCGGAAGTATCGAGACGTATTTTCTTGGACGTATGATGACCTACGTACGTACGATACTCAAATTATTCATCACGTGATACCCATGAAGGAAGGCGTGAAGTCGTTCCAATAGAAGCTCAGAAAAGTGCATCCTACTTTGGAACCGATAATTCTGAAAAAACTTAAGAAGCTTTTGGATGCACGCATCATCTTCAAAGCTCGTCATTCCACATGGGTGTCAAATTTGGCCCCGGTACGGAAGAAGTCTGGCGAGATCCACTTATGTGTGGATTTCCGAAATTTGAATCGGGCCTCAAACAAAGACAATTACCCGATGCCACCTATGGAACAAATATTGCAAGCTGTGTCTGGATCCGAGATGTTCTCCTTATTGGATGGGTTCTCTGGTTACAACCAGGTGCTGGTAGCTGAGTCGGACAGATTGAAAACTACCTTCCAAACCAAATGGGGAATGTTCGCTTTCAGGCGCATGCCTTTTGGATTGATAAATGTGGGGGAAAATTTCCAACGGGCCATGGATATAGCTTTCCGTGGTTTGATATGGCAGAGCGTGGTAGTCTATTTGGATGACATCGCCGTGTTTTCAAAACACCAGGGCGATCATTTATGCCACCTAAAGCAAATATTCAAGAGGTGCAGGAAGTATGGGATTTCACTCAACCTGAAGAAGAGTGTTTTCGTTGTGGCGGAAGGAAACTTGTTGGGCCACATTATAACTAAGCAAGGCATTATTGTAGATCCAGAACAGGAAAAATCCATTGCCCAGATTTCCCCCCTGAATAGTAAGAAAGCAATGCAATCTTTCCTGGGGAAAATCAATTTTTTCCGTAAATTCATATTGGATTTCACCCAGATAGTCAGGCCTTTGCAGGGGATGATCAAAAAGAATGCGGTGTTCAAATGGAATCTACCAAAGAAGGAGGCCTTTGATAAAATAAAACAGGCTATAGCTAAAGCGCCATCCCTCCAAAGTCCATATTTTAGCAGAGGCTTTATCCTGTATACCTTCACTTCAAACTCATCACTTGCAGCTGTCCTCACGTAGAAAGACGACAACAATGATGAACATCCTATTTCCTTCATGAGTAATAGTTTACAAGGAGCTAAATTGAACTACCGTGAAATCAAAAAGCAAGCCTATGTGGTCTACAAAGCAGTCAATAATTTCAGGCCCTACATCTTGAAAAACCATGTCACGGTTTTTGTCCCCCACCCAGCTGTCCGCTCACTATTTGTGCAGTAGGAGCTAGGCGAGAGGCGAGGCAACTAGGTGGCATGCCTGCAAGAGTATGATTTAGAGTTTAAACCAGCACACACTGTTAAAGGACAGGGATTATGCCAAATGGCTGTGGAGGCTGCAAGTTCACATGGAGTTGAAGAAGAGTGTTGGGAACAAGAAATCAACATGTATCAGAGTGACCACATGCCTCAGTAGAGAAACCCTTCTTGGTACTCTGACATTTCAGGATACTTAGCCCAGGGAGTCCTGGACCCTATTCTAACTGCCCAGCAGAAACGTGCGATAAGACTCAAAGCTGCATCTTACCAGTTGATCCAGGGTAAGATTTTTACGAAACATTATGATGGAGTCCTACTACGCTACTTGGAACATGATGAAGCACATAAAATCTTGACTGAGCTGCACGATGGACTAGCTGGAGGTCATTTTGTAGGCGATACCACTGCCCACAAGATAATGCGCACAGGATACTACTGGCCAACCCTTTTTAGAGACGCGCATGCATATGCCCAGAAATGCATTCAGTGCCAGAAATTTGCAAACCAGAAGGCGCGGCCAGTGCTCCCGTAATTTCAGTAGCAGTGGAGGAACCTTTTCAACAATGGGGTTTGGACGACATTGGTGAAATCATACCTCACTCCTCCAAGCAACATCGGTATATTCTTACTGCTACTGATTATTTCACCAGGTGGGTCGAAGCAGCATCTTTACCCCAAATCAATGATCAAGAGGTAATAGAATTCGTCACTCATTCCATCATCACCAGGTTTGGCGTTCCAAATTCCTTTGTTTTTGATAATGCAACTTACTTTTCATCTTTCAAATTATATGATTTTGCTCTGGAAAATGGTATTGTTCTTAAACATTCTGCAAATTATTATCCCCAAGGAAATGGGTTATCTGAGTCAACTAATAGAAATCTTATGTGCATCATTAAGAAGACCTTGTTGTCCCACCAGCACAACTGGCACAACGCACTTCACAACGCTCTTTGGGCCGACCGTGTCACGCCCAAGTCCTCCCTAGGCACCTCTCCGTATTTTCTCATGTATGGAAAAGAAGTTGTTCTTCCTCCCCATTTATCTCTCCCTACCCTTCAGCAGTCCCAAGAATGTCAGGACACCCCATGCCCCACCTTGCGGACTCGGATTGACACCCTACTGAAGTTGGAGGAAGAAAGACAAAAAACCCGGGAAAATTTCGCCATCCACCAAAGCCGAATCAAGAGATGGTTTGATAGAAAATCCGCAGGGAATAAAAATTTGAGGTAGGAGACCTGGTCCTGAAGTGGGATAAAGCTCATGAAGAAAAGGGAAAACATTCCAAGTTCCAAGCACTATGGACAGGTCCTTTCCAAGTTAAGGAGAAATTAGGTTCCCACACGTTTAGACTTCCATACAAAACAAAAGGACTTGTCAAAGCCACGCGATTGGTACACTGCAACAGGTTCTATGTTGATGGAAAGCCTTTTCCTGATAGACATGAAGGTGGTAAAATCTTGCTTGTTTTCGACACCCAAAGGCAGCACATGATCCCTGCTTAAGCCATCAAGCGGGAGGAGCCCACCTAGCAAGTTTGAGAGGGTGTCTGCAAAAGAAAGTGTGATACAGCAGTAACTAGATCAGAGGGGAACATAGGTACTCCATGTTACGTCAAGGCATCCAGGAAAAACCAAAGTCCTCAGAACAAACCAGGAGCAACCTCTTTGCAAGTAAAATAAGTCGGGATCCCTCATCCACCCAGGCACAAAATTGCCCATCTCAAATAAGCTCCATGAGCACGTCTAAATAAGTGCCCCAGGAGCATTCAAAATAAGTGAAATATCACACCAATAAAGGGTAAAGGATTGAGAAAGGCTTCCTGCACAGAGAGGTGATGTGACGACTCCACCGGGGTACTGACCAGGCTCGCTAGTAGCGGAGCAATGTTCATGACTCCTAGGCAGTGACTTTACCAGGACTGAGAGGTTCGCTGGCAGCGGAGCAACACAAGGAGGACAAAATAATTGTACCAGACGTTGTAGTTAAGCACGGAATATGAAAAAAATAGTCACGGAGTTAAGCACCATTAAGTGCCACAAGAAAGAGAAGTTTAGAGACTTCAATCAGTGCTTTGCTACCATACTGCAAAATTTTCTCCCCAACCTAGCGTTGGATGACTCTATCACCATAGACTACTATACGAAAGCTCTCCCCAGGGATATTTCCGTCTTCATGAAATGTGAAGCTCGGGCCACTCTTGCGGCAATTACATGGCCGCCCTCGTTGTAGAAAGAGACATGCTTTCTATAGGAGCAATCGATCACGAAGGGATGGATGACCACAAACCAACCGCGAAGAAGGGTCAGTCCTCCACACCCAAAACTGCGGATAAGGAGAAGGATGCTTTTGACCTCGAGAGTATAGCAAAGACCCTCAATCTATTGACAAATGAAGTCTCTGACCTGAAGAGAAAGGGTATATAATCCACGACTGGCACTAAGGCACCCAAGCCCTTTTTCAGAAAAAGTAACCCCAACACCAGCCGACCTCCATCTAACCTGAACACTGTCCTCAATGTGGAAGAAATAAGAAAAGATAACTTTTGTTCTTTCCACCAGGCTGCCCACTCTGAAAAGACAAGCCCACAATGGATTGGCAGTTTGACTGCAGTATTAAACCAGCTTCTGGATGATCAAACCCCAGGGGATGCGAGGGAGGATGATGTTTCTGACCACGATGAAGATTTTCCCCTGGATGAAGAACCAGGGTCCTCTGTTCTTGCGTTTGACATAATCCGTGGGGAGAAAAATCTTACCATCACTGATATCAACATTGCAGACAATCCTAAGGCCCAACCCGTAAGAAACTACAGCCTTAGGAGCAAAGGAATGGTCCTCAAACCATCCTTTGAGGACAAGAAAAGGGCTTTCTTAAGGAAAAAATTTCCCCCGGGGAATCAACAACAAGCTGCCCCTAAGAAGCCCACCAATAACAACACCCGAGAAAATCAAAAGAGCAAGCTCCCTGTGGGGTCCCCAAAAGCCACTACCGAGCCAAGTCCTCAACCTGATTCCGGTTACAACATTGTTGAGGACATGAAAAAAACTAGAGCCAACATCTCCCTATACGAGCTTGCCCGCATAACAAATCAATGAGAACTCATTCTTAAAGCCTTCGCCAACACCTCAACTACTAAGCCTGTGAGCAATACGTCTGCACAGCCTAGTCCAAGTGTTCAGTCTATTGTAAACGCCATCAATGCAAATTCCAGGGGATCTACTCCTCCTTTCCTCTTATATTTTGAGATTTTTAACTTCAATGTCCATAACTGTCAAGTTGACTCCGGCGCGTCCACAAACGTCATGCCCCTATCCGTTTGTAAGAAGCTGAACATCCGCCCGGAGAAAACTAACGCGAGGATCATCCAACTTGACAGATCGTAGGTGCCAGTTGTAGGAGAACTAAACAATGTCATCATTCGCCTTTCGTCTGACTCTAGAGTCCACCAATGTATTGAAATTGTGGTGGTTGACATTCCAGAAGCTTACGGCCTATTACTTAGCAGAGACTGGTCCAACAAGCTGCAAGGGTACTTTGCCACCAACTAGTCCCACTGGTGGCTTCCTTACAAGGGTCGAAATAACCAAAGCAGGGTTGAAAGAAAACCATATATGAAATATACTATGACTGATTTGGATGCTAGTAACAAACCCATCAGTTTTGCCCAGGAGGAGCTTGGCATGTGCTTCTTGGAAGCCATTTTCGGATGTTATCGTCCTCCTCAGTCTCGGCCAGTAGATCCCGAGATCCAGTCTGAACTAACACTTGTCCCATAAGACCAAGCCACTCCCGTCTCACACCAAACTTAAATCATACCCCAGCCTACAACCCCAAAGGAGCCATAAAACGACATATGGACCCTGTACTATGACGGTTCCAAAACCCATGACGAAGCTGGTGTGGGTTGCATATTGTTGGACCCTCAAAAGAACAAATTCTTGATTTCGTGTCGGCTTGAGTTCCAGTGCACCAAAAATACTGTTGAATATGAAGCTCTAATCCTCAGGCTCAAGAAGGCATTGGATTTAAAGGTAAGGTGCTTACAAGTCATTGGAGATTCCGAGATCATTACTTGGCAGGTACGCAATACCATTCATTGTTTGTATCCAAATTTAAAATCTTATCAACAAGAGGTATGGCGTCTTATTTCTACTTTCGATGCGTTTGGAATCAAATATGTTCTTAGAATGGAAAATGCAGCAGCTGATACTCTGGCTAATGCTGCTGCTAGATTTACCCCTTTGAGGGATGGCTTTTCTATTTAAGTTATGTACCCTCCGTGCCAGATAGTATTACTAATTTACGAGTTTTTGATGATGATCAACAGATATTGGAGTTTCTGCTCAACACTGAAGTATTCAAAGACGCGGCTATAGATGAGGCGGATCACGATCAAGCGTTGCAGGAAGAGCATAATAAAAGCAAGGAAAACCCCATGCCCAAGGGGACAATGTCACTTGAAAAGCTCTTTGATTTGCAAAGCCAATTCCGTGGGCCCCCAAATACCAAAGTACAAAGTTCCATCTTGGCACATCGGCAAGTGAACTTGGGATCAAATGAGAACCCGAAGTTCATTAACCTTGGGAAAGACTGTACTGACGAAGAGATGCAACCCTTCACCCAACTATTTCGGAAGTATCGAGACGTATTTTCTTGGACGTATGATGATTTACGTACGTACAATACTCGAATTATTCAGCACGTAATACCCATGAAGGAAGGCGTGAAGCCATTCCAACAGAAGCTCAAAAAAGTGCATCCTACTTTGGAACCGATGATTCTGAAAGTACTTAAGAAGCTTTTGGATGCACGCATCATCTTCAAAGTTCGTCACTCCACATGGGTGTCAAATTTGGTCTCGGTACGGAAGAAGTCTAGCGAGATCCGCTTATGTGTGGATTTCTGGAATTTGAATCGGGCCTCGAACAAAAACAATTACCCAGTGCCACCTATGGAACAAATATTGCAAGTTGTGTCTGGATCCGAGATGTTCTCCTTATTGGATGGGTTCTCTAGTTACAACCAGGTGCTGGTAGCTAAGCCAAACAGATTGAAAACTACCTTCCGGACCAAATGGGGAACGTTCGCTTTCAGGCACATGTGTTTTGGATTGATAAACGCGGGGGAAAATTTCCAATGGGACATGGATATAGCTTTCCGTGGTTTGATAGGGCAAAGCGTGGTAGTCTATTTGGATGACGTCACCATGTTTTCAAAACACCGGGGCGATCATTGATGCCACCTCAAGAAAATCTTCGAGAGGTGCAGGAAGTACGGGATTTCACTCACCCCGAAGAAGAGTGTTTTTGCTGTGGTGGAAGGAAACTTGTTGGGCCACATTATAACTAAGCAAGGCATTGTTGTAGATCCAGAGTGGGCAAAAGCCATTGCCCAGATTTCCGACCGGAGCAGTAAGAAAGCAATGCAATATTTTCTGAGGAAAATCAATTTTGTCCGTAAATTCATATCGGATTTCGCCTAAATAGTCAAGCCTTTGTAGGGGATGATAAAAAAGAATGTGGTGTTCAAATGGAATCTGCCAGAGAAGGAGGCCTTCGACAAAATCAAGCAGGCTATAGCTGAAGTGCCATCCCTCCAAATTCCAGATTTTAGCAGAGGCTTTATCCTGTATACCTTCACTTCAGACTCATCACTTGCAGCTGTCCTCACGTAGAAAGACGGTAACAATGATGAACGACCTATTTCCTTCATGAGTACTAGTTTACAAGGAGCTAAATTGAACTACCCTAAAATCGAAAAGCAAGCATATGTGGTCTACAAAGCAGTCAAGCATTTTAGGCCCTACATCTTGAAAAACATGTCATGGTTTTCGTCCCCCACCTAGCTTTCTGCTCACTGTTTGTGCACCAGGAGCTAGGCGAGAGGCGAGGAAACTGGGTGGCGTGCCTGCAAGAGTATGACCTAGAGTTTAAACCAGCACACACCATTAAAGGACTGGAATTATGCCAAATGGCTACAGAGGCTGCAAGTTCACATGGAGTTGAAGAAGAGTATCGGGAACAGGAAATCGACATGTATCAGAGTGACCACATGCCCCAGCAGAGAATCCCTTCTTGGTACTCTGACATTTCAGGATACTTAGCACAGGGCATCCTGGACCCTGCTCTAACTGCCCAGCAGAAACGCGTGATAAGACTCAAAGCTGCATCTTACTAGCTGATCCAGGGTAAGCTTTTCAAGAAACATTATGATGGAGTCCTGCTGCACTTCTTGGAACATGATGAAGTGCAGAAAATCTTGATCGAGCTGCACGACAGACTAGTTGGAGGTCATTTTGCAGGCGATAGCACCGCCCACAAGATAATGCGCGCAGGATACTACTAGCCAACACTTTTTAGAGATGCGCATGCATATGCCTGGAAATTCACTCAGTGCCAGAAATTTGCAAACTGGGAAGTGCGGCGAGATGCTCCCCTACTTTCAGTAGCAATGGAGGAACCCTTTCAACAATGGGGTTTGGACGTCATTGGTGAAATCATACCTCACTCCTCCAAGCAACATCGGTATATTCTTACTGCTACCAATTATTTCACCAGGTGGGTCGAAGCAGCACCTTTATGCCAAATCAATGATCAAAAGGTAATATAATTCGTCACTCATTCCATTATCACCAGGTTTGGCATTCCAACTTCCTTGGTTTTTGATAATGCAAGTTACTTTTCATCTTTTAAATTATATTATTTTTCTCTAGAAAACAGTATTGTTCTTAAACATTCTGCAAATTATTATCCCCAAGGAAATAGGTTAGCTGAGTCAACTAATAAAAATCTTATCCACATCATTAAAGTGACCATGTTGTCCCACCAGCACAACTAGCACAACGCCCTTCACAACGCTCTTTGGGCCGACCGTGTCACGCCCAAGTCCTCCCTAAGCACCTCTCCGTATTTTCTCGTGTATGGAAAAGAAGTTGTTCTTCCTCCCCATTTATCTCTCCCTACCCTTCAGTTGTCCTAAGAATGTCACAGCACCCCATGCCCCACCTTGCGGACTCAGATTGGCACCCTACTGAAGTTGGAGGAAGAAAGACAAAAAACCCAGGAAAATTTCGCCATCCACCAAAGCCGAATCAAGAGATGGTTTGATAGAAAATCCGTAGGGAATAACAAATTTTAGGTAGGAGACTTGGTCTTGAAGTGGGATAAAGCTCACAAAGAAAAGGGAAAACATTCCAAGTTCCAAGCAATGTGGACAGGTCCTTTCCAAGTTAAGGAGAAATTAGGTTCCCACACGTTTAGACTGCAAACTCTTGAGGGAAGAGTCGAGGTCCTCCCGGTAAATGGGAATGACCTCAAACATTACTTCACTCAGTATCTTATCCTTGTACCATAGTTTCCGTTTTCATTCCTTTTGTCAACCAAAAAAAAAAAAAAAAAAAAAATTCATACAAAACAGAAGGACTTGTCAAAGCCACGCGATTGGCACACTACAACAGGTTCTATGTTGATGGAAAGCCTTTTCCTGATAGACATGAAGGTGCTAAAATCTTGCTTGTTTTCGACACCCAAAGGCAGCACATGACCCATGCTCAAGCCATCAAGCGAGAGGAGCCCACCTAGCAAGTTTGAGAGGGTGTCTGCAAAAGAAAGTGCGATACAGCGGTAACTAGATCAAAGGGGAACAGAGGTACTCCATGTTACATCAAGGCATCCGGGAAAAACGAAAGTCCTCAGACCAGACCAGGAGCAACCTCTTTGCAAGTAAAATAAGTCTGGATCCCTCATTCGCCTAAGCAGAAAATTTCCCATCTCAAATAAATGCCACGAGCACGTCTAAATAAGTGCCCTAGGCACATTCAAAATAAGTGAAATAGCACACCAATAAAGGGTAAAGGATTGAGAAAGGCTTCCTGCGCAGAGAGGTGATGTGACGACTTTGCCGGGGTACTGACCAGCCTCGCTGGTAGCGGAGCAACGTTCATGACTCCTAGGCAGTGACTCTGCCAGGACCGAGAGGTTCGCTGGTAGCGGAGCAACACAAGGAGGACAAAATAATTGTACCGAAACCTGTAGCTGCCTGGAGTTCTCCAACCCTTTCGGCCCGAAAACCTGACAAGCCAGTAGGCCAAGCAACCCCGCAAGGTGCAAAAGGCTAGGCAATGTTGACCTTAAGGTAAAAGGAACAGCTAGCGAAGGCCCCTCCCTCCCCCCTCCAAGGCTAACCATGGATAGAGACTCTTAGTTCGACCAGTGAATAGCCATTTGTTGTAGCCTGTACAACACCCTCCAAAAAAACCCCCCACTTTAAAAAATTTTGGAGCCCCTTGAGCACAAAGAAAAGTGAAGTAAAAATTCAGGAAGACTAGGTCGATAAGTCGCAAACTTCAAACCTTTTGGAAAACCGCGACCCCGCGACCCAGAGGTCGCAAGGTCGCAAGGTTGCGAGGTTGCATACCTCTCTGATCACCCTGACTTACGACCCCGCGACCTCATTAAATGCTCGCATGTGCAACCTTTTTATATAAAGAAGGTCGCTAGGTTGCATTTTGCATATGCAGCGGATAGAAAAAACGGCTCTGACAAGTCAAATGGAGCGCGATTTTTCCAGGTAAGTTGTCGTTTTCCTCCTATTGTTTCCTTTTTTTATTATTTTTTCCAAATCCCTGCATTCCTTAGCCTTTAAATTGTCCTTTACCTCAGCCATTGTTTTCATTTCTTGCTTAGGATTTCTTCTGATTCCAGTTTTCATGCCACTTACCCAACTCATCACAGTTTCTCATCCAGCCCCTCATGGCCTGTAACCTGTTCCAAAAGCTATCCCTTGACTCTGTCTGGACCAATTTAGCCTTGTATTTTTCTAGTTAAAGGGAAAAAAACAACGCCACGCTGCACGCACCCAAAACCCCGACAAGCCCTAGCGCGACTTGCGACCTCGTGACCTCGCAACCTTGTCGCTAGGTCGGAAAGTCGCATTCTCTCTATTTTTTCGAAACTTGTGACCTAGTGACCCCACAACCTAGTCGCAAGGTCACATCACTTCCTTTTTCTGCAACTCGTGACCTAGCGACCTTGCGACCTAGTCGCAAGGTCGCAAGGTCGCATCCCTTCGCAAGGTCGCAAGGTCGCATCCCTTCTTTTTACAAAACTTGCGACCCTACGACCTAGTCACAAGGTCGCAAGGTCGCATTTCCATTATTTTTCTGAAATTTGCGACCCCACGATCCCACGACCCAATCACAAGGTCGCAGGGTCGCACCTTGGCCATTTTCTTACAACCTACAACCCCGCGACCCAGTAGGCCATTCATTCAGCTCTACCTGTGTCTCAATTGAAGCAATTGATAAAATGTAATTGGTCTTGTATCATCATGACTTCTTTCTTATCTTGGGATTATTTCATGAATATGACAAGTGAATTTGAAGTAGACTTGGAGTGTATACCTGTCCTCTCATATTCCAGCGATATGGGGCCTCCAGCGTCCCGGAAGAAAGACAAACACTTGGCAGTGGAAGTTGTAGATATGGACATGCCAATGTCCCCACCCCCGATATACAGAGATACCCTCTGCACATTTGCCAAAGGGGACAGCATGTGATGGTACCAAGTGTACCAAGAGTTCGCCAAAACAGAATTCCCAGAAGACCTCCCGGATCGGGAGATATACTTACAGGTTAAAAGGTCCAAGCTACATCTCGCAGGTGCTCACCCGGCTATATTCCCATGCCTAGAGGTGATAGATTGGATCATACAGAAAACGGATCCCAAGAAGTTCGTGATCAAAGACAGCGAAGGCAAGGCTTTCACAATGCTCAAAGGCTCGAACGCCCATGTTTATTACTCTTTTCCTGAGCAAGAAGAAGACTTTGTGGAAGAATGGGCCATTGCTCATGCAGTTCCTATAGTTGACACTATAAGACGATGGTGGGAGGAGCCTAAGAAGTTTAAGGTCAAGAAAGACTAGGAGTATCCAGTGGCGAGCCTCAGGAAAGTATATAAATTAGTGGCTGCCATGCTTTGCAAACTATACGGGCACCCCGATGCCACTACCTTCAACGGCACATGGGCGACTCTCATGGAGTACGTCACAGCGCACGGCACCCAGTTCAACTGGGCTAACATATTGATGACCTTCATGCATACAAATTTATCCTCGTCATTGGTACCAGATGAAGGAATGCCTGTTGAATTCTATATGGCCTCTTGTTTATTGGATGTCATCTGTTCAAGATTTCATTTTGAGGGATGGGTGCATAATTGGGATCCCAAACAGACCCGCGCAATTCATCTACAGACCAAGGTGTTTTGGGAATCCAGGTATAAAAAAGACATAGAGACAATCTCCCAAGTGTTCATCCCCGCTCTATACAGAAAACTATTTGGCCAAGACGCTCCTTGCATGTCTTGGCGAGCCATGTAGACGCTAGGCAAAGTGGCGCATTGGTTCCCTTTCGCCGAGTATACATTCATCCAAGTCTTTGGCTCGTTCAGGGCACCACATGCTATGCCTCGTTTTGTTACAGACTGAATGCTCATGTAGGAGGTCTGTTTCCAAATGTCTTTGGGTTTCTCCAGAGTCCTGTCCAAAGGAAAGAAGAAGCCTTGGCCTGCGCTACCCCTCACTATCGGCGCATACACAATTAAAGACTTCTGAGAGGTAGAGGCAGAGGCAGAAGAGATGAAAATTTATCACTTTGGGGCTTTAGAATACCGAACATATGACCCAGAGAGGATAGTTCTTGAACATTGCAAGAAAGCTAAATTCAAATGGAACTATCAGCATACTGAACGCCCGGCAGAAGATGAAAGAAGGAACTGGTACAATGCAGATAGACATCTTGGTCTAGGGGCAGACTATGGCCAAGAAGACTCGGTTGATCAAACCCTGGAAGACAGGAGCCGTGAATTAGGGGGTGCTTCTTCCTCTCTGGCTAAAAAGCCTCGAACCAGTATAGGGCATGGTACCTCTCCCCAACTGAAAGAAATAGAGGCCAAAGCCCAGAAAGAGAAAGAGAAGAAAATGAAAGAGGATGAGGATAAACACAAGAAGAGCCTAAGGGCAGAACAGAATAAGAAGGCTGAAGAGGCCAAGAAGGAAAAGGAGAAAAAGGAGGCGGAAACTGCAGCAGAACAGGAATTCAAGAAAAAGCTAGACAAAGTGGAAGCTGACCCCTAGAAGAAAGCAGAGCAAGCTGCAGTAGCAGAACATAAAAGGAAAGCCGAACTAGAAGCAGTGGCAGAAGCATAGCTCAGGCAGAAGAAAGAGCATGAGAAAGTGGAAGTCGAATGCTTACAAAGAGAACAGGAGGAAAAGAAGAAGAGGATGAAATGTTAGAGAACATCGAGGTATCTCCCCTTGAGGTACCTCTAGGTAGTACACAAGCCACACTCTCCGATGTCAGTTCCCCCTAGGGACAAGAGGAGGAGGTATTTGACCTCACTAGGCTCACATTCGATCAATTCTCCTTCAAAATCCGGCAGGAGAAGAGAAGATGTCTGGCGCAAAATCCTTCCGCCGCATCCATAGTCACAACTGGAAAATACATAGTCCTTGATACTAGGACTAATCACGTGATGATAACATCGGCTGGCATAGCTTTCGCTGCGGCCATGGAAGAATATGTGACCAGGATGAGTAGAGAGATCGTTTCTCTACAAAATAGACTACAAGAAGCAGAGCGGTGAGAAAAAAGGGTAGAACAAGAAAGGACAGCATTGAGAGAGGAGCTTCAACAACTCCGAAACAAAACTCCCCCTATCAATGAAGCTTCGTTTGCCATTCTAAGGGAGTCCAATATATTAGAAACAACCATGAGGCAAGTTTATGGGGAAATTTTCAGCATAAAACAAACAGTCGCCCCATTGGTAAGAGCCCAAACGGAGACTAATCAGAAGCACGAGTAGCTGAAGGAGGCCTCAGTGGCCTAGGACAGAATGATGGACTGGACAGTGCAGTACCCTCAGGCTCCTAAACATTTTCCAAAGAACGATTGGATTCATACGCAAGATTCCAAAGTCCAAATCCGTATGAAAATGCAGTCCAAGGATAAGCTATCCAACAATTTAGACAAAGTAATGGCTACATATGAACACCTCATCAGCGGCATTGATTCGATGCACATCCTTCACCACATTCCGTTGCTGGGTGCACTGGACGAGGGGAAGACCTGGGAACAGGTGGATCAGGAGATCCAGTCATTTTTGCAACCCATCAAGCAAGCTGCTTCCACTCTCGATCTTACAGCGTCACAAGAGAACCTGGGCCAGTTTCTTGTCACGCCAGTATGGATTTACACCAAGCTCGCTTCTCTTTCCAACTTGATCTCACAAAAGAAGGAAACTCTAGTCCCAAATGATTTGGAGTGCATGCATCGGTTGAAAGAAGAGGTCCCTCTGGTTTCTTCCATAGTAGTAGAGTATCAGACCTGGCGGGACTTCCTCAAAGGGTAGCAGATTGATGCCCCTGACCTCAAAATTACTCGCCCATATTCATAACTCAATGGCAGCAGGTCGCTGGTAGCATTTAGAGGTAGGTCGCAGGTTGCACCGCCCAGCCAAGTCGCAGGTCGCACCTCCCAGCCAGGTCGCAGGTCGCAGTTTTCCTTCCGGGTCGCAAGGCAACTCAACAGGTAGGCAGGCGAAGAGTCAGGAAGCCCAAAGGGAAAGTTTTGATCTATAAAACTCCCTCCGGGGAAAATGTAAAGGATCTCTTTTATGGACTCAAGAGCTATACAGCATTGTATTGAAAGATAACACTCCTTTTGCATATGAATACAGATACATGTTTAAACTTCTTTTGGATATGATTTGTTTTGCTGTGCGAACACTATGAGTATTTCCTATACAGTTTCAAAACATCTTTTGATTAATGAAGCTGCACTCTTAATGGCATCATTTATGCATTATGGTTTCATGTACTTGTGTTAATGATGTTCAGTTTAAATGCTTTCTAAATGAATGTTGATGACTTTGTTTATTAGCATTTCGTTTTATCTTTCAAGAAATAAAGGGGCATCTCGCCATAAAGAACAGTTTCTTTCTGTGGTCAGAATAGCCTACAAGCATAACCCCAAAGATATGTTGTTGACAACATCTCCTTCAGCGTGTATGCTTTATTATTTGTCTCGCTATGCATAGTGTTATATACGAGTTTAATGCATGAATCATGTATCTTGTATCATGTGAGTAATTGTGTGTCTGCAGGTTCAATCGGGTTCTTTTGAGACCAAAGGGAAGGTGACTTAAGCAGTAGCTGGACCCACACCCCGGACGGGATCCCTATTCGAAACGGTTCAAGGTCTACTTGGGACTTTCTACCGAGGAGATCTCCCACTGTTGGCCGGACAAAATTTCCCGTCAATAGGCCCCTTTGCAACAGAATGATTTGAAAATCTAATGGACTGCGTGCACATAAAAGGATCTGGAACTATTCTTCTTATTATCAAAAATAGAGTTTCAAAGGCATACATTGTATTATAAAAAATTAGGATTGTTTCCAGTTTCAAAACGACAGGTATTTAAATTAGTTTCAAATTCAACTATTTGAGGTGTTTATGCTTATAGATAACAATTAGAACTGAAATTTAAAATTATAAACAGAAGAAAATTCTTATTGGTTGTCTCTCGATTTCCTACGTTAGAGCAAATCGAGAGTATCTCATTCGTAGATCACACTCCTTGACCGACCTTGACCGTGATCATAGGCACGTTTTCTTTTCGAATTTGAACAAGTGGATGGGATATGATCCATGTGTGGATCATTCCTGAGATACTCATGTGATCCATTCCCTTATTTTCTTCTTAAACCCTGTCAAACCATAACAGTAGCTGTGAAAATAATTATTAGTTTCAGAATTGCACGCATTCTGTAGCTAGTTACATAAATTCATTCAAATAATAGGAAACATCATATTATAAAGTAGAGATCATTGAATGCTTTCTCTAGTATGGGATGTGTCAATTATCATTGATTGGAGTCATGAATTTGTGAAAAAGGAAGGAAGAAATGATGAAAAAGTGTGTCAAAGTAAGAATAGTTTTGAGGTTCAACATACCCCCACTAAGAAACCATTGCATGTCCTCATGAAATTTCCCAAAAATGTGGGCTTTCACCTCCTATTCCATTTGTTCTTATGCCTCTACTAACACATCCATCTTCCTCTTCTTTCCTTTCCTTGAAGTGATTGCCATTCTAGGTTTTCTCATAAGGAGTTTGTACTTGAGGCTGATGACTTTCTTGTTCAGAGATTTGTTCTTTTTCTTTAGCTTCTTATTCTTCTTATAACACAGCCCAAAATTTAAGATGGTGTTATCACAAATTACCTTCTCCAAGTGATTATGTTCTTTCAAAGTTTCATTTTTGTGTTTAATGTGCATGTTCAGTATCTCCAGTTCATAAATTTCTTGCTTGAGGGTATTTACCAGAGGTTCTTGTGGACTGACAGGCCGCTCCTCTACACTTGGATTATCTTTTTCATGTCTCTTCTCCAATGACTCAATATATTCATATATCTCTTGTTGTGCTGGGTCAATTTCCGGGGATTTCCTGCTTGGACTGTGTACAAGACTATGTGCAGGAGAATGTATAATATTGTGTGCATGAGAGACAGTGATGGGCGATGGCGCTTGGGGCTCCTCATCTAAATTGATAATTTTGCCTTCTGTAATGGTGTTTTCTTCAAGGGTTTATTGAGTCTAGATCTTCTCCTTGCCTGTTAGGGTTTAAGACTTCTGTAACTTTGCTCTTTTTCTCTACTTTGCCTCTCTTTTTTACACTACTCTGTTTCTTATTCTTCATTAGCTCTGCAATGGTGAGTTCTTCCTCTTCTTTCTGAGCTTGAGGTGAGGATTCCTTTTCAATGCATGTATCAACTTTTCTCCTTCTACTTTTTCTAGTTTTTTCATCCTTAGGCTGCTCTGGCTCTTCTTGAAAGTGATTTCTCATTAGGAAATTTCCTAGGAGTCTCCTACACTTTTTAGATGGAATTCAAGAAGTATTTTTATAAGTCCATGATGGTGCATGGTATTTTCTATGAATTGGACTCTTTTCTAGACATTCGTTGAAATTTTCTTTAGAATATTTAGTAATAAGTAAGGGAGATTTATTTCTCCATCCTCCAAAAATTTCATCAACAATCGGGCATGATAAACAAACATGCAGCCAAATCTGCCCTCACAAGTAACAAAATTTTGCAAAATTAAAAACATATTTCTCCATTTATTTTTTAGTGTTGAACTGGGAATTCCTTTCTTGTATACAGAAGTGTCCATACCTGGATTCTTTAGAAAAAATTTCGATTCTTCACTGTGAATTTTCTTGTTTTTAAACCACCTTTCTCCAGTTCTCGGGAGTTTTATAGCTTTGGCCACAAAGGCTTCTGTCACTGAGAATTTTATATCTCTAATTTCGACCTTTGTCCCGTCGAAGGATATTGCAAAAGACTTGGTAACGTCCTTATGGAATCTGTCAATTTTCTCTATCAACCGGAGCCATTTCACATTTTGCAACATTTCCTTTACATGACGATAACCCTCCATGAATTTCACCCCTATAGGTTCAGTTCTCACTATCATACCCATGTCTCTGTCGTGAGTTTTACCTACCGAACTATTCTTCTTTGATTGAATGAATTTAGGTTGTGAATCAGGGTTAAGGATGTTGAGGGTTTGTAGAGAAGTACAAGTGAAATAGATATTAGGCGAGGTTTTGAAGGAACATGGATGAGTGGGTTACGGAAGTAGGACATGACCGTTAATCATTAATAGAAAAAATGGTTATGAACTATTATGAGATATGATACAGATGTTGTGGTTAGATTGTGAATTTGTGATGTGATTCTGAATCAAATGTAGTGATGACATATTGAAGCAGCATATGATCATTTACATTATATATGCTAATGTTTTTGGTCTTATTATTTAAATAAATTTTTGTAACATACCTTTGGAACTAACCTTTTTTGCTCTTTTCTTTGTGTTGATTCTTCAGGTATCTTGTCAGCATGATCTTCAATGGAGTCCTCAATTTCTTCTGTTCAGTATGTTTTCTTCAGTTCGCTATAATAAAATGTAGCAAAGCTGCCGAATGTGAAGACAGTTGCAGAGTCTCCTGAGAGCTGCAGAATTGTAGAAATTATGTAGCTACTTCTTTTATTTCTTCAAAGAAAGAAAGGGAACAAAGAATATGGGATTTTTAGAATGGGATAAAATATAAGATGTCAAAATTATGATTTTCATCTTATATTTTCTGTATAAGGATGCCAATCATGGATTGGTTTTAATACATATACAATTATTATTATTATTTTATATATATATATATATATATATTTTTCCCTCTTTTTTTTTAGATATGAAAATAAAAAGAAGACTAAGTTGGGGAAGAAGAGAGATTCTTCTTCACCAACTTCATATCAATATTGTATTGAAAAATTTTGATAAATTTCTCCTTTGTAATTGGCTTATGATAGACTTTTAATCGATGCCCATTCACAAGAAGAGGTACAATTCCTTCATCAATTGTCCTTATCCTAACTGCTCCATTGTCAAATACTTTTTCGATCTCATAAGGGCCAAGCCAATGAGTCTGAATTTTTCCTTAAAAGTCTTTGAACTTTGAATTGAACAAAAGTGTCCAATATCCTGCTTGGAAATTTATTTCTTTTATGTACTTATCATGCCATTTGAACCTTTGTTGCTAGATTAGATTGGTTCTTTGAACTGCATCTTGCCTGATCTCATCAAGCTCATTAAGTTGCTCCATTATGTGCTTCTGCGCTTCTGACAAATTAAGTCCCAATCTGACTGATATCTTGAAGGGTTTAATCCAAAATTCTATAGGAAATAGGACTTGCTTCCCATAAAAAAGTTCATAGGAAGTATGTCCTGTTATATTCCTCCATGTAGTCTGGTAGGTCCATAAAGATTCAGGAAGCCTATCTGCCCAATCCATCCTATGTAGATGTACAATATTTTTGAGGATTTATTCGATCACTTATGATTGGACTCCAATTGACCATTTTCTTGTGGATGATAAGGAGTGTATTTTCTATGTTTAACCTTGTATTCATCCACAATCTTCCGCGCCATCTTAGATGTAAATTGAGATCCCTGATTTGACACAATTTCCCTTGGGACACCAAAACGAGTGAAAATATCCTCAAAGAGAAATGAAACTACAACATCTTTAGTAGCATTAGAAAGTTCTCTAGCCTCTACCCATTTAGTGACATAATCTGTGCAAACCAGAATGTACCTCTTTTCTCTTGATGGTGGATTGATTGGTCCAACAAAATCCAGGGCCCGTTTTTCAAATGGTTCGACAAGTACTTAAGGTTGTAAGGGAATTCCATCTGTAAGAACAGGTTTCCCTATTCTTTGACATCTGTCACACCTTTTGACATGCTCCTTGGCATCTTTGAAGATGGATGGCCAATAATATCCTAAATGAAGGATTTTATAGGCAGTCCTCTTATCAGCAAAGTGTCCACCACAGGGTTCATCATGGCATGCCTTCAGTATTTCAATAATTTCATCTTCTCGAACACCTCTTTCGATGATGAGATCTGGACCTATTTTATACAATTCATCATTAACCCATGAGTATAATGCACTTGTTTGAATAATTATTCTTTTAACTCTAGGAAGAAAGTATGTTGGTAATTTTATTGTACCTAAATAGTTAGAAATATCTGCAAACCATGGAGATTTAGTAGTTATTGAAAAGAGATATTCATTAGGAAAATTATCCTCTACTGAAGTATCATTATTTTTGTTTTGAATTCTAGCTAAGAAATCAAAAACTGTGTTTTGTTTTCTAGGGAGATCTAGAATGGTGATGTTAAATTCATGTAGGAGTAATAACCATCTTGTGATTCTTCTATTAGTGATAGATTTATTCATTAAGTACCTAGTTGCAGAATGGTATGTACGAATAAAGGTTTCATAGCCAGTGATGTAGTGTCTAAATTTGTTGATAACATGGACAACAGCTAGAAATTATTTTTCAGCTACAGTGTAATTTAACTCAGAAGTAGTCCAATTTTTACTTGTGTAATAGATGGAATAGTGGATAAAATCTTTTTGTCCTAGTAAATCTCCCAAAGCTGTATCTGGAGCATCTGTTGAAATGTGAAAAGGTATTTTCCATTTTGGACCTCTTAATATAGGTGCTTCAGAAATTTTTTCTTTTAAGGTTTCAAATGCCAATTGGCAATCATGACTCTAACTAAATTCACAATATTTGGTAAGAAGTTTGAAGAGTGGGGATGTTATTTTGGTGAAGTTTTCTATAAATCTTATATAGTACCCTGTAAGTCCTAGAAAACTTCTAACATCCTTTTGACAACTTGAAATTGATAATTTGGAGATGACTTCCACCTTCGATGAGACTACTTTAATTCCATCCCCTGAAATGCGATGTCCTAAAACAATTCCTTCAGTAAACATCATAAAGAATTTTTCATGACTTAATGAAAGATTTACTTCTTTGCATCTTTTAATAACCTTTACCAATTTTTCAAAGCCTCTTCAAAAGAATTTCCATAAATTGTAAAATCATCCATATATACTTCCACACAATCATGTATTAGATTAGAGAAAATTCTTAGTACTTCCCTCTGGAATGTTGCAGGTGCATTACACAATCCAAAATGAAGTACTCGGTAAGCATAGGTTCCCCATGGACATGTGAATGTGGTTTTTTCTTGGTCTTTAGGTGCTATTTGAATTTGGCTGTAACCACTAAAACCATCCAAAAATGAGAAATACTTCCTTCTTGCTAATGTATCAAATACTTGATATATGAAAGGCAATGGAAAATGATCTTTTAGAGTAGCCTTATTCAACTCTCGATAATCAATGCATACCCTCCATTTAACATTCTTTTTAGGTACAATCACCAAGGGAGAAACCCATTGACTGTCTAAAATTGGATAGATGAAGTTTACATTCAACAATTTTTGCAATTCTTCTTTCACAATTTCCCTAAGATTTGGATTCATCCTTCTTTGAGGTTGTCTGATAGGTCTAGATTTTTCCTTAATGTAGATATGATGTATAAAAGTCTCAGGACTAATCCCTTTCATGTCAGTGTACTCCCATGCATATGTAAAAGAATGTTTTTTTAATGTTTTGATTAACTCTACTTGTTGGAGTTTTTCCAAGTATTTGTTTATATTTAAAGGTTTCCCTGGAAATATTTCAACTGTAGAGTTACCAAATTCCTCCATAGAATAAATACATTTGTCTAGATTACAAGTATTCAATATTTAATTGTTCTTGAAAACTATAATCATCTTCAGATTGTGAGTATGTTTCAAAGTTTTCTATTGAATTTAAGGTTTGACTTCCTTCACTAATATGAAAAATAGTAAACAGAGGTTGAATTTTATTTTCATCATATATCCATTCTTCATCTCCTATTTCTGTGATTATTTTTGCTGTAGGATATAGAGTGAATTTCTTTGTTGAGTTTCCATCAAAAATAAACATATCACCGAATCTATAGCTAATGAAAGCATCAGCTGTAGCTAACCAAGGTCTCCCTAAAATTAATGGATGTCCCCCTATGTTGTCCTTGGGATTTAGGATCATGAAGTCAACTGGATACTCCCAAGAATATAAGGACACATATATATATTCTAGTACACCATCTAGCTTGATTACTGATGTATCTGCTAATTGTAGTAATGTTGGTGTATACTGAAGGTTTGGAAGCCTAAGTTATTCCATAATCTTTTTTCTCATGATGTTGTTGGCTGCTCCTAAGTTAATTAATGTATTTGGAATCTCAATGCCATTAATGTGTGTTTTTACAATTGGACTCCCTGGGTCCAAATATTTTTGTATGGCTATTTTTCCCATCATAATGTCAACAATTTTTCCTACTAACTAAATCCTTTTTATTTTTTTTGATTTCCTTATTTTTTTTTCTCAACTTTGTTATTATTTTGGCTAGAATAGGAATCTCTTTAATAGCTTGCAACAAAGGAATTTTGATACAGACATTTTTTAGTTCATCTAGAAAATCATAAATGGGAAACAAAATTAGTTTTTTATGTCCCTCTATAGATTTGTAATATTTCAGGAAAAGGAGGGTTAGAAACAGATACCGAAGGTTGCTCTATTATAGGAGTTGAGTTTATTGGATCTTTTTGTTCTTCATTTTCAGAATTTTGGTTCTGCTGAAGAGATGTCCCTTTTTTAGAACTTTTATTTTCTTGTAGAGAAATTTCTTCACCAAAATCATTTTTTTCTTGAATAACAACAGAAGGTTTTTCCCTTTCTAATATTCTACCAAATCTAAGTTGGACATTGTTAAGATATAGTGGGGTAATCATGTAAGCTAAAAAGTTTTGTCCTTCTATGTTATAGGCATTTTGAGCATTTTTTTTGTTTGGGTTTGGTAATGGTTGGGTAGGTAGTTGATTAGTTCTTTGTGGATATGGTAATGATAGTTATGGATTCTGATTTTGGATTTCGGGTGGTTGATTTTCTTGTGGAAAATGTTGGGGAGGATAGTTTGGATAGGGTTGTGGATACTGGTTATACTCAAAGTATCCGCCATAAGGATTTTTCATCCCTTGTGTCCAAGGTTGAGGCTAGGACCAAGGTTGTTGCCATGATGAATTCCAATTGTTTGGTGGAGGCTGATTATACATTTGGTTATTAAAACCTTGAGTTTGGTGCCTCTGCCATGGTCTTCTAGAGACAAAACAAAGAGGATCTACTAAAGATGGAGTTGCTTCTTCTTCTTGAAAGACAGCCTTAAGACCTGGTATAGAGGGAATTTTTTTTGTTTCATGATTTTCTGCACAAATAACACAGGTCTCTATAAATTTCATATCAAGAGGAAATTCTCTCAAAGCGTGTTTCTTTCTGCATTTAGGACAGAAAATAGTTAAGGCGTCATTTTCAGCTTTCTGTTTGTTCTGTAATTTTAGGGTGTCTATTTTTTCACTGAGACTCCCTAAGATATTTGTCTTAAATTCATCAAGCATATTTCCAATTTCTTCCCTACTCATTTTTCTAGTTGTAGTTTATTTATTCTAGAGAGAATAGGATCCCTTGTATTCTTCCCAGTTTTTTATTTCCCTCTTGAGATATGAATGCATAATTCATCAATTTTAGGTAATGGTAATTGAAAGATATCTCCTTTTCCCATCATTTTAAGGATATATATCCACTCATCTCTAATGGATTTCAGTAAGAGAGATTTTAAAGTATCTTGATCTATATTTTCTATCTTAGCTCTCTTGATATTATAACTGAATATCTCAATTAGATCTTCTAATTTTTCATCCTCTCTCTGCATCATCTTAAATAATTCATCCTTACTATTAATATGTGTGCAATAATCCAGATATCTTTGAAAAAATGCACTTTTCATCTCATCCCATGTCCTAATAGACTATGTTATCAAACCCATGAACCATTTTAGAGTTGCACCCTTGTGTGTTGCAGGGAATAGCTTCAATTTTTTAGAGTCTTGTAAGTAGTCATAATATCTACATAAGACTTAAAATTCAAATAAAAATGTTTCAGTATCCTCAGTCCTTAATCCATGGAAATTGGGAAGGACAGAAGGTGAAATATTTTTTATTGTAAAATTTGTATCCTCATCAACTATAGGAAATCCAACAGAGTTAGGATCTCCTCCACCTCTACCTCTTCCTCCATCTCTTCCTCCACCTCGTCCTCTACCTATTCCTCCTCCTCCTAAGGCTTCTCCATTCATAATTTCTCCATGGCCTTCTTCTTCTACCATTGTAGATTCCTCAGAGCTAATGTAAGGTTCTAACTGTAGGGTTCATTGTTCTTCCTCTGGTTCTTCTATCAATGGAATTTTGAAGAAAGTTTCTTCTTCTTCTTCCTCATTAGGGACTTCCAACTCTTGAGATAGAATGTGTTCTCCTGTAGAGGTGAAAAAGGTTACTCCTTCTGTTGGAGATCTAGGATCTTCTTCTTCTAATGCTACCTTAGTAGATGAAGTTGGAGAATCTCCTGGTTGGATTTATGATCTTAAGACTTCAAGAAATCTATGTCTTGAGGTCAAAAATTGGATATGAGTTTCGGATGGTGGTGTGGCACTACGTGGTCTTGGTGGGGTGAGTGCTGTTGCAGGAATAAAACTTCTACCTCTAGTTATGAATCTACCCCTAGAGTCTCTTTCTCTACGCATTTCATTACATATATAGATATATATATATATTCTGTAAGAAATAAGGCTTCCTATTTTCATTTCCCTAAAAACAACGCCAAAATGTTTAGTCAATTTGATGTTTCAAATTGCTATCATGAATTATCGACCGAGGTTAGTAATTTGATGAAGTGAGGTGCACTATATGTGCTTAGGTAACCTTGTTCTCTTACTTCGTTGTGTATGTTTATGTTGTTTTTGGGGATTTTGTATCTTATGTCTAAAATTGGTCTAAGGGTTGAAATCTCTTAATGCTAGTGAATAGTCAAGTCTAAATGAATTTTAATGATGAAAACTAATTCTTAAAGAAGGAAGAAAAGGAAATGTTGTTTTTATTATAAGGAAATAAATTGAATTACAAACTATTATAATGTAATATGAAATCTAAAAAGAAGGAAGAAAAGGAAATGTTCATTAACTCATCTAAATTGCATAAAAATGAATCAAACTTTTATTAATGTTAGTAGGCTGGCAAAACATCTATCAAAATCATCTAACTAGTTTAAAACAAAGCATTATTCTAAATCTAATTGCATTAAAATGACAAGATGATATCAATTCATACCATATCCATTGAAAACTTCTAATCTGATGAAAACAGAGCATAACTTTAATTTAATTCTATCTTAAATTAATCTAATTCTATTCCATGGATTGAAAGCATAAATCCTATCACTAAGAATTGAAATGATAGTGCTGAATTGAAATTGAAATAAAGTACAAAGCATGAAACTATGATCGTTGTGTGACTGAATATCGAAATCTGGTCCAATTGGAAAATGACATAACCACCTTCTTGCGACAACATAGTTAGCACAAGATTACACAGCTAATTGGAAATTTAATCTAAGAAAGCATTCATAAAATTGATCTACAAAGCAGAATACAATTTAAAATTTAATTGAAAGTATTGGAGGGAAAAATGGTGGGAACTTCGCCTGGTTTGAATGGCGAAGGGTGGGACTATGCAAAGGTGCAAGGGCTTCGGGACTGTGCATCTGCAAACAACTGGCTGCGAGTACAAGATGTGGAGGCGTTCCAACTTTGTCGTGCTGCAGGAAGGCCATCATCTATGGTTCTTGAAGGCAGTCACGTAGGGAGGTTTGGAGGAGTTTTGCAAGGCGTCGGGTGTGCTCCAAGGAGTGCAGTAAACCAGGTGAAGCTGCAAGTTTCGAAGGGGAATGGCCTATCACACTGCCTGTAAATGGAAGGGTCAGCTCCTATTGATGGAGGAGCTCAGAAAGAGGGTAGGGGGTTGTTTTCTGTGTGTGAAGAGGCTCTGGGCCATTATATTTTCATAAATAGAAGGGTGGGAGGTCTTAGTGAAAAGGAGGATTTGGGAGCTGTCGCAGGCCATATTGGGTTTGTGGAGCAGTGTGGTTTTTCTGGCCCTAAAGGAATAAAGGACAAGGGCTCAGGCATAGCTAGTGAGGTTGGAGAGAAGACTCTTAAGAAGGGGCTTAGAAAAAAGAAATGGATCAAGTCAAAGAAGGCAGATTATAATTATGTGCTGGGTGAGGATATTGGTTGGGGGTAGGTGATTCAAATGGCCAGCAATAATCTGGTAGGAAGGGCAATGGGGAGGTTTTTCATGCTGAGAACAGTGGTAGCATGGGCTGAATATTATTGGAAGGACGCCATAGGATATGTGCCTGAGGTTGTGTCCCTCTCAAGGGGGTGGTTTGCGTTTAACTTCATGCATCTAGATCATGTTCAATGGGTGCTACAACATAGCTGTTCTTTGGACCACTCACCTCTACTCCTTAAGCCATGGCACCCTCTATTTGATGCAAGCAGGGAGAGGGTGGACTCAGTCCATTTGTGGGTTCGACTGCCGTGCTTGCCTCTACATTACTGGATTGAGGATCACCTCAGGGGCATTGGAAATATTATTGGGTCCTTTCTGGATGTTGATCTCTCTTTCCTGGAGACAAATCATAGGTGTGTTGCTCGGATCATGGTCAATGTTAACATCAGAGAGGGCCTTGCCGAATCACTGAATCTCAGGTGGGGGCATTATGTCATCAAGCAGAAGCTTGGTTATGAAAAGGTTCCCTTCAGGTGCAGAAGGTGCCATTCCTATGGGCATCCAGCCTTTGAATTTAGATTTTTCTTCCATCATACAAAAGGCCAACGTACTTGCAGAACTGAGGAGGGGCAGGGTTCAGTGGGGGCAGTTTCTAGTCCTTCTATTAGGCAACCCACACTCCCTAAAAATTTTGCTTGTGCCTCGAACCCTGCTATGAAGGATATTAGCAGTCAGTTGGAAGAAGGCTATTAGTCGTTGGGGGCAGTTCATGGTCCTCCTACTAGGTAGCCCACGCTCCCACAAATTTCTGCTTGTGCCTCGATCTCTGTTGTGAAGGTTTTTAGCAGTCATATTGAAGAGGGCTATCAGTCGTTGGGGGATGTTGGTATGATGAAGGCTGTGTTGAAAATCTTGGAGCCTTCCCTCATGGGATCCTTCCCTTATTTCCCGAGCCTCAATATTCTTCTCAAAAATGTCTCGATTACTGTCTTGGATTGGATGGATGGGTTTAGTAACCTCTCTGCTGTTGGTCCTCCTCATTCTTCCATTTCATTACCTTTTCCAGCTTCTCTTGAGGAGGTTATTGAACTAGATCCCAGTGAAGGGGTGTTGGTTCCAGTCCCTTCTTCTTTATATTCTCTGGTCTCTGGTTACTATCTGAGATCTAGTGTAAAGAAAGACTTTGGAGGGCTGGGGAAGGGGAAGTTTCCATCTTCTCGGGGAAGGGGTAGGATTTCTTACTTAGCTAGAGCCCATGATAGGGAAAATTGGATGTTCATGACGAGAAAAAACAATCAATAGAAAGGGTGCTTAGAGTAATCTGATCCCTGAATCTTGGTTTTAATGAAGATCATGTCCTTTAATTGCAGGGGTTCGGCAGGTCCCCATAAGAAATCTGCCTTAATGAGGGTTATTTTTCTGGATCATCCAGATATAATTCTGCTTCAAGAGACTTTAGGATAAGGAGCTGTGGTTAAATCTAGATTGGAAGGTTGGATGTCGGGGTGGTTTTTTGAGAAGTTGGATGTTAGGGGGCGTTCGGGTGGTTTGGAAGTGGGATGGAATGAAAGAACCATCAAGCCACTGAACACTTGGGGTATGGAGTCGGTCCTGAGTCTAAACTTTCTGGCGTTGGAGTTGGGTGAAGATTTTACTATTTTTAATATTTATGGTCCTTATCAAGATAGTATCCCCTTCTGGGACTCACTCTTGGGTAACCCTCTGCTCAAAGGGGACTCAGTGATTTTGGGAGGGGATCTGAACTTTACTATGGGCCAGTCTGAGGTTTGGGGTCCTCATGCTCAAACTGATTTATTGACGGGTTACTTCACTCAAAAATTGGAGGAGAGTCTTCTGTTGGATATTGAGCCCATAAAGCTGAAACCCACCTAGAGGAACAATAGATGTGTGGAAGGTCGAGTAGCGAAGAGACTTGATCATTTTTTGGTGGCTAAGAAGGTTGTGGACAGGCCTTTTCAAATCAGGCAATGGATAGGATGTGGGGGTGCATCGGACCATTTTCCTATTTTTATTGAGTTTAAGCTTGGGCCTCAGCAGCCTCCTAGCCCGTTAAAGCTTAACAAAATCTGGCTCAAGGATGAGACATTTAAAACTCTCGTTCACTCCAGGTGGATCCCTTTTAGTGCTATTAGAACTCACTTTGCGGCATATCAGTTTGCTTACTCATATTAACCATATCAAGGATGCTATCAAGGAATGGTAGGTTGCAAAGAGGCAGAGGGAGGACATGGAATTGAAGAAGGTGGAAGAGGATATTCACTCGATCTATGAAGGGAATGGAGGGGGTTTACTATCCCAAGATGATAAAGATACTCTTGTTCATCTCGAAAAGAGAAGGAACTCCCTCCTTTTGGATAAGGAGGAATCTTGGAGGTTGAAAAGTAGGGCTACCTGGTTGGCATGTGGGGATGATAATACAAAACTTTTTCATGCTTATGCACGAGGTAGGAAGACAACTAATACTATTTTGAGCTTAAGAGATGGGCAGGGTGTTGAGCATTCCTCCTTTGAGGCAAAGGCTAAGTTGGGGGTTGATCATTTCAAGGCCCTTTTTAAGGCTCCTATTCATGCATCTCTTACGGAAGTTACAAGAGTCACTCAGTTGTTCCCGACGTTTGTTGAGGAGGTTCATAATAGATCCTTGATGGCTGAGGTTTCAGAGAAGGAATTAAAGGATGTGCTTCATAGCTTCCAAAAATACAGAAGCCCAGGGCCAGATGGATGGTCAATCAAATTCTTTTTGGAACTTTTTGATTTGTTGGGTGCGGATCTACTAAAAGTGGTGGAGGATACCAGAATTTCAAGGAAGATTCATGCTTGTTTCAACTCCACTTTCATAGCCTTAATTCCAAAATTGGATAACCCATCTTCTCTGAATGATTTTTGTCCTATCTGTTTGTGCAACTATATTTACAAAGTGGTCTCCAAGGTAGTTGCCAGAAGACTCAAAAGTATTATGTCTGCACATATCTCTAGTGAACAATTTGGCTTTCTAGAAGGGAGGCAAATACATGAAGCCATTGGAGCAGCTTAAGAGGGTATCCATAGCATGAAGACCAAGAACCTCAAAGGGACGGTTTTGAAAATTGATCTCTCCAAAGCATATGATCGGGTAAGTTGGTTATATATTCGTATTCTTTTGACTCACCTTGGCTTTGGTATTGGTTTTATTATATGGATCATGAGTTGTATTACAATAGTCTCATTCTTTGTTTTGATTAATGGGGCGACCTCCCCTTTTTTTCATGCTGAAAGAGGTCTTCGCCAGGGTTGTCCCCTGTCACCTATTTTGTTCTTATTGGTTGTAGAAGGTTTGAGCAGGGCCCTTAAGGATGCCAAGAGACAGGGTACTTTGAAGCGTATTTAGGTTTCTCCAAATTTATTCATTACACATCTACTGTTCATTGATGATGTATTAATGTTCTGTTCTGGTTCTGTGAGAGATGTGAATACTATTGGGGAGATTTTGGACCGGTTTTCCAAGGCCACGGGAATGGAAGTGAATGCTGAAAAGTCTACAATTACTACTCATCGATTGAGGGAAGAGAAGAGGCTCGAGTTTCTGCGGATATTTCCTTATAATTATGTTGTTTTGGATGATGGGCTAAACTATTTGGGTTTCCATTTAAAACCAAATGATTATAGGAAACAAGATTGGAGGTGGCTATTGGAAAAATTGGAAAAGAGATTAAGAGTTTGGAGTCATAATTGGCTCTCTAGAGCCGGGAGATTGATTTTAGTGAAGTCAGTTTTGGAGGTTGTTCCGATGTATTGGTTGTCTCTCTCTTGGATTCCAAAAGGTATTTTGGAGGCTGCCCGACGGATCTGCTTTATATTTCTTTGGAGTGGGAAGAAGGACTCTTTGGTAACCCCTTGGGTTTGGTGGGAGAAAATAGTTGTGCCAAAAGGGCTAGGAGGTTGTAGACTGAAAAATATTTTTCTCTTTGCTCAAGCCCTTGCTACTAAGGGTGGATGGCAACTCATAAATGCAGATAATATTTGGACCCAAGTGATTTCCCAAAAATAAGTTGCTCCTTTATCCATTGTGGATTGGATTAGGAATCCAAGGAAGTTTTTTGAGGGTGGGTCGGTGATTTGGAAGGCTTTGGTTAAATCCTTCCATATACTGGAATCAAATCTAGTCTAGAATGTGGGTAGTGGCAGGAAGGTTTGCGTTGGTGAGGATCCATGGATGGGTAGTGTCATGCAACACCTTCTTCCTAGGCATACTATTGAGGCTTTGAGGCAGCGAGGGATTACTTTTCTTTCCCATCTTGCAACTATGGTTCAAAGAAGGCCTGGGCTTCAGTTTTAGATCTTGGCCTCATCACTGGGGTTGGATGCTCATGATGAAAGGGAATTGACTATTTACATCCGAGATTTAAAACATGCACATATTTTACTTCAGGAGAGGGAGGATAATATTGCTTGGGATTTTGATCCTTCAGGGATCTACTCTCCTCGGGCTGGCTACTTAAAACTGAGTGTTGGGGTTTTTTTGGGGGAAGGACATTGGTGGTGGAAGAAGCTTTGGAAGCTCAGCTGTCCTCCCAAGACTCGCCTCTTTATGTGGTGTGTCTTGTAAAATAAAGTCCCTACCTGGTAAAATCTGCAACGTAAGTGCTTTCAGGGCCCTCGCTAGTGTATTCTCTACAAATCTGATGAGGAATCTGTCAACCATATTTTTCTCAGCTATCCTTTCATGAAAGGGGTATGGTTGGAATGCTCTATATTGTTGGGCCTCCCGTGTAGATGGGAGGGATTTATAGTGTCTCATGCATGGGATTTGTGGTGGGTGTCTAATGTTGAGCCTAATCTTAAAGCTCTGCATCTTCTTGTCATTTGGGGTTGTTGGTTGGCTTGTAATCGACTTCTATTTGATGAGGCTATTAGTACCCCGGAGATCACAGGTGCCATGACTATTGGTTTACACTCTACGCTTCCTTATCATATCCGTGTTGCTAATCATAGGGAGCTTCTAATTTTGGAGATTGATAGGGGGACCCCTTGGGGTTTTTTTGATGGGGAAGCATAACATAATGTATGCAGAGGAGGGGCTCTTCTTTATCTTTCTGTCTCTCATTTTTTTTAGCTCTCTGTTGGGCTTGGGGAGGGCCCAAATAACCTTGCTGAATTGTTGACCCTCAAGCTTCTCCTGTTGTTCGCTGCTGAGAAAGGGTGCCAGAAGATAAACTTCTTTGGGGACTCCATGAATGTAATAAACTAGATTAAAGGCATTCAATAGTGTAGAGTTCTTCATCTACAAAATCTTTTACTTTCTATTTGGGAGCTCCTCTTTTCCTTTGATTCTTTCTCCTGTCAGCATATCTATAGTGAAAATAATGGAGAGGAGGATCGGGCTTCCAAGATGGGGCTACTGCAGGCTGTGGGAATCTAGAAGGTTAGAGAGCACAAGGATGGAGAAATACGAGATTATTTTCATCCCTCGCTATTCAATTAAGTTGTTCTAGTTTATTTTTGGCCTGGTAATCATCAATTCCTCAGGCTATCTCCCTCCCAGTGGTGTTGGTGTTTCCATTTTATAACAAAATGATATATTGAGGGTTTGATTTATGCTACTTGGTGTTAATTTCTTCATTGTGCTGGTTGTCGAGGGCTGGGATTTTTCCTCTTTTTGACTCACATGGAGATTTTGCAGTTCCCCTGGGTGGTGGATCGAGTTTTTTTTGTTTACTACTGCGGATTAGGCTCTCTTTTTTTCTGCTGGCTATCTTGTGTTTCGACTAGCACTTCGTTTGACTAGGCAGAGTTCTTTATTGTCTCGGTTGATGTTTCGGTTGGAAAACCTCGATGATCGTTGTATCAACTTATCATTACAGGTTTTGGACTGTATTTTTACTGATAGCATATCATTGATAGCAGTAGGACTGATTTTTTATGAACATTTTGTTTTCAGAATGGTTAGTGGTAGAAGCCGAATCTAGTTTTTACACAAAGTTTTCTTACAAATGTCATTTGTTTTAGACAATAAGAAAATAATATTAAGAAACATCATTTTCCTCACAAGTAAATAAGAAAATAATATTAAAAAACATCAAACCATATCTTTATAAAATTAAGCACGATATTGTTCTAGACAGTTTGCTTTAATTGAAAATCTGGTCAAGATTAGAGGTTAGAGAAATTCGTCTAATTGCCATTCCTATGCAGAGCCTTCATATGACCTTCATATCCGGCCTTGGATCAAAAGCCACGCTCCTCAGATCGTCATTACTAAATCCAGAAGAAGGTGGTGTGATTTGTATAGCACAGCTGGGAAGCCAACTCCACGACAGTTTCCTCAAATCATAAATCGCAATTTCCAATCCTCCTCTGAAACACACGTAATCCCCCACTCCTGTGCACTCCAACCATCTAACTGTTTCACACTTCCTCTTAAATTCCTCTAGGATGGATGGAGGCATCGTTACAATCTCTGCCCATTCTGCCTCTGACTCTGACTCCGTCTTTAAGTACTCCCACACCATAACTTTCTTCAATACCTCTTCACCAAAATTCTCATCACGTCCCAAAATTTCCCCCGCCATTAGAATGCGCGACCCGCAGGTGAGCAAGCGAGGACGCAATCTGCCACTAGTCACCACTGGCAACGGGGAGAGAATGGAAGTCCCATCTTTCATGCAAAAGCGCAGAAGAATTTGTCGGTCGTGAAAGCGACCTAACGCGTACATACTTCCAGCACAAAAGACCATTCTTTCCACTATCGATGAACCATGTGGCAGTATCCCTGCAACCCTCCATGATTTTTCAGATGAGCTGTACATTTCCACAATCAATATTCGACGTCGAAGGGACGAGGTACCCACTGCCACCACTGTGTAGGTTTGGTTTTCACTATGCTTATCTCCACTCACGATTCCCCTTTCATGTAAAGTCGTAATGGATGCAAAGGCAGGTAGTTTTAAGGCGGTGTGTGTGAGAGGATTGCAAACTGTATTGAAATTTGCTACATCAGTGCCAGGAAAAACGTCTACCAAAAACAGACCTGCTGCTGATCCTTGGCAACGAATACTGTAATGTGGCCAGTCACCACGAAAATATAGATATGTCACATTCACATTCGCCTCTTCCTTTAAGAGGAATGTGAGGGAAATGCAAGTCTTCCAGGTGTGTGTGAAGAAGCAATAAGTCATCCAAGGCATTTCAGTGGACTTTGTGTTGTACACTATCAACAATGGCCTTCTGTTGGGAGGTGCTTCACCCCATTGGCGGGTTATAAAATTAGCAGAACAACAGAGGCTGTTCAATTGCTTGCATGTCCCACTAAACCTGCACAAATACTTTGCAGATACCCACGTTAATATCTCTTCTTTCAAATCTAAGGGCCATTCTTCCCATAAAAAGGTATCATCCTGATCAACCATTTCCATTTTCTCCGACTCAACAGAACAACTGTTTCAATGATCAATACGCAGACAGACGAGTCAGTAAAAGTTGAATGCTCAAAAATTTTTGCACGGAAATTTAAATTTATAGAAGATGTGTGAACACATGGGCCGACGTGGTTTTCGGTAAAACAATAATAAATTAATCACAAAATAAATAGCTTCATGTATTATTTAAATTTAAATAACGCTTTACACATATTATTCTGTATATTGTAACCCATTTTCAAAACATGCATTTTGTATTCACTTTTGAGTCAAAGTAATTTGATTTTTAATTATTATGTAATGATTATATATATAATTTTAAAATATAATTTATTTATTTTAAATTATTTTAAATTATAATGAGTTGGTAATTTTTTTGGAGTAATTTGATCAACATTCAAGATCAATAATAACTTATGACTTAGCAAAAGCCTAGAAACTCTTCTAGCCTAATTACAATGGGTCAAAGATGTTCCTCTAGATTGAACCTAGGTTAAAAGTTTTAGTTTGGTTAAGAGCTACTCTTCCTCCAAAATAAAGAAATACATTAAGAGATTAAGAGTTAGAGATCTATGACTTGAGTGAAAGCCTACCCCCTAAGACCCAGAGATATTTGGTTAGAGCGAAAGCCTACACCACCATCAACTAATTCCACTTGGCATGGTTTTCTTTGAATAAGGATGAGAGTGAAAGTCAACCCACTATTAACTAATTCCACGTGGCATGGTTTTCTTTGAATAAGAATAATGAGTTAAACTGCATTCATAGATAGTAGCTAGTGATGGTTTTCTAGTTTGACACTTGATTTGTGATCCATGTTTTTCTCATTCTTGAAAAAAATGATTATTATTTTTATGTAATAAATTTTCTATAATTTACACATAGCTATCACATATTTTTATTTTATTTATTAATTGTATTATGAGAAAAATTGTTAACTAGAACATAGTATTATTGCTACCACCAAAGATCACATAATAATATTGTTATTAACTAGAACATAGTATTAGCACCAAAGATCACATAACACTACTATCAAGAAAAAATACCAATGGCCCAATGTGATATCCCAAAAAAAACATAGTGTAAGGCTAGTCACCATTCAAGCAGAGGTGGATTGCATTGTCACCATGATTTGTAACCACTATGCTTACACATGATGGGCTATAATTATCACATATAAAAATAACTATTGCAGCCATATAACCTAAATGGGTAGTTTATTTTCACAAAAAAAAAATCATATTTAATGTAACTATATTAGGCCATTGGAAATAATTCTCGAGCAAACTACAACTATTAAGAATCCCCACATCTATTCATTAAGATAAAATTAGATAGGGATATACTATGAAATCCACTTTCACTGTACAAAGAGGCTTACAAATTGGTAGCAAGCCACCACAAAATACTTGTAAAAGAGGTATGAATGAAGATATGGAAACAATACTCATGACAAAAAAAAAACATTAAATTGGGATAATTTATTAAAAAAGGAGATACCAAGGACCATCTAGATGCTCTCAATGTTTTTAAAATTTTGAGGACATCAAACACCTCTTCAAAAGCTGCTCCTATGATTTTGATGTATGGGAACATATTGAAAAAAAATTCTCTTTTTCACCAACAAAGCTCCCCTCAATGTCCTTGATACCACAGACAAATGGTGTAAAATAATATTTTCCAATCCAATTCTCAATCATATACAATTTATTTCCCTCAATTTCATTCATTGTGTAATTTAGAAAGAGAGAAATCAAATAACTTTTAGAAACTCCTCCACACCTACAAATTCTCTGTGGAACTCTATCCTCATTAATATTGAAGATTCCATCCTTTCTTTCTTTAGGTTCCCCTCTAAATAGAACGATCATGACTTTAAAGCCTAGATCCTCCATTTTTGAAATCTCATCCCTTCCATTCTCCTCTCCTTGCACCCTCCCCCCACATCCATTTCTTTGGCTAGCCTGTTCAGTGTTAGTCTCGTCACCTCCCCCTTTATTTTTTCAAACTCAATTTTCATGGAGCATATAAAGGAAACCTAGGCCTATATTCTGGCTCTTCAGGAATTGTAAAATATCACCATGGCACTCCTCTCTATATTTATTCAGGTTCCATCGGTATCGATGAACTATGGGGCAGCAATCTCTACAACCCTCCATGATTGTTCAGAGTAGCTATAGATTTCCATAATCAATATTCAAGTTTGAGGGGACAGGGCACCCACTACCAACTCTGTGTAGTTCTGGTTTTGACTATGTTCATCTCCAATCACGATTCCCCTTTCATGTAAATTCATAATGGATGCAAAGGTAGGAAGTTTTAAGGCGGTGTGTGTGAGAGGATTGCAAACAATATTGAAATTTGCTACAATAGTTGTAGGAAAGACGTCTACCAAAATCAGGTGTGCTACTAATCTTTCACAACTAATTTTGTATTATAGGCAGTCAATATGATATCTATATTTCACATTTTTCTCTTCATTTAAAAGGAAGGAGATGGAAATGAAAGTCTTCCAAGTGCATTTGAAGAAGTAATAAATGATCCAAGGTGTTTTAGTGGAATTTTATTTGTAAAATATCAACCATGAATTTCTATTGGGAGCTGATGCAACCCAAAGGTTGGTTATAAAATTTGCAGAAGAAAAAAGGTTGTTCCATTTCTTGCACAGCTCACTAAACCTACACAAATATTTAGCAGATAACCATGTTAATATCTTCTCTTGCAAATTTTGCGTCAATTCTTCCCATGAAAGAGTATCATCGTAATAAACAATTTCCATTTTCTCCGATTTAAACCAAAGTTAAATGATATAGGATGCGAATGAGCAATACTGGTTAGTGATGAGTAACGAGACTAGTTGGTAAAGGATGAATGAGCTATGATGTTGACTGTGAATAATACAATTTTTCCAAAAATAAATTAAATTGATAGAAGAGTATGTAATATCAAGACATCTGGCAGACCTGTTGGGTATATAATATCATGAAATCTGGCCATTTAGGTGACCTATTGATCCATATTTATGCAGGAATGCAACATAATACAGAAATAACCATTAACATAGAAATATAGCGGAAATAAGGCTTCATTTCATTAATATCAAATCACAGAAGTATGCTTAAAAACATGATGGAAATAAAATAGCTAGGGTGCTGGTAGTGAATCTATGAGAAGAGATGTGGCTACTAACGGACTCTCTAAACTCGTTACAATGAGGCTCGAGGGCCTATTTATTATGGATGTTAGTATGAATCCTTTGTCGAAGTGTACGAAAAAGGACCACTTTAGCTACGCATAACTAATAGCCCTAACAACAAAAGTGGTCGCCAATATCTTCAGATCCGCGGTTAGTTAGACATAAAAGAGCCGCAAAAAACCGATCTATGCATGGAAAGACATTAAGCGTAAAAAGTAAGGGTTTGCTCCATATACCAATAGACAAGACAAGAACAATTTTTGAAAGAATTTTTATATTAATGGGGCACTCGGGAGGAAAACAAGAAGGTGTATCCAATTCTCCTCGTGGGATGGGTTCTTGGAAGTCCTCAAGCACTTCGCATCTAAGATTTCTCTCTCTTGTTGGTGTAGAAGACCCACACAAAGAATGGAACTCAAAGGGAGCTCTCACAAAGAAATGGCAGAAAATGGTGACCAAGTGTATAGATCCAGAGTGATCTAATAGGCAACAAAAGGTGAAGAATGGTAGGAAAACCCTCCTATTTATAAAAAAATATTGGGTCATTCTAGATCTTGGTGCATGGGTTAAATCCAGTATCTAGATCCACTTTTTATGGAATATTTTATTATATTTGTTGGAGGGAAAAGGTATTTGACTTGGGTCAAATCCCTTAATTTGTCAAAAATAAATAAATAAATGATTTATTTATCTTTTTAAGGAAGCGGTTAGAAGATAATCAAATAAATAATGATTTATTTAATTATTTAAGGAAGTGGTTGAAATATAATTAAATAAATAGTGATTTATTTAATTATTTGTGGGTGATTTGGTCATATTTAACAAGGAATATCATCTAAATAAGGTTTAAATAATTATTCCTAGAAAATAATAAGATAAATAAAGGTTTATCTAATTAATTTCTTTGATTTTGGGTTAAACATGACTGGAATAATAATTAAATTATGGTTTAATTAATTATTCCAAGAGGAAAATCAAACAAATATAGGTTTGTTTAATATTTCCTTTTGGGGTTTCCTCGTTTTAACATAGTGAAAGCAGCTTTACTTAGGGTAAAACCGGTCTTACATGGTGTACTTGGGTCCATCTAATGATAATAGGTTAGATGACCAAAAAATGGTGTAACGTATTGCCCCCCAAAGATGCGAGTGTCGGGAGCAAATCGTATGACCGAAGTACGTTGTAAGAACACAATCACTAGACAACAAAAGGGATGTCGTAGAGAGAAATGTGAGGTAGATAGTGTGTTGAAGGACTAGACTCGAGGAGACGAGACTCGCAGTGCAACAAGTCTCTTTTTATGAGAGGGTACCCGTGTCAAGGCGGCGGGGGAGGCATACCTATGCCTCGCCGAGACAAAGTACAAAAGAATAGTGTGTCCAAAGAAACAAGGGACCGAACCATAAAGCACAACCGTACACCTGGGAGCCGATAAAAAATACAATGAGGAATCCCACATACATGCCGTGCCTCGGGATAACATCCAGACTTGTACAATAATATCCGATTACATGAGATACAAATACAACCCAAATGCCCCCCGTAGAAATGGGGAAGGGCTCACAAAATCGACCGATACATGCAAGTCGAAGAGGCGCCGCAAGTGGCTACGGCCAACATCATCAAATATCCGGAGCCGCATCGAAGGCCGCAAAGAAGAGGTCATCCCGGCATGTGGGGGGCTACTCGTGTGGCCACCCCCTCATGAGGGTTGAGACATCTCACACACACCCGGAATCATCAAGAGCCGTCGCTGGATCACCGGACCATCAAGTATACGAATCTCGATCATGCCGAAAGGAGTCGGAGAAACAATCAAGTCAAAGGGAAATGAGAGATCCCTTGGCCTCGATCCGAGGCACCGAACAAGAGTGGAAGCCGGAACCAAGGTACACCGCCCTCTAGACTCGGCTTCGGAATGAAAGTGCCGATGTCGACGGAGGAGGTCCGCCATAGTTGAGGGAGTGAGATGTCCCCAACTAAGGCACGAGAGAAAATAGTAGAGCGACTGGACGCATCGACACTAATGATGATGGTGAAATGGAAAGGACCGAGTAGCGAATGGACGACTTCCCTCGTTAGAGCATAAAGGGCATGAATGACATGGCAGCCGACTAACACAATATCATAAGGGATAGGGGACAAAGGGGACTCGAAGGTCATAATGTGCGACACAAGAGAGAGACCAAGAAATGAAGGATGGAGGGCTATAGTGGGGTACAAAGGGACTCCTGGATAGACTCCATGAATGCGATGATGACTCAACTTGGATGCTCTAAACAAGGGTGACATGATGGTGCTGCCACACAGTAAAGGCCCAATGGGGGACCATGAAAACACGAGTACAAGATGGTAACTCATGACGAAAATCGACACGACCAAAGACAAGTAAGGAGGTAAAATGGTGCCCCAAGTACAAGTGTTGTAAGTGAGGAAGTTCGATTTGAAGGAGAGGTGAAGTGATCCTTCTTGGACAAAATAACTCCCGGCAAAGGATGAAAGTACAAAAAGATGTTGGCTATCTAACGTAACATAAAACACACATCTCGAAGGGAAATGCTAAGGGTAATATTTCTCAAGATAGAGTGCATTGCGAGGATTAGGAAGAGGATTGCCTTCAAATTGCTCTAAAAGATATGCCCCCTTACCAAGATCCTTACTAATAACGTAAAGGCCTAGCCATAATGAGTCAAACTTCCCGCGACCAAGGACATCATGGGCTTGGTCACATACTAGAACAAGGTCGCCTTTGTGAAAAGGATGAGGTCGGACTTTTCGGTCATATTGAGCTTTGGTGCATTTCTTGGCCGCTTCCATGGTTTGCAATGCAACACGGCGGTCTTCGCAGGCACGCTCGTGCATGATAAGTCGTTGTTCTAGAGGTTGGGTGTCGGGAGAATTTCAACATATCGGGATGAAGGGAAGGGATTTCACACTCTATTGGTAAGACAACCTCCTCTCCAAAAAATAGGTGAGGAGGGTTATGGTTGAGGGGCATAGGTGCCCCCCGAGCATGGTGTGGTCATGCCAAAATGTATTTAGAAAAAGGGGAATCTAAACACATTTAAATGATGTGGTGTGCCATTTGTTCTCGTTATGGTTATGCGCTTTGAGAAAGGCAATGGAGGATTACCAATCTCTTTTGGTACCGCATATAGGGATCAAATGGAATTTAAGTTTCCGAGTTGGCATGCCTCGGTGTCACTATCCCAAAAAGAGGATTTGGAGATAATGAACTCGATGCTCTCGTAGAAAAGCTATAGGTTGGTCAACAATAATGTCTAAGAGATCAGGGTTGCTGATGTAAGATGAGGGAACGATAAGGGGGTATCATCCCTAGAGTGATCTCGAAGTGATATGGGACTCTAGAGGTTCTTCTAAATGTGGAAGAATACCGGGACTAAAGTCAACACGACCAGATACACTAGGAGAGTTATGGAGAATTGCTTCTCTTGGTCTCTCAATGTGGGTGCCCCCTTACCCAAACATTGGGTTTCAATGTAATGGCCACAAGGCGGATGTGGTGTGAACGCATGGGTTCGATGTAAGGGGGGAATAGATAAAGTCGTGGATGGGAATTGTTTCCATAATGTCGTCATCGTGATAGAAGATGGGGTGACTCGGTGGAAGAAAGACCGCCCGACGTGGTGAAGCGACTCTGAATCATCATCATGAGAAGAGAGGTTCACATGCGCATCGTCACAAGGGGTGACCGAAGAGTAAGTAGATAGAGGATCTACCGATGTTGAGCCAAAGATGATCATGCGAAGGCGGTGTCAAGCGAAACAACAGGGGAGGATTCGTATGGAATGTTCCCCGAGGGTCTCATGGATGATGATAGGTAGAAAATGCTGGACGAAGGCTCCGTCATCTCGACATCGGGAGGGGGGAATGTCAATGGGAGAATTCATATCCGGTAGTTCTCGTTGAAAGCTGCACGCGCAAATAGGGGAGAGGTGGACTCATTGCGCTTGGCCTCGAAATGGTGGACCGCGGCTAGAGAGCGGCGAAATCCTCGAGGCGGGGACAAAGATGGGTGTAATGGCCATGGAGATCACACAAAGCACAAAGGGGCGCTAGTGTGAATAGTCTTTGGGTTCCTGAGCGTGGTCGCGAAAGGAATAGAGGCTTCCGGGACCGTGGACTCAGTGGAACGTGACATTAACCATGGGCTTGAGACGAATCACTCCCGAGACGTATGGGTGTCGTGGCCGACAACATCACACAAAACGCACCGGATGGTATGCTTTGGAGGCCGAGGAGGGGCAGGGTTTGTCTGGGGGCAGCCTTGTCCTTTGATGCCCCCCTTGCGAGCTTTTCCCTTCTTACCCGGCGCCCACAACAGAGGTGGTTTCGTTGAGGTGACCGAGGCACCGTTGCAGACGGGAGAAGTCATGGGGACCGATTGAACCGGGGTCAAAGAAATATAAGGTTTGGGTTGACCGAGCGTGGGTTGCGGCCGGAGGATCATGGTACCGTACGGGAATCCCAAGGGTCAAGTTAGGAAGAGAGAGGGTGGCCATGATCGGTACCGTGTACACTCCCCGGTGGGGGAGCTAGGAATCCAGATCCCGCCCGAGCAGGTAATGACCAGAGGGACGGCTCCGAGATGGTTAAGGCCGTGGGGAACCGATCTAGGAGGATAAAGGGGTTCAGTGGATACCACTCGTAGGGGGAGGGCCGTAAGAAGGAGGTCCGTACTGGCTCGAAATGAATGGCTAGGAGCGGGTTGCGAAGGCGAGGGGGGAGGTTGCCGACTAGCCGAGGCAGAGCCGCTTACGAGCACTCGAGACGATTGCATCATGCAAACATTCGATAAGTCGAGATCGTTGATAGGAGGAGGGGGAAGGTTAGGGAAAGTTCCAAGCATGGAGGAATATTTGTAAACGCCGGGGGAGACACCGGTCAAGGAATCGACGGTTTGCTTGTTGGCTACGTGAAGAGATGGTCGTCTCGGTGAGGTCCCGAGATTTTGGCTCATGATATGTCAATCGGTCAATGGTGAATATCTTTCCATTATGGGGGAAAGACATCTTTCAAAAACCGTGGATGGGATAGCATACATAGCATAGGTGTAGCTTCGCCCAATAGAATGTTGTAATCTAGCTGGGGCGTCGATGACTTCAATGTCAACGCAACAGCCTTACCGAGCGAGGGTGATAGGACACTACGAAACGAGCCTATGGGCAGGGAGGCATGGCCGTCCCACGCTCGAAGGGTGATTGTGGAAGGGGCCAGCTCAGAGATCCGAGTTGCTTCCAAACCGAAGTGGACATCACACAAGTTGATGCCCCCTCATCAATTATACACCGGAAACGTTCGTGCTCCGGATTTTGACTAGGATTTGGAAGGTGACTAAGCGAGAAGAGGAGGATGGTCTCGATTGAGAGGAGTCGAAAACAATCATTTGGTCATCACCAGGATCTACAACACCCACGGTAGATAGTAGAGCCTTCTTTGGGAAGGGCACGACCGGAGGAGTTCCAAAGTGTGGAAATGGCAACAGGAGATTGCGCCAAATCATCTACTATGCTATACGAATGAGCAACTTCGACTGTAAGCAAGCATTTCGACGTAACGGTCCTTTAGGAATCTTGGTATGGACCTCAACTTTGGGTTGAGGGATATGTAAGGGACCATTGGTTGTCGAAAGAGGCTCAGAGAACCGTAAGAAGGGGACCTCGGGGGCGGCATCGAGCGAGAGGCGTGGGGTACCGGGCGAGACCGAGTTTGAAGGTAAAGGTTAATGGTTAGAGGTGGATCGTAGTCATCATGAGGATCCGGTAATTGGAGGAACCGTAAGGGGAAGGTGGAGTGGCCACCCGTCCGTTAGGTGGTTGGGTAGCCATGAATCCCTCGCTCGTGCATCCACCGGCTCTCGAGGGGGCTGATGACCGCTGGTGTGGGTTGAGAAGGCAAGGGAGGCGAAAGCGCATATGCCGGAGGAGCCGGCGCACCAGCCGCGTGATGAGGGTAATGGTTAGGTTGGGCAACATTGAGGTAAGCAGGAGGTTGGGAAAAGGGATGAGGCATACCGTATCTTGGATGCGTGCTACCGGGAGGGGGGAGAAGTGCAGGGGAGTGGTGCCCCCTCCCCCAGAAAAACCATAGCTCATGAGAGGTTGAGCGGATGGATGAGAGATAGATCCAACGATATTGCTCGGCGCATGAGGTGCCCCTTGTGTATGGGCATTACCGGGTTTGGGGAGATCGTAGAGACAAGAGGGATCATAACTCGTCTCGAGCGTAGATCGTGTCATACTTTAACGCCATTTGGAGGGCATATTCTTCGGTTTGAGGAAAATGCGATGCGACATCTTTCCCGATAGGGGACAAGAGAGATCTAAGGAACCAATCCATGTAGACACGGCCTTCGAAGGGAGGAGATTGGCATAGGCTCCATCTTCTTCGCCATTCCCCTGGACATGGGTAGAAAGGCGTGTCGAAGAGGTTTGCTTTGAAGGAAGTCAAGAGTTCGATACCAGTGTCATAACGAAGGGGAAGCCGGAAGTAAGATAAAAAATCCCGGCAAGAGTCGCAAAGGTGGTATGGGAGGAAGTGGGATGATCAACATACCACTTAGAAGCTTCACTCGTAAGCATGCGTTGGAACAATCTAAGACGAACAGAGTCACTCTGTAATGGAGGTAGATGAACACCACATGTGAAAAGATCGTACATGATTGGAAGGATCTTCTCAAAGACGCGCCTTCAAACTTTGGGATGCTCAAGGGAGCTTTGTCGCATAGAAAGTGCCAACTAGCGTCATGGTGTATAGGGTCGTTTGTCAACCGGTCCAAACTCGTGGAGGCCGAGGCCTCGCCAAGAAGGGGAGCACGGTGCAAATCGAGGTAGTTCCTCGTGGCGTGTTCCGCTAGTAGTAGTTCCGGCATTAGGGCTCGGAAGCACCGCTAGCGTGAGGCCCCGGACCAGTACATAGTGAAGGTGACAGGGGGGGAGAACCGGAAGGAAAAGGAGAACTCGATGAATCGCAGAGGAGTTGGAGTGCGTACTCGAAGGAGGACCGGCTCGACGACGCGCGGGCGTGAGCAGTGTCGACCAACCGGAAACCGAGGGTGAAGGCCAAGAAGTCTCCCGGAAAGGCGCCTTGGGGGGCGCAATGATGACAGAGAAGAAGGAAACCGACAAGGGTAGAAAGGGATAGAATCAAGAAGGGTCAAGGGCGTACAAGGTGCATGGACAATTGATTTTAGAGTATTTGCCAGAGCGGTGTTAACTGTGCGCTTCTTCACTTAGGGTCGCTGTGTGATGTGCGTTAATTTTAATTTTTAAACCCTTTTCATTTTGAGAGCAAGAAAAAAGTGTGTCACATGAATCGAAAAGAAATCCGCAGAGAATAGTATATAATGTCGAAATAATGTAACATTTAACAAATCAAACATGCATCAATCTAACCCAAAAAGGCGGGACTCTCAAAACTAATCTAATCAAAACACACTAAAAAGAGGCCAATAGATCTAGGGTCAAAAGGGACAGTGGATCTAAAGGGTAAAGTCGCTGAAAAGAGGTGCAGATCACAACCAAGAGACAGAGGCAAGGTGGTCGGAAAAAGGGAAGAAATTAGCAAAAAGCGAAAGGACAGGAGGAGGTCCTAAAGAGAGGTCCAAAAAAAATGACAAGAGGTGATTTGAAAGGAAGGAAGGCTGATTTAAAGGGATCGGAGGATGAGGTATCGATCCGAAAAAAGGGAAGGTTGAAACTCTGAAAAATTTAAACACTTACAAGTAGCTAAAACTCTTCCACAAAAAAGTGGAGGGTACTCGGGCCCTAGGGGGCTAGATTCCCACTTAGTTGAGTAAAAAGAGCAATAATAGGTCTAAACGGGCAGAGACGAAGGTCGACAACCCCCGACAGAGGTTCGTACAAAACCCTGTAAAAAATTTCGAAAAATTCCAATTTGACCCGTTTTTTCGCTCGTAGCGCTTTTGGGTTGTTTTCCGCTACCCGTGTCGCAGCTTTTTGGGTCAAAAGTGCAACCCGGGGGTCCAGGTCGCAGCTTTAGGGGCTGAAAAGTGTGACCCCAAACTCCGTTGTCTCGAAGGAAGATTTTCGCAAAAAGTTGCCGTCTCGCTGGTACTGATGTCCGTCACCCGCGCAATAGGGCCGTAAACACACTAAGTTAGAAATTTGAAGGTTTTAGGGTTTTATGTGAGAAAAACAACATAAAAAATAGGAAAAATAAACAGACTGAAAAAGAAACCCTAGGGGTCGAAGTAGTCGGATATGCAGAATATGAAAAACGACGACGGTCGTAATTTAAAACCCGTGTGGAGTCGCCATTTGTTAGTATGAATCCTTTGTCGAAGTATACTGAAAAAGGACCACTTTAGCTACGCATAACTAATAGCCCTAACAACAAAAGTGGCTCGCCAATATCTTCAGTATATGCGGTTAGTTAGACATAAAAGAGCCGCAAAAAAACCAGATCTATGCATGGAAAGACATTAAGCAGTAAAAAGTAAGGGTTTGCTCCATATACCAATAGTACAAGACAAGAACAATTTTTGAAAGAATTTTTATATTAATGGGGCACCCTGGGAGGAAAACAAGAAGGTGTATCCAATTCTCCTCAGGGGATGGGTTCTTGGAAGTCCTCAAGACTTCGCATCTAATATTTCTCTCTCTTGTTGGTGTAGAAGACCCACACAAAGAATGGAACTCAAAGGGAGCTCTCACAAGAAATGGCGTAAAAAGGTGACCAAGTGTATAGATCCAGAGTGATCTAATAGGCAACAAAAGGTGAAGAATGGTAGGAAAAACCCTCCTATTTATAACAAAATATTGGGTCATTCTAGATCTTGGTGCATGGGTTAACCAGATCTATATCCACTTTTTATGGAATATTTTATTATATTTGTTGGAGGGAAAAGGTATTTGACTTGGGTCAAATCCCCTTAATTTGTCAAAAATAAATAAATAAATGATTTATTTATCTTTTTAAGGAAGCTGTTAGAAGATAATCAAATAAATAATGATTTATTTAATTATTTAAGGAAGTGGTTGAAATATAATTAAATAAATAGTGATTTATTTAATTATTTGTGGGTGATTTGGTCATATTTAACAAGGAATATCATCTAAATAAGGTTTAAATAATTATTCCTAGAAAATAATAAGATAAATAAAGGTTTATCTAATTAATTTCTTTGATTTTTGAGTTAAACATGACCTGGGAATAATAATTAAATTATGGTTTAATTAATTATTCCATGAGGAAAATCAAACAAATATAGGTTTGTTTAATATTTCCTTTTGGGGTTTCTTGTTTTAACATAGTGAAAGCAGCTTTTACTTAGGGTAAAACTGGGTCTTACATGGTGTACTTGGGTCCATCTAATGATAATAGGTTAGATGACCAAAAAATGGTGTAACAATGGAGAAACAATGGATAACTCTAAACATCCAAAAACCTAACCCTAGAAGATGAAGCATCAAAAACTATGGGCCCTCGTTTGGGTAAATTGGTGTTCCAACTTCTCGGGGATGTAACTTCGGCATACTATCTCCATTTGGGGCCTCAAAATGGCTCCTAAGTTCAGGGAATTGAAAAAACTGCTAAAAATAGTAAGTTGTGAAAAAACCGAAAGAGACAATGGTGGGCCCCAGTGGAATAGGCGGGTGACCACCAATATCCACTTGGATTATTCCTCCCCCTTAGGAAGCAAATGGTCCCCATTGTGTTGATTTCCTCCATGAGATGAGGAAACTTTTTGTTTGAACTTGGTTTCCGGTGAACCACTTCCTTGTCAGCAGGGGTTGGTCGACTTTGACAACCCGATACAGCTTGGATCTTCTATCGGTGAATGTTCTTGATTTGCATGTCCATGATACAGCCTTTGTGGTGACCCTGTTCCATGCAATCTGGGTTTAACTCCTTTGGTGTGAGTTCTTCCGCAATGTCGAGGTGTCCAATAGAGGTGGGAAGCAAGGACGAAGGTGGTCTACATTGAATACCGGGTGCGTACCAAGGAATGGTGGAATATTGAGCTCGAAGGCATTGTTCCCTACAACCTTTAGTGATGGTGTACAACCCATATCGGAGCGCGTGAATCTTGCGATGGGGTCCAGTGAGGCACTCCTTTTCCCAAATGTAGCCACACTTTTTTGCCCACCCGGAAGTTGTGTGGCACCCGATGTTGATCATGTCATTGCTTTTACTTAGCATTATCTCTATCCAATATGTCATGAACTTGTTGGTGGATGTGATGAATGTGCTCGATGAATTTGTTTGCTCTGATCAACTTGAGACTAGACACGAGCCGAATCGGCCCAAGTAGCCGCAAATGGCATGGCTACATCAATCGGACATAGTGGCTAGAATCCCAAGCCCACTCGAAAGGGGTCGTGGGCCGGTTGAGATGTGGAGAGCTCGGTTATAATTTTGTTGTACATAGGGAAGGCTCTCATCCCATTTGCATGGATGCTTTGAATTGTTCATGCGCAAAACTGTGTATAATCATCCTATTGACAACCTCTATCTAGCCATCAGCTTTGGGGATGGAAAGTTGTGGAATTATTGAGCTTGGTGTCCAACATTGACGAGAGGTCGGACCAAAATGTGTTGAGGAACTCCGCTGTCGCGATCTGAAATGATAGACTCGTGGGATCCCAAAGTGCACCCACACTCGTTCAAAGAAGAGTTTAGCAATGGCTTATGTTGTGATATTCTTCTTGCAGTCGCCATAATGGCCATCTTTGAGAATCTGTCAATGACCACGAAAACAAAGTCATTTTCATGCTTATTAGAAGGAAGGCTCGACATGTAGTCCATGGAGATGGATTCCCAAGGTCGACTAGAGGTAGGTAGTAGAGTATAGAGGCCTTGCTTCTTGATGGTCGATTTGGCAATGGCGCAAGCAGTGCAAGATCTGATGTACTTCCCGAAATCTTGTCGAAGGTTCAACCAATAGAAATACTTGCAGTAGATCGCTACTATTTTCTCAACCCCAAAATTCCCAGCCGACTCAACTATGGTGCGCTTCCCATATCATCCCTAGCACGCTCGCTTGAAGGAACACAAAGGTGTCCCGTGTGACATAATAGTGCATCTTGGAGATGAAAATTTTGGAGCTTGCATACCCCCCCCAAGAGTGCCTTTGTATGTGTACCTCGAATTATGGATCTCTCTTGTAGAGAAGCGGCCAATCGAAGTCTCATGCCCACAAGAGTTGAGAACGATGGTTATGGCAACGATCGGTGGTCGACTCGGTAGTCCGCAAACATTATTGGTGCTACCCTTCTTGTACTTGATGTTCAAATGAAATTGTTGTCGATTTGTGGACCACTTCTAATGGAAATCGTTCGCAACTTCCTTGTATCCGTATGAACTACATGGGTCGATGGTCCGTGTGGATGATTGTCTCCTTCCCTAAAATTTAAGTCTTCCATTGTCAACAAGCCTCGCACAATGGAATATACATTATTTGTCATAAGTGGGATACTTTAGAGCCGTGTCGACAATGTCTCACTATGATATGCCATTGGATGCCCCTCGTTGAGTAAGAAATGCCCCAATAGAATAGTCGAGGCATTTGTATTGATCTCAAATAGTTGTTGCAAGTCCGGTAATGTGAGCACCGGGGCGTAATGTAGGCGATGTTTCAATTCTATAAACGCCTTCTATTGAGATTCCGACCAACATAATTTTTTCTTTCACTCCTCCCTTGGTGACATGACTCAAGGGCCAAGTGATATGAGAGAATCCCAACATGAACCCGTGGTAGAAATTAGAAAGACCCACAAAGATCGCGAAGCTCTGTTAGGGTGGTTAGGGCCGACCAATCTCGAATGACTTGGATCTTGGTTGGATCCACATGCACCCCCCTTTCATCAATAATGTATCCCGGATATTGAACCCGGGTCATGCCAAAAGTGCACTTCTCCAAATTGACACACAACTTGTCTTACCGCATCGTTTGGAGGACTTCTTGGATGTGGCGGAGGTGCTCTTCCCAAGTCCGTCGAAGATCGGAATGTCATCCAAGTATAGCACTACAAATGAGTTGGTGAATGGATGAAAGATGTCATCCATCAAATTCATGAAGGTTGCGAGAGCATTTGTCAATCTAAAAGGCACGATGACCCATTCGAAAAGGCCCTCCTTGGCTTTAAAGGCAGTCTTTTCGCACATTATAGGGTTCAATTGGTACCCGGTCGATACTCGGACTTCAAGTCGATCTTGCTGAAATATTTTTCCCCTTTGAGTGGTTCTAGAAGGTCATCGTTCCATGGGATCGGGTACCTATTCCGACATGTAATCTTCTTCAGCGCTCGATAATCAATACAAAGTATCCAAGTCCCATCCTTCTTCTGTACCAACACGATCAAGCTCCCACAAGGTGATGAACTTGGCCGGATGTGACCTTTTTGCAGCAGAACTCTTGAATATGCCTATTCATTTCATGATTCTCCAGTAACGTAGCACCTATAGATCGGTCCATTGGGTAGTGGCGCACCTAGGGTCGTGTCAATGGTGTGCTTGACTTGACAAAGTGTAGAGGCACCCCTATGGGTGAGGTGAAGATGTCCCCATACTCCTCCACAACCTTTGTCCATTTGTTGTTGTCGTGCGGAGGAGCCATGTCTAGAGGTCATGGCCACAATATTCTTCTTGCCCCGGGGGGCGGATGATCAGGAAAAACAAAATTTCCTCGGTTTGGGAAATGAGCTTACTACATTGTTTTGCAAAGAACCAAAGAGATAGTGGGAGGCGGTGGTACCTCCGGTATCATGTACAATTTATTTCCCAAAGTAACAATAACAAACACGGGGTCGGGACTCATACACGATGTCGCTTCCACAAGTATGGTTGGCCTAATAATACATCGAAACATCAATAGGAGCAAATGTCACACAATACCCGATCCATGAAGGGATTGATGCTATAGGGAAGGCAACATCGTTGTCTAATGCGGAGATCATGTCCTTGGTCGAAGCCACCCGATAGTGTATGGTTGTGGGTGCGTTGTGGTCAGCAAGCCCAACCGCTTCACGACATCCGCTGAAATGAGGTTCTTTTGGCTCCCATTATCGACAATGAACCATAGCAAGGAACCCTTTACCCATAGCCGGGAGTGGAAGAGATGCTCGACCTCCTCCGGGATCTTCTCGGTTCCTCCTTCTAGATATTCGTAGTGGAAATAGTGGCATTGGGCTCCGCATCAATAATCTGTCTTCCCATTTTGTCATTCACCTTGTCAGGTTCCCGATTCGTAGTCGAGCATGCATCTGATTCAAAAGCCCTCATCTCATCCACCAACGATCGCTTGGCTCGACACTCACTTGTGTTGTGAGTGGAGATCTTATGGAACTCACACCACTTTCCCGTGTCTTTATTTTGGCTTTGCGTTGTTGTTATTTGTCGGTTGTCTTGGGCCACCATACCTTGGATTTTTTCCTTTGTTCCATGGTTTGGGGGCACCTTTCCCTTGATTTTGATTCTCTCGATCCAAAGTCTCTCTTATTCTGTTTGAATTTCTGCTCAATCTTGGTAGCATACCAAGCATGCCATACCAAGCAAGGAGATTTCGAGGAACTCCATTTCCTCCCCGAAATGTATCCGTGTAGACAACTCGCAATAATTTTGCACCAAACGTTTCTCCGAAATATTTGATACCCAAATTTGTGCACATGTGGTATGGAACAGATTCATTAGCTCATGCACATCTTGAGCTCCTTTGTTGCCACAACGTGGTCCATTGTATGTACTTGTCCTCATAGCTCCCCACAGGGATAGTAATGTTCCTTGATGGCATCTCAAAAATATTTCCAAGTGGGTACGACCGAGAACAAATAGGGTTCGTCTCGTCCTTTTTCTCATAGTAGGTTTCCCACCAGCCCTTGACATGGGGGGGGTAGCTTTGAGGAGTGCAAAAATAATCTTCTCCCCGGTCGGAAAATTCATGAACCAAGAAATATCCTTCGAATAGATTCAACCATCTATCTACAACATCTCGCATCTCATTTGACCCTCAAATATGGGAATGTCAAAGTTTACTTGTACCTTAAAGGGAGTTGCGCCTCCGTAATCGCCGCTGGATGCAGATGCGCCGCCGTGGGTAGTTGTTGAAAGATGTAGGGAAAAGTTATCCATCATCGCATTCCTTTGATCTTTTGAGGGCCTCGCTCAAGAAATATTTTAATAGGATCTCTTGCTCTCTCATCTTTCTTTTTTTCCCCCCCCATGGGCGTCCGTAGGGGTTTGTGAGGCCGATCTTGCAAAGGTTCCACCAAGTCGAGCCCTAACTCCTTATACCCTCGACCTCGTTGGGGACATGCAAAAGAAGGATCGAGAAAAAGACGATCGCTCCGATACCACCGATTTGGATTTATGCAGAATGCAACAAAATACGTAAATAACCATAAACATAAAAATATAGTAGAAATAAGGCTTCATTTCATTAATATCAAATCACGTAAATATGCTTACAAACATGATGGAAATAAAATAGTTAGGGTGATGGTAGCGAATCTCTCGAGAAGATATGTGGCGGCTACGCATCCTCCGAACTCTATTACAATGAGGCTCGAGGGCCTATTTATTATGGAGAAATAATGGAGAACTCTAAACGTCCAAAAACCTAACCCCTAGGAGATGAACTCGCCAAAACTATAGGCCCCGTTTGGGCAAATTGGTGTTTCAACTTCACGAGGACGTAACTTCAACATATTATCTCTGTTTTGGGGGCCGCAAAATGGCTCCGAAATTTCAATACCCGAAAAAACTACTAAAAAATAGTAAGTTGTGAAAAAAAGTGAAAGAGACAATGGTGGGGCCCCAAGTGGAATAGGCAAGTGGCCACCAATATCCACCGGGATCACCTATTGGGTAAATAACTAGGTAGTTACAATATATTGGGCGAATTAATTTGAATTGTATATCGACTAAATAAATAGATATCTAGAATACATCGAGTTTGAGTTTTTAATGAATTGTTTGAGTTTTAGTAAATTTGTATTGAGTAATTTTTTTACTTTATTTTATGAAAAAAAATTATAGTTTATCAATTATTTATCTTGATAAGTTAGAAGAGTTTGCCAAATTTTATAGTTTTTTTTTAGAATTTTTTTTATTACAAACATTATGTGTATGTTTAAGTTTGAATAAAAAAAATATTCTTTATTATTCTTGTTTAATAAATTTATTAACTAATTTGCGGGGATTTGTAATTATTTATATTATTAAAAGGATTTACTTAAGGTTTCAATTTTTTTTCACGATTATTATTCTTACTTACATTATTAGCATTCTTAAGCTTGTAAAAAATTCACCAATTTACTTTATATAGATAAAATATTTATGATGATGATGATGGTTAACGTCCACTCGTATCAATGTTTGGTCTATCGAGCCTAAAGAAAAGAGATATTTTGTTTGATTTAATATTTTATTCCTATGCTCAAAAAAGCGTGGAGATAAGCCTCCCCGAGCTCACTATAATTTTGACATCTTAAAAGGTTAGGAAGGTCGAGTATTGCAACAAAGATTATGAAATTGAGCTCTAATGTGGTTGTACGCAGGGCACTCTAAGAGGAAGTGATTTTCATCCTCGATGTGCATATTCTCGCGAGATGGCACATCATTTCCATCCATGTTGTTTTAGGAACTATCCAACGACCTGTTTCACTATGGTGCTCGTGGAGAGTTTGTTCTAATCTTGGCTATATTAATTTTCTTCTTTGAGAAAGTTAAAACACATAGATACTTTTGATCTTCTAGGGTGGGGTTGATGACCTCCTTATAATATCTTAATTTTCTTTTAGCTTCCGGATATTTCTCACACCACATTTTTTTCTTTGAACTTAGAAGTAACAATGTTTTTTAATGTTATTAATGTTTTTCAATGCAACATTTTCATCGATCTCCCAATGGTTTAACCAAAGTCCCTCGGTGTCTTTATACCAACCTCATTTAAGACTTAGGTGGTTTTGGTCGGAATTTAAAGCTAGCTTAGGAAGTCTATGGTCTCCCTATGCTATTGAGCTTGTGCTTGTACAAATGAAGCCTAGTCATAGGTAGGCTCTCGATAGGGTAAAGACCCACTTCTATAAGGAGAATATGATAGGGTGTATTGCTTTTAATTTTAAGGTTATAAGTTATAAAATGCTTTTGGATTTGTTCAATCTTTCTCCAGGATTCTCTAGAGATGTTGCAACCCCAAACCTCACATCCATATAAGATAAGAGGAGTGACCAAAAATAAGCTTTCCACGCCCATTAATCCTGTATAGGATGTATTCTTATATGTAATGAAAGGTAATTAAATATTACTCAATTACTTATGTTATAAGAATTTTTATTAACACAATTATAAATGTAATTATTTTCACAATTATGCATTATATTTATAGAAGAGTATGTATTATGAAAACATTGCAGGGAAGTGTTGGACTGAATAATTAGGTAGCTAGAATATATTAGTTGAATTAATTTGAATTTTAATGAATTTTAACTATATATTTATTAAGTTAGAATATATTAAATAAATAATTAGATAGTTAGAATAAATCGGCTAAATATTTTTAATTTTAATTAATTTATACTATATAAATTTTTTTATACATTTTATTATATATTAAATTAAATATTATAAAAAAATAGAAAAAAAACACATTTAATTATGAGAAAAATCTTTCTCTAAAATTCACATCCAAATAAATTTGTCGACGTTTTTCAAACAGCTAAAGTGGTTCATCATCGATGAGATGAAAAATCTGATCAGAAACCCAATTAAACAGATAAGAAAAAGCTCCAACTAACCGTTGTAAAATAACGGCTAGTTTGACTTAAAATTGAGAATAAAATCATAAAATAAAATATATATATAAAATAACAATTTTTTTATTAATTGATTAATGTTTATAATTTGAATATTATTTATTTTTAATTTTTTAATTTTATAAAATAAGAATTATTCAATATTTTTTTGAAGATTAAATAAATATTTACTATTATATGTATTTATTTCTATAATTAAAATATTAAAATATTTATTTTGTTCTATTTTTTATTTATTATAATAATAGATTAAATGTTAAAATATCAAATCAATCGAAAAAATAAATAAATAAATAAAAATAAAAAATAAAATTACATAAATAAATTTTTTTTAATTTAATTAAATAAATAAATATTTATAGATTGAAATTTAATAAAACTATTTTAATTTAATAGTATGTTAAAAAAAAGAATAAATAAAATTACATAAAAGATTTTTTTAATTTAATTAAATAAATAAATATTTATAGATTGAATTAAATAAAACTATTTTAATTTAATAGTATGTATATATATATATATATATATATATATATATATGTATGTATATAGAAGAGCAGAGAATCCAACATCGGCTAACCATTCACCCATCGTCCCTATTGAGATTAATCGGCCTCTTTTTTGATTTCGAGGGCTTCTCTCAACTTTCCGTGGTGGAAATGGTCAATCTTCACAATAACCTTAGCATCTTCAATGCAAATGTGATGATTTGTCTTCTCAAAGCATGCTCTCGCTAGGGCCGAGGAGTGTGATCTATTATGCTTAAGGTCAACGACATGTTCATGAATTCTTTGATTAATTGATCGGCCCATTTCACCAATGTAAGGGGTCCCACACGAGCACGGAATCAAGAAAACACCCTTACCATCCTTAGGGAAAATCGGGTCTTTAACTAATCTAAGTGAACTCGAATGGTACGAGAGGGATTGAATGTTGAGGGAACATTAAATTTCTATAGGATCCTAGCTATTTTATCCGTAGTACCTTGGATAAACGTGAAAGTGAACTCCGAGATAACCGATCGCAAGGATCTTTCTTAACTCTATGACCCTTTTCAGCCTTTTTTGAAAAGCTTTAAGACATTGACTCATACTATAACCATTTTTAATTAAAAAACTTTAAGGAGATGAGCCTTTTCACCTTCAAAGTGGTGTTCACCGTAGATTCTAAAGGCTCTTATGGCTACTGGGTCATGAGAACCCCAAGCTTCGAGGAGGGAAATGGTGAGAACTATCATGTAAATATCGCTCGCATGTGTCTTCTTTCTAAAAGCTTCATGAGAGAATGAACCATCTTCATTCCTAGAAATGAGTACATCAAGAAAAGGCAAGCTACCATTATCTTCAAATTCCATGGTGAACTTAATAAAGTCGATTGATGATTAAGATGTCGGAAGAAAAGGTCCAATTTCTCCTTACGATGAGGCCACACAACGCAGGTGTCATCAACAAACCTTTTCCAAAGCTTAGGTTGAAAAAAGAGAAGCAAAAGGGCTCTAGATTTGAAGTTTATATGATTATATGATTATACATTTAATTTATATGATTATACTAATTATTATTATAAAATATATTCATATATATAATGCTATGAAACTTAAAAAGTATATAAATACATTGAAAAATAAATAAATGATAATTAAATATTACTTAATCACTTATGTTATTGGCACGATTATGCGAGGCATTATATTTATCATGTAGTAAAATTTAAAAATGGTGCAAATTATTCACAATTTAAATTCAATTATTTATGAAATCATAATTTCTAATTGGCAAAGTGATGTTTCACTTTTATTTCACTAATTTCAATGGTTGTTGTTGGTATGTATGGCATGTTTATAGTAGTTGAAATCCTAGGTGCAGTGCATCAACTAATTGCAATGGTTTGTTTCTGGGGTATGTACGTCATGTTTACAGTAGTTGAAATCTTAGGTGAGGATTGATGGAAACATTGAATTCTTTAGTGCAGGGCTAAGTCACTCTATTTTTTATTACCATTCATCATCTTTATAAGCATTATAATATAATTTTCGCATTACATTCGTAATGCTAAATATTTTTTAAAATTGAAAGGTTGAATATTATAGATTATAAGCGTACTTTTTTATGAGATTCGGGGTATTCGATGTAGTTAGTACTATAACTAGTCATTATGTTTAATATTGATAAACACAAATAACTTTGAAATTAAAAAAATATTATTTTTTCAAATGATCAAAACTTTAAACGGTTGTATTGCACCTTTTGTATGTATGATGTGGACAATTGTTCAAATTGTTGTGTCATGATTTAATTTCTCGTATGTAATTACCATATTTATGCCATGATTTTTAAAATATTTGTGCAATGATTTTTTTTATTGTTAATTTTCATAGGGAAATCACCTAAAATTAAAATCCTTGAAAATAACTCATATTCATGTAAATAAACTATTTACTATTAGTTACTTCCCACCATAATTTAAGCAAGTATTTGCATACAAAATAAATAGGAGAAAGTTAGAGAAGTAAAAGTTTGAATGTGGTGATTACTACCCACCTAAAATTTATGTGTTATTTCCTATTTCCTACCATTATTTATGTTCTTTTCACCACTTTAACATATAGGAATGTAGGAGTAAAAGTGTAAATGTGGTGATTACTACCCACCAAAAATTTATGCAAGTTCCCGTCCATAACTAGACAATTAAAGGATGAATACTTTTTCATGTTTGAACATAAAAACAATTTTTTGTTTTTTTTGTATAATGTTCTTAAGGATATAAATTTTATTATTATTTTGTTTGTATATTTCAAACAACATGACAAACAAAGGAAGTTTCTCCCAAACAAATAAATTCAACATAAATACTACATGGCTTTTTTGAGACAGCTTACATTAACATTTAATAACCCTAGCCTTAAAATTTTTAGAATCTAAATGATTGTCTTAAATGTTTGGATGCTGATTTTTTCGGTTTTTTTTCTTATGTTTCCCAATATTAAATTGGATTTAATGTCATTACCACTACAAAACATGAGATTGTTCACTTATGGTAAGTATTGATATGAATATGCCATTATGGGTTTTTTATTTTTTCTTCTAAGAAATATCTTTATAAACATATTACCTTCTTTCAATCATCTTCAAATATATGTACAAAATGATTTATAACGAGTGCTTGTGTTGTTTTAGCTTTTCATGCTTTTCTCTATATCACACTAAGTTTTCAGATTTTCTATTCCTTCTATATGCCTTTCGAGTTGTTTTAGTTTTATAATCCATTTCATATTTTCAGCACCAAGCAACATTTTATCATAGTTTTTCTTTCTATAATAGGGAATTGATTGGTTTTCTTTCAATAATGCAAACCAACAATGCAAGCTAAAACCCTTTAGCAATAAAAGTTATTACAAAATATGGGTATTGTGATGGGACTATTTAGGTACTATTTCAGGATGATTAATATTTATATATAGAAAATTTGAGGACAATATATCATAATTGAATTCTATAAGAGAGAAACATAAATATGGAATGTGGTGTATTCGTTAACCTTGTCGGATGTTTTACCTCCTCATCCTCCATTTTGTTTTTTCATATATAACAAAGTTGATTTTTTATTACATACACGGAGATATTAAAAACTTAAGAAAACATAACAATATTAAAAAAGGAAAGCAAGGCGAGAAAAATAAGGAGCAAGTTGAAGGAAGATCAGGAAGACTGGTGCAAAGTTGCAGAGCTAAAGGGTGCTTTCATGAGCCTTTAGCACGTAGCAAACGTTGGCTTAAGTTCTAAATTCGGTGGAAATGTTGGAAGAGATTCTACGTGAAGCTCTGGGAATATATCAACATCACGTTAATGGAGGAAGGTCATTCCATTTGCCCCAACGGAGTTACCCCAACGCAGTGTTAAGATTGAGATAAAGTTGAGCATCGAGAGGTATAGGAGAGGGGAGGGTCCGCCCGACAAAGTTACCCTAGCATAATAATACGAGTCCCTAATATTTGAGGGTCACGAGGTAGCTGAGTGTGTGTGGTCCACCGGGTGGTAACATCCCATACGTATCTCGCAAAGGGATAATGAAAATAAAAAAATATAAAAGACGAACACAAAAATACATAAAGAAGGAGCCCCACCTACGCATTGAATGGAAAGATCTAATATAAGAGCAACTAGAGGGGCATTCACCATCGGTCTTAATTCCACCTAGTCCTGGAAAAGGGGGAGTGGGGGGACTAATGCAGTATATAAACCGATGCTAGCCCCTAAAAATTCAAAGTGATCGAGTGGGTATAATCGGTCAACGAAGAGGATTGACTACAGGGGAGGTTGAGCCTCGTCCTCCACCTTCTTCATTCAGTTCGCTGGAGTAAGTGGACCACACCTCCTACCAATGTGCCAAAACATCATTAATGTCAGAAAATGAACATGAATGTTTTAGGGCTAAGGGCCTCTCCACTCCACTTCCCATCCAATCTAAAGGGCCCGCGTGTCCTTCCCAAACCTCTCCACATTATCTCCCCTAGGATTCACTCCATCGTGTTCCCTGCCTATAAAGCTATTTCACATTCGATATTAAAATTCAAATCTATTTCATTCCAATGACATTCCTTTGTTTCTCCTCCTATCTTTAGATTCCATTCAACCATGAGCTAGTGCAAATCACATCCCAACACCACTATGCCTAATTAGTTTTGGCTCACAAGAAGCAATACAACCCATTCTAACTACTATGGCCTTGATTTTTGTGAGAACGTTGTGGCAAAAGTGTGATTAAGTTATTAATGCACCTCAACTTTGAATCACCGATCCGAGGTCCCTCCCAAAGGAACCAAAATGCCCACAATGAAGATATTTTGTTTCGTCAATCATGACACCTCATGTTTTTTATGTTTTTGTAAATATTTATTTTTGCAAGAATGGAATCAAGGCTATTATAGGATAATTAGGATAGTTGTGCTAGCAATATTCTCGAGCTATTTAGTGGTTAGGAAGTTACGAAAATATTCAAGAAGGAATATTTTGAATGGCTTCTTCTTTGCCATTAGAGCTAGATGTCGAATTCAGGGGTTTCAATTTCATCCGCCTCTCGTCCTCTTTCATGAGAATCCATGTTAATTATTCAAATTTGGGTTCTTTCTGCTCGTCGCATTCAAGCCCGTTATAAACATATGGTAGTCGTCATTCATACCATTCATATTAATTTTTACCGAGATAAGTATTACGTACAACCTCTCCAATGTCATCAAGCTTGTCTTTAAGGTCCTTGATGCGTGAGATAAACATTATTTGTTTGTCTCATTCTCCCTCCATCTCGATGGAGATAATCTTACTTTTCGAGAGCGTAGGTGATTTGTATTTCTAATTTTGTAAAGGTCTCTCGGAGTTGTCCAAATTTCATTCGCTAGACTTGGAATATTTGATGTGAGGGATGATGTAGTCTTTGATTTCTATCTTCAACATCAATCTTGCCTTGTTTTTCCCTCATCTCTCACTCTTTTATTGCTCACTGAAATGTAGATGTCTGTTGCAACTATAGGTTTCACCTCATCTCCAGCCACGATACCTATCACTCTTCCAACATGATCACTCTAGCTCTACGGGCAGTCCAAACCCCGATCTCTCTGGATCCTTTAATATGAGCGAGATAGGCTCCTTTCATGATCTGTCTAGATCAAGTGCTTTACTATAAAGCATAAATCACGTTGGTTGCGCTAGAAAAAAACACGTAAGTGTCACTACCGATTAGCATGGTTTTCTTTGATGACGTTCGTGTTGATTTTGAGGATCGATGCATCTATGAGGGTAGCAACGCGCTCATCGCCTCACGTATCGAAAGAAAAAAAAACTTCACACGGCCTCGACTCACGACTACCCTCAAGTCATCAGAGGGCTCGCTCCTCTGCTGCCGGATTACTCATAGGGATCAAAGCACTCTCGCTACGAATCAACCCTACAACTATGATACTATGATAAAATATGTCGAATTAAATTATTGAAAGTTGTACTGGTTAGCTCTACTTTCGAGAGACTATACGAGGAGGGATCGTGTGCGTAAGTCACTTTATATTTCATTAAGATTCAGACAATATATAGGTTACATTGAAATAGGGAAGTTAGACCCAATACCTAATAAATAGGAAAAAAATTCCAAATCTAAGGATTAGGTGAACCGACTCTCTAATTAAGGTTCTCCATGATATTCAATAGTGTTCCCGTAGGCATGGTTTAGGGTCGCCCAAGAAAACCCTAGACATGGTTGAGTTGGGTCTCTGGTGAGCCTAGGGTGGTTGTGTTCAACCTTGGAGGCTAGGTTGAGCCTTGGTAGCTAAGATCCATTGTGGGCATGGTCGAGGGTAATTTGTTAAGACCCATAGCATGATTTTGGGTAATGCGATAAAACCAATGATGATGACGTTGGAGGCGGATTTCTAGGTGCATGTACATGTAAGTAGATAATGGTTAGAGGACCATGTATACGAAGGACATTATAGGATACTACAGATTGCAAAAAGTCTGGTATGCATGCATTCTAGTAGATGGTTATTCCTTTTATATGGACATCAAAATATGTTTTTTGTCATGATTGGACCATACTTAGACTTTTCAAATTGATATTGGGACAAGTAGTCCTTAAGGGGGTGACTTGGAAAATGTAATTCCTACTTGTCTCAATTGTGATTATTTATATGTAAAGGAGTCTATTCCTATTCCTCAGAGTGATCTCGTATGTTTTCCTAGATTGATGTGTTGTTGGGATATTCTCTCAAACAACTAATTGTGAGTCCAAGACAATTTCCCTATCTTGACACCACACTTTTTGTATATATGTAATATTATTTGATCCATGCAAATATTTACAGTGTGCACTATCAAAATTTAACTAAGAAGAGTTTGAAAATTTAGATAAACATGTTATAAGATACACAAAATTCAAAATAGAATTAAATAAAAAAATTGAATAAAAAAATATAATTTTGATAAATATTCATTTTAATTAAAATTCCAAATCCTTTTATTATTATTTCGTTTTAAAATAATCTAGTATAATTATTGTTTATTTTTTAACTTATTAAAAAAATATTTATTAAATTTTATTAAAGTATTTAATATATTTAATACAATTACTATATTGAAATTCAATATAGTATTTGTATTTGTTTTTTTGAAATGTTTTAATTTATTACTAAGAATATTCACAATTTATGTAAACATGTTATACGATAACCAATGTTATCGTAGCCACACTCAAGCATTTTCTATAACAAAAATTGTATCAAGTTGTTCCTCAAACAAAATTTAGTCGGCCATAGTCAATAGTCAACATGGGCATCGTGTTTTCAAAATTTAGAACCATAGTCATGTTTTAAAAAATTACTTTAATAAACCATAATAAAGCCATATTCAACATAATTCAACTACGTTAACAAAATCCAACTATAATCAACAAAATTTGACCACAGTAAACAAATGTCAATCATAGTCACCAATATTCAATAAATGTAAACTATATTCAATTATAATTAACACATGGATCATGTTTTTGAAGATTATATGTACGTCAATCGGTAATCAACTATAGTCCACAAAATTCAAAAAATGAAAAGCAAAAGTAAACTATAAGAATGTTGAGAGCTTACGAGAACTGCGTGCATTTTTTCGTTGAACCTAACATTTTGAGTGAAAACTTCACCCATCTTCGGGTGAGTGAAGCCAAAACATAAAATGAGAAGAGTTCGGACCTATAAAATTGAGGTCCAACACTCTTCTAATCTCATGTTTTGGCTTCGCACCCTGAATATGGGTGAAGTGTTCACTCGAAATGTCGGCTTCAATGAGAAATGCACATAGCTTTCTGAGAAGCTCTCAACATTCTTATGTTTATGACTATGGAAATTTCCATTCTCTAAAAGGTAAACTATATTCAACAAGGGAATCATCTTTGCAAAAATCGAATGTAGATTAGTGAACCATATACAACAAAATTCAACATGGTATCATGTTTTAGAAATTATATTTACACTAATCAACAATAACAAAAACCTTTGCCTACAAAAATCAACCATAAGTTACAAAATTCAACCATAATCAAACATAGTCAATACAAATTAACAATAGTTAGTAACACTCAATCATAGTTAATAATAGTCAACTTGGACATCATATTTTCTAAATTATATGTACAATAGTCAATTGTAGTCAAGAAAAGTCAACTATAGTCATATTGGGCATATACATTAAAATACTCATTAAAGTTAATCACCATGTCATTTGAGTAAATGCAAAAGTTTCAATAGGAGTAGTTGGTTTTGTGTGAAAAATAATTCAATGTTTTAATAGAAGTAGTTTTTGGTGGTTAGTGTCATGGTTTGAAGCCTATTAATACACATTACAATGATATACCTCTAAACAAGAAATGTGAGTAATAAATTATTTTGGTTCTAAGCTCATTTCCATACTTAAATCTAGTACTACTTTCCCTTTCTTGTGATCTGAATATGAAGGCCATACCAACACTAATTTCACATGTGGAACCGTGAAAGAAAAAATAATATTCCCTCTACGTGATTTGTATTTTTAGTATCACTTGAAATCGATTGGTGCTTTCATTTCCTACTGGGTAAATGAATATCAATTTAGATAATGTTATCATTTGCTAAAGCTAAAAAAGCAAACACATTTCTAGAAATTGGGTGTTTCGAGTTGATCGATCCACAAAATTCATTTGTTTAGTATCATCTTATCCAATCACTATTATTATTTTTTGTTGAAAATTGAGTTTTTTCCTCTAGTCTTTATATAAATTCTAATATGAGCAAGTTATATCCTTCATGTTGGACCTTTGTAGTCATATGTTAACTATAACCAAGATAAAATTTGATTATGTGACTATATTATATTAATCAAAACGATTACATATATACACATGAAATATAGTCTCAAGATAGAGAAACTATCTTGGATGCACAAAAGGTGGTTGAGAGAATATGTCAACCGCACGATGAACTAGGAATATATAGATTTAACTAGCTCCAATGATATAGGAACAAACTCGTTACATAAAGAGTGTAATATCCCCAGTTTGGTATTTTTTTTATTAGACATTTGAACAAGCTCGAAAAGGGTACAGGGTGGACCCCTAATGGAAAATATTTATGTGGATTTATTTTATTATTTTAAATTAATAGAATAAAATGAAAAATTATGTGCAATGACTAGATTGAGATTTGAGATCGAAAAACCCAATCCATGAGGATGAATAAGGTTGTAAAACATTCTCAGACTTACATAAATCCTTGAAAGGAATAAAGTAAGATACAAAAATTAGATTTGGAGATAAATATCTAATTACCTCAATAAAAAGGAAATTATTGGGAAGAGGTGGAATAAAGCTTTGGAAAGTGGAAAAAACAATATTTAAAAGTACCTTTGTGGAAGAAATAGAGGGAAAGCCTAGGAAAATAGGAAGACAACATCCTGAATTAATCGGAAGCAGTTAAGGGAAACAGATCGGGAAAACAATCTTAAATAATTTATTTCGGGATAGACAAAGGGTTGTCTATCATCGGAGCAAAAGATCTCTTCTCGGGGGTGAGATGGGGAGAGAGAGCTCTACAGTTGGGAGGAAACTAGTCGGACCTAAGTGGTATGCACATTTAATTTAAGAATAGTCTTTGATTTAAAATTTATTCTCAAAATTGAAAATGGAAAATTTATGAGTTTCAACTATTATTTACCGATCCAGTACATTTAACAAAATTCACTATAGAGGAAATAGTAAAAATCTATAATTTTGTACAAACATACTTCTGTAGAGAACCAACTCTCGAATGTCTAAAAACCCAAAATTGGGTCTAGATCTGAGGTTATGTACCTCACAGGGAAATGAACAATTCGATAAATTAGTTGTTCTTATTATTTCTGTTAGCAACTATATAGTTTATGTAAAAAGCTAATCTCTAAACATAAAATGATGTGCAAAAAAATGAAATATATAGATAATTCTATTTAAAGGTGTTGTACTATACTATTAAGCATTTCTACTTCAGTTAGAGAAAAAAAATATATATCGATACTTAAATCTCTAGAGACATAAATGTATCCGAATCTATATTATTATGCTAAAACATAAATTTAAAATAGTTTTGGAAAGAAAAGACACTCTCATCTTGTAAAGATACACTAGCAGAGTGAAGATAATTTAGATATTGTAATGTTTTTGAATCAAATAAATATTTGTCTCAGAAAGTATTAAATGAGAATGGACATATTGACAAGTTCTAGATGCATGTAGATAATTGTACCTGTAGTGAAAATAGTTTCTCTAAAGAAAAATCGACATAGAAATTATAAAAAACACTAGTATATAATTCAATACTAGTACCTCAATGCTTTTAGTTTAAATATTTAAGTTCAGAACAATACGGTATGATACGGATTATGTTATGATAAAAAGAGTAATATATGTCACAATGAAGTATATATATTATAGACTTCCATAGTTATATATAGAAAATTTAGAAGTTTATTCAAAAATTTCCCTAACTATTGCATGTGATTTATAAATGAAATAAATCCTAATTTACATGTAATCGTACGTGAGATCTGGAAATAGATTTTCATTAGAAAGAATTATGAGCAGTTAAAAAAAAGGGAAGGAATAATTCCTTATTAAAGTAATCAAACGATGTTATGAGTTCATTCGATGGGTTGTAAACCCATAATCGTTATGTATAACACTAAAAATTTCAAAAATATGAGCCTAAGAAAAACAATAGACATGAGAGAGAACTATGTTTCGCTATAAGAGACCACATAGGTTACATGAAAAGTCGATGCAGATTTTGCACAGAGAGTAATCACAAAGAACTGGACCAACTCAGTATAACCGTAGATCCAAATGATTTAAAAAAAACAGTCATGAGATTTATGAAGGTAAATCCTTGCCCAAAAAAGCAATAGCTTAGCTGAAACCATACCTACAAGGAAAAGCTGAGAGTAAGTTATGAAATAGTATAACTAAAAATAAATCCCAATAATTAAGTTGAGAATTTAGATGTCGAAAAATGAAATTAAATACCTTGAAAAAGCTTCGAGTATATAGATATATCTATATAGAAAATGGAAATAAAGTTAAATAAATATCTAGTTACCGAAAAAAAAGATAACCATGATTGTTGAAGTTTTTTATGACAAAAGGGATTTTCTTTAAATTACCAATTAAATCTGGAAGGCACCATTTATTATTGAAATAAAATTTTCGTTACAATGATAAATGAAATAGAATGCAAAGGCCATGTAAAAAATCTCAAAAGGAGAATTAGTTCAGTCTATGAGGTGAGGAGCATCATGGATTTTATGAGGATACCTATATTAGGGAGGATCCATTGACAATATACAAGTGAAACAATGGAGATGCCACCATTGAAGACTTGCATTTTCATCAATGCGGATAGAGACTAAGAAAATTCATGAATATGAGACACAAATACGAAGACAAACTATGAAATTAAAATAACGAATATTTAAAACAATTTATACACTTTTTCTATTTTTGCATGGCATGGAAAATGTAATCCATTATCCCTCGCTTATGCAATGCAATCGACTATTAAAGTTATGGGTTGTGGGAAAATGTATAAATAGAAAATCACTTCAAGAATCTCGACATACCATAACATTGGAAAAATTGGTGAACGAAGAGAAATTTCCGAGAGAAGCGAAAACAACACATTTAATACTTTAGACCTTGAGAATAATGAAACCTCTGAACTATTAGGATTCACCCACATTTAAGTTAATTAACATTTCGAACTTCATTGAAGTAGAAGAGTCATGGAATTGAACTAAAAACTTTCATATATCCAAGTAATAGAGACTTTAATGACTAGATCAAATAGTAATGAATCCAACTGAATGGAAGAACATATGAGAAAATCGAATCACAAATACAAAATGGTATGGAACTAGACACAAAAGCGACCGAATAGCTTCTCAAATATATGTAAACAAGGAGAAATTACCACATAGAAGTAAATGAATCACTCGTAATTATATTAAGGTGTTCTTTGTAGTCCGCACGCCATTCTTTCTCGCTATACTCTAGATCGTGTGGTTATGAAGAGCAGAAGAAAATCGTAGGAACTAGGAACCGACGTCAGTGAAAGACCCAAATGAAAAATGACGAGAAACCCGAAAATTCTGATATTATTTATGTCAAATGGAAACCCTAACCAGATATTTGATCCCGACCATCCACACGTCGGAAGATTAGAGTCAACCCTCGGATGGATGTATTGGTAATTGAGCGATGAACACCGTGATGGTACGATGAGTTAAATAAAATAAATTGTGGTGGAAAAGCAAAAGTTGCCAAATTGGATCAAACAGGTAAGTAATCTTTGCGCGTATTTTCAAAATAAATGCGCCAAAGTGATGGCACGAAAATGCGAAAGTGTTTTCAAGAGCAATGCAATGTTAAAATACGAAGTAGTACTGGAATGTTTTTTTTGTAGAAAGTGGAGGGATTTTGGAGGGTGGAGGGTGGAAAGTGGAGGGGTGGAGGGTGGAGGGTGGAGGGACTAGGATTGGAGGGTGGAAAGTGGAGGGGTGGAGGGGTGGAGGGTGGAGGGATTCATACAGAGGATTTGGAGGATTGGAGGGAGGATACAGAGGATTTGAGGACTCTGTGTTGGAGGGCTAGGATTTCCTATTTCCATTCAATCGTAGATTTGATTTGAGGACTGCGATTTGAGGACTGCGATTTCCATGCTAGAGGATTGGACTTGTAGCATTCTGTAGCATTCTGCGATTCTGCTTCCATTTGGATTTCATGCCTTGTGTGTAGAGGGTTTCCCAGGTATTTCCTTGCATCGTAGATTTTGACCTCCTGACCTCCTGACCTCCTGACCTCCTGGGATTATTTTGGCTATATCAAAATGTTACCAAACTACTTGCATCGGTTTTAGGCTTTCCATTTCAACCACTTCACTTTGAACTTAAAATGAGTTGTTCCACAGACTTGAATATTAAGAGATTTTGTATACTAAAAATTAGCCTGGGAAAATTTTCGCTTATCATTTATTTTATCCTAAAATAAAATTTATTATTAAATTAGAACCACTCAGCACAAATACATCATAGATCAAGATCATACTGTAGAGTGTCGAGAACAAAAATAGGAGCAAGGACAACTAAATTTTCTTTTCACTTTTCCGGTTCTTATTCTTCGTGTATCTTTGCACCTTTAGGGGCAATTGCTAGTTTAAATTTTAATTTCAAAGGGTGCTAGTCCACAAGACACCTTTACAAGGTGAGGTGTTGCGGTTCTATCCCACCGTGCTCCGATATTCATATATAGAATGACGAAGATCACCTGGTGACGATGTTTTGACCATCACTCACCCAGCTTATGGCGACATTTTTCGACTCCTCACCAAAATATGAAACAGTGACGTCAACGAACGCCATCACATATACGCATCAATAGTGATTTAACATTAAAGGTCCGCTACCATAAATCGTTGTCATGACAAATGGTGAGGGCCATCGCTTGTCATTATAGTCATTATTTGTGACATACCTTGATGTCACCAATGAGTTTATGGTGACGATCAATGAATGTTGCCATATATATGCACCAATAGTGACGGCCATGAAAGGTCCACGCTTAAAATCGCTTTGTTGTTCATATGAAATGGGGACGTCATCCTCGCTATTATAAACAATATTCGCGGATGGACCTGGAATGCCACCACAACACATACTAAAGCCGACGCCACCTTTGGTGACGTTTATTTTTTGGTGACTTTATGGCTATTTTCCATCACTATTTTTCATATGAAATGGTGACGGCCACTATCCGCTACTATAAATCATTATTGGTGACAAACCTTGAATGTCACCACAACACCTATACTTTTCGCCACGCCACCTTGTGACGTCACCGGTGACGTGAGGCTATTGTCCGTCACTACTTCATGAAATGGTGATGGTCACTATTCGTCACTATAAATTGGTTGCGACACCCTGAATGTCACCACAACATCATATTTTCGCTGACGCCCACTTTGGTGACGTTTTCCGCTTTTTGGTGACGAAGACTTTTTCACCCTCACCAATGAGCTTATGCGACCATTTTTTACCATTACAATGTGCTTTTTTCTGTAGTGTCTTCGCCAGATAACGAGGAGGGTAGAAATATATTTCTCCCTCATTCCTTATTGGTGTAGCTTCACCAAAGGGCCTGCATATCACCTTTAGAATCACATTCGAAGGGTTGGGTGATGAAACAAAACTTCTGGGAAATGTGTATCACAACAAGTGTTGGAGCATCATCTTGGTGAAATAAATAATTTCTTATGTATTCTCTGGTGTTGACAGAGAAATAAATATCAAACTCTTGATACAAAAAAAACCAAAAAAAAAGGATTGGTAAAGAGTTAATAATAGTGCATGTTCTGGTTGGTTTTAAATTGGGCCATTTCCCTTTTGCATGTATTAAAGTGTTTTGTGCATGAGTGGCACAACATATGAGCTTTGGAGAAAATTGGTTGGATTTTGTGAGCAGCGCATGTTATTCAAAAGTTCAAAAATAGAAAGTTTACTAGAGCACTTCCCTTATGTATTAAGCTTGTTATGGGAAACTTTTGTTCATAGAGAAGTCTTATTGATAGAGAAAATGACGATAATTACTAAGGTATTAGAATTCCTTAAGACTCTAATACATTCCACTGATTATGATATAGTGAAAATAAGCAAGAATTGTCTATCTGATATTAGAACTTGTTTACATGATGCAATCAAAAAGAATTATGTTTTGTATCTTGAGTCTCAGCTTCAGAAAGATGAGCTTCAGCAAAAGTGTTGTCATTCTGAACTTCTCTTTTTTCAAAACATAGAGACAAACTCTCATCAGCAACAAGAAACTATTCAAATCATTGAGCCTAGTACAAGATCAGATTTGCATGCAGAAGCAAACATCTAGCCTGCACTTCCCAAGCCCATCATAAAACCTTGGGAATAGCTTGTCCATAACAAGCACAAAATAGGTCTCGGATATGACAAGGAGTTGTCCTTTCATATTCTGGACTACTCCAAGCCCATCAAATTTCAGAGTGTCTGATTTCTTCATGATAGCTCACCTTCAGTTGTTCTAGATTTTTCTCCTCTTCCACAACAATAGCAGCAAATTTTAAAATTCAAACACTGTGATCAAGTTTTCCATATGAAATATCACTGTTTCGATCTTCACCCATGCAAGCACTATGGTCGGCACATCCATTATTCACACAGATGCTTCAGAAACAATCCTCTTGCAAGAACAAAGATTCATCATGGATGGATCACTTCTTGGAAATGGGCATCAACAGCCAAGAAGATCTTTAAGTCATATGCCAGAACTTGTTCTGGAATATTTAACATGTGTGCAGTTTATTTTTCTCCATCGTCTCACCTTGTATATGATAGGGTGGGAAATGATGGTCATCTATAACCTTCAAATCCACATCAAGTGAGCTTGAGCCAGAACTTGTCATTCCAGATTCAGAGTTGTAGCCAAAGACAAATATTCCCATGATCATGCCATTGGTTTTTGGTCAGCCTTAAACCATCTATGTGAGGTTGATATTCTTCCTCTTAAAAGAATTCAAGACACTTCCTTGAGCAGAAGACTTCAGCTTCTTGCCATTTTTGGAAGAGTTCCAGGAAATGTATCAAGCATTTCATATTTTGTTGTCATCGTTAAACCATCACAGGTTCTAGACCTCCCTTATTCTAGGTTGAAGGTATCCCTCTTCAAAATATGAGGAGAATCTCCTCTAGCATAAGACCTCAGCTTCTTGCCAGATTTGGAAGAGTTTCGGGAACTGCACAAAGCGTTCTAGTGTTGATGGTCATCCTTAAACCACCTCTTTATGCCAACATTTCAGACAACTTATTCAACGGGGTGTTTCCATGCATACTTTTCCATTTTGAATTACAAATCTCTTCTTGGACTCACACATATCCCTTCAGATTAAGGGGAGGAGTGTTGGACACCTAACCCTCTATGGGTAGGTTTAGAAGGCGAATGGAGAAAAGGAGTCCAAGAGACCAATTGAAATGTGAAACCAAGGGTCACCTAATGTATTATATATTTGCATCTGTCTGAATAATAATGAAACTCATGCATATATTTTCCTTTTTTGTCTATTCTTTCCTATTTGTGTGTGTTCACCACAGCTGAGTTGAAAAACTTGCACTAGATGCATTGATTTCAGTGTAGATGTGGATTTCTAATCATATTTCATTGATTGCATGAGACGCATGAGTTTCAATGTTGATGTGTATTTCTAATCCTATTTTATTGCCTGCACTAGATGCATGGATTTCTTCTTAGATGTGGATTTCTAATCCTATTTGATTGTTGGCACTAGATGCATCGATTTCAATGTAGTGTTGATTCCTAATCTCATTTGATTGTTGGCATTATATCCATTCATTTGAGCATAGGTGTTCTTTTCTAATTGTATTTTATTGTTTGCATTAGATTCATTAGATGTCGTTAATATTGATGCTGTTAGATTATTAAAAAAAATATTTCTCAATATATATTTAGTAATAAGTAGAGGGTCACTATTAAGAAATAATTAACTATCAAAAGTTGTGATACCTAGAATTAAAATGAAATAGATGTGCAGAATCAATCATCATGCAAAATGAAAATTAAAAGTAATTCTTCACAAGATTGTCTCTCTGCTCCATCACCAACTAATTACTAATATAAATTTACATATATTCAAAATTACTAATAGAGTAATTGCATACAACAATGTATTCAAAATATTTATAAGAGGAAAATATATTTTTATAAACATAAAAAAAAAATCAAAATGTTCTTGAAGGAGATGTGATAATTGTTTTGAGAAAAAAGTAATGTAAATATTTCATAAATCTTGCGAGTCATTGAAAAAAATTCAAAAATACATTATTCCTTGAATTTGCAAAATAGACAATAGAAAAAAAAAATCATCAAAATATTCTTAAAGGAAATAAATTATTTCAAACATAAAAAAGAAACAAATTATTTCAAGAGTAATATTAACGCAATAAATTATTAAAACTACTCTTCAAGATATATTTTGTAATATTTGGAGGAACACTATTCATAATTAATTATTTGTCAAAAGTTCTTATGTTTAAAATTAAATTAAATAGATGTGAAATTTAAATCCTCCTGCAAACTATCAATCTCATTTTTTTCTCCAAGGTGTTTCTTATCCTTTCAGGTGAGTAGTATACTTTGACTTGTTGACTTTGGGGCAAGGATTTCTATCTATTAGGGAAATCTTGCAGAATTTCTATTCCTGGTAGTCTAAAGGTATTTTCAAAGTGTAGAATGGCTTAGTCATGGTTTGCAATGTATTTCGATTAGTTGCATCAAAATATATGAGGTTATGATTTCTCATGACAACTTAGGGATCCTTATCTCTTCTCTGATGTACAAAGGTTCCTTCTCCTATTTTTCATTTCCTTTTTCTCCTCCTTGACCATTTTCTCTTCTTAAACCAACCAAGATGCTAAAGCCATGAGATGCATGTCTCCCAATATAGAATTTGGATCCCAAAAATTCATATCTATTAAAATGAATTTGTGCATGTTGAATTGTTACACTAATATTTTTCACCATGAGTATCGATTAAGATATATCACCATCCAATAATTTTCTCAAGTGAATCAGCTATGAATATTGAATTAAAACAATACCAGCGACAAAAGGAATTTTGGGTTGCATTGATCAAAAACCATTTTAGAGTATTTACGCAGTTTTCCTAACCATTACCTACACATCTGCAATTTTCACCATTTTGGACTATGAAATTATGCATAGTGTCTTCCACTATAAACTATGCAATCCCGTTCACGCAAGTAAAAACAAAAAAAAATGAATTCTAGAAGCTTTGATGGATGAATCTTATCCAAATTAGAATCCTCGAACCACTACATACATACGCCTCATCCCTTGGTTCATGGAACTAATTTCGTCCTCTTAAAGACCCTATCCCTTGAGAAGAATAACTATAAACCTCCTCCTCTTGCCTATAAATTGAGCATAGTACTGGGGGACGAAAGTTCTCCATTGTGTCCTTTCGTGACCCTTGACACCTTTAGACCCTTTTAAGAATTGAAAATTATGGTTTCATACCTTTGTTTTTTATTTTTTATTAAGTTTTTAGGTTTGCGTAGTTTTCCTTTAGCAACAGAGAGAATATTTGCACACTATCCCTTACCAATAGTGTGTATACCCACTCAATTACACTTATTTCCTTTGCTCATACCTGAAATTTTTGAAAATTTTGGTTTCTGTGATTTAAGTCCAATTTTTTTTTTAATGATTTCTTAAGCTTGTTTACAATCTTATAGAGTCTCTGTCAATTTGATTGGGTTTTTTTTAATTTCAATTTTGAGAAATTCCTAATTTTGATTTATTTTGGTCATTACTCAGAGGTTTGTCTCAGTTTCTAAACAATTTTTGCATGTTTCTTCTTTCATTTTTGGAAACAATTTTCTGTTTAGATGTTGATTTCTAATCCTATTTGATTTCTTTCTCTACATGCATTGATTTTCAACATATATGGTGAACAATATTCTTATTTTATTTCTTTCTATAGATTCATTTATTTTAGTGTAGATGTTGATTCCTAATTATATTTGATTGCTTGCACTACATGTATTGCTTGAAGTGTACATGTTTGTTTCTAATATTATTTGATTGCTTACATTATATGCATTGATTGTAGTGTATATGTTGTTTTATAATCCTATTTTAATTCTTATATTAGATGGATTAGATGTTGTTAATATTGAGAATGCAAACTATTAAAAATATTTTAATACAAGATTAGATTGATGTACAAGATAGGGAAGAAAGATTTCTTGCACTAGATGCATTAATTTACGTCGATTATGATTTCTTATCCTATTTTATGGATTTCCCTAGATGCATTGATTTCAACGATATGCTGTTTCTGAATTATATTTCATTGCTTGCACTAGATGCATTGATTTTGTTATAGATGTGGATCTAATCATATTTCATTGCTTGCACTAGATGAATGGATTTCATAGATATGGATCTCTAACAGTATTTACCGCGTTAGATGCTTTGATTTTAGTGTAGATGTGTATTTATAATCCTGTATGTTTACTTTCACCAGACGCATTGATTTCAATGTAGATGTTGATTTCCAATCTCATTTGATTTTTGGAATTAGATGCGTTGATTTTAAAGGACATGTTGTTTTATAATCCTATTGGTATTATTTGGCATTAGATGCATTAGATGTTGTTAATATTGAGGTTGTATATTATTAAAAAAAATCAATATATGTTTAGTAATAAGTAGAGGGGCACCTCTTAAGAAATACTTAGTTGTCAAAGCTTGTGATATCTAGAATTAAAATGAAAAATATATGTAGAATCAATCCTCTCAAAGTGAAAATTAAAATTAATCTCGACAAGACTATCTCCTTCTTCATCACCCATCAATTACTAACACACAATTGTATATTCAAAATTACTAATAGAGGAATTGCATACAACAACGTATTTAAAATATTTATAAAAGGAAATTTTATATTTATAAGCATAAAAAAACTAAAAATATTCTCAAGGATATGTGATAATTGTTTGAGAAAAAATAATGTAAATAATTTATAAATCTCACCAACCTTTAGAAACAATCAAAACTACAATT